>CM042333.1:4035000-4272500 GCA_023566125.1 Zingel zingel
CAGCAACAGATCGCATGTAGAGCATTTTAACAGCTACTCTGTCAGAATAAAAACAACTGGAGACTGTGTAGGAGTTGATATATGGGTCTGATAACATTTTATTAAATCGGAATCGGACCACAGTGTTTCTGTCACTTCCTGTTCAGCCTGAAGGCTGCTGGTATCGACTGGAAACTGTCCGACTTGACAGCAGATTTTTGTCACTGCCCCCTGCTGCTGCCGCCTGCTCTCGTCCACTTTACAGGCGAGGCGCAGTTCATCTCGAACAAGCCTAGTGTCATCCAGTCTCTCCCCTGAGCTAGCTGCAACAGCCTGAAGCGTATAAAGTAAGATGTAAACGGTAAACAATAAGTAGGCTACCACACATCATCTCCAGACTCCATTTGGAACTTGTAAATAAGATAAAATAAGACAATCAGCTAGTATGCTAGTGTGATAAGGGAGACAGACGCTGCTCTCATATGTGAATGCACAGAGCAGGGGTGTTAAAAGAGCAGCTTCGGTTACACAGAGCAGTTGGCGAAT
Source organism: Zingel zingel (assembly GCA_023566125.1). NCBI lineage: Eukaryota > Metazoa > Chordata > Actinopteri > Perciformes > Percidae > Zingel > Zingel zingel. The sequence continues at coordinate 4,035,526 of CM042333.1, forward strand.
TGTGGCGTTAGCTTCACACGCTAACAGCGGAGCTAGCAGCAAACCGTATACCGTATACCATATTCTCCATGTACATTCATGTACCGAAACGCCCGTACCATTTCGGTTCAATACGAATACATGTACCGTTCCACCCCTACTAAAAATGACGCTAAAGGAGACTTTTTGCGTCAATAACAAACGCCAAAGGCACCTGACCAAGCATCGCTTTTTGACACGATGGGAGTGAGGATGTGTTGTTCGGGGGTGCCGGTGCTACCCTGTGCCCCCCCTTCTAGCCCCGCTCTTGGATGTTGGGCTCCTCTGGGAGCCAGGAGCAGCTCCGTCCCACTACCATGTAATCTGTCCACCTCTTCAACTCAACACAACTCTCCTCCAGCAGCTCCTTGTTGCCTTTGTGTGACTGAGAAAATGGGAGAGTTGGGGCTGGCTAATGGTTTTGCTGGGGGGTCTTTGTGTTTCAGTATGTGTTGCTGGCTGGGAGCCTTGTCCTGAGAGGGGGGGGACGACTCCACACTCCTTTTTATAAACCAGAAATAAACAGGATTTTAATATACTGGCCCGCAAACTATGCTTTCCAGAGAAACGCATTGTATTTTCATTCATTTCTTGTTTTGTGCAACTCGCTCCTGATATTTCTTGTTGCTGACTCATGCTTTGTTAAAGCCTAATAGCAATGTGTGCCCTCAGGAACTTTTCATGTGGATGTGTTGAAACTGATGTGTGTGTGCAGCTCCAACAAAGATGTTTGTGTTAGTGAAGACAGACAGACTTTGACCTTTTTATCTTCTATCTTTCGGTAGGTAGCAGACTTGAGCTACATTTGTGGTCAGAAACGGTATTGAAATATTTCTTTTCTTAATGCAAGAGATCCCATTATTATGAGATGTAAAAAAAACAGTGCAGGGTCCTGGATGGACTTTTTCTTTGACTGGACTCTGCAGGGTGTTCCAGTTTTTCATTGTTGTTCATGGTGTGCCAGTTTATTACAACATATTTGGACTTGATGTTGAAATTCACGTACTTAAAATGTTGTAACTCCTAGTGTCAATAACTGAAAAAACATCCACCCATCATTTTTTCAGACCTGCTGTTATTCTCATGTTCAGAAAAATGTAAACGTGCAAGAGTAGAAAAACTTACATTTTATTAATATTACCAAGTGTATAAGCAGAAAGCAACCAGATTGTCAGGGGTTGAGGTAGTTGGGCCATGTGTCTATCTACAGACTGGATCATAAAATAACAAACAACAACCTCGTAAACACATTTACGAGGTTGAGGCGGAGTGTAGGGCAGCAACAAACAATGACTTTAATTGTTAATCTATCAATTTTTTTTATTTTTATTCATTGATTCACTGTCTAGTCTAAGGCCTAAAAACAGCAATGATGGCGTTGATTTGTCCCTTTCTTTTTTTTTTTTTTTTAAGATTATTTTTTGGGCTTTTCCGCCTTTATTTTGACAGGACAGCTAAGTGAGAAAGGGGGGAGAGAGAGAGGGGGAAGACGTGCAGGAAATCGTCACAGGTTGGATTCGAACCCTGGACCTCTGCGTCGAGACATAAACCTCCAAGTATATGTGCACTTGCTCTACACACTGACCCAACCACATTTGCCCCTTGTTTTTGAAATAAATATAACCAAGCAAGAGAAGAAGTGTTTGAAATGTATTCATGTACTAATCACGTAGACAAGTCTTTTTACCTTTTTTTAAACCAGTGAATTGAAGTAATCTCAGTTTCAAATTGGAGAATTACCTTTTTTTAAAGATGCTATTAAGATATTTAATCAAATAGTAAATATTACAGTAGGATTGGGGCCTTTCCAGAGACTAAAAACTCCCCAACTGAAGAATACCGCTGCACACCGGAGTAAGTACCCCACACACTGCTGGTATATGCAGCATATACTGCTTCAGAAATACTCAGCAGTATTGAGTAAACACTCAGAGGACAGAGGTTGCACGAGCATCATCAGGCATCAAATCCGTACTATTGATGCCACACCAATTAAACAGAGAGCCTACAGAGTGACACCAGAACAGCGAGCTGAAATACAGACTCAAGTTGAAAACCTGTTAAAAGCAGATGTCATTGAAGAAAGCTACAGTCCCTGGGCTGCGCCAGTTGTTTTGGTGCGCAAGAAAAATGGCATATGGCGTTTCTGCCTGGACTACAGAAAACTCAATGCAGTGACAATCAAGGATTCCCACCCTCTTGCAAGAGTCGACGATGCACTGGATGCTTTGTGGGGCTCTGCCTGGTTCTCCACAATGAACCTGCAACATGGCTATTGGCAAGTTGAGCTGGATGAGGAAGACCGTGAAAAGACAGCATTCACAACATGTAGTGGCCTTTATCACTTTAAAGTTATGCCAATGGGTCTCACCATTGCTCCAGTCACATGCCAGCGCTTGATGGAAATGGTACTTCAAGGCCTCCCATGGAAAACCTGCCTAGTGTATTTGGATGATGTCCTCATCTACAGCCGCTCTTTCAGTGAACATCTCCAGCACCTGGAAGATATTCTCTCCAGATTCCAGTCAAGTGGCCTGAAGCTGAATCCCTCAAAATGCTGTTTTGCCAGAGATCAGGTGCAGTTTCTGGGCCATGTTGTCTCCAAAGACGGCATTCAGCCAGACCCGCGAAATGTGAAAAGTGTTCAAGACTGGCCTATTCCACGGTCAGCTACAGAAGTAAGAGCATTTCTTGGACTTTGTTCATATTACCGCAAGTTCATCAGAAGCTTTGCACATCACAGTGTCCCCCTACACGCCCTCACAGAGAAGAATGCACCTTTCCAATGGACTTTTCAATGTCAGGATGCATTCACTTACCTGATACATGCACTCACAAACCCTCCAGTGGTTGCATTCCCTGACTTTACTGTGCCATTCTTCCTCTACATTGATGCTTCAGGCTCTGCTATTGGTGCTGTGCTTGCTCAGAGACAAGGGAATCAAGAAAAAGTGATTGCTTATGCTAGTCATGTCCTCACAAAAGCAGAAAGAAAATGGTCTACATATGACAGAGAACTCTGGGGCATTGTCTGGGCCGTGCAACATTTCCGCCACTACCTTTACAAACAGCCCTTTGTTATTGTCACTGACCACAAACCTCTCCTGGGTCTCAGAAAAATACCCATTGACAATGACAGAACTGGTCGTCGTGCACGCTGGGCTCTTGAACTTGATCCTTTTGAATGGACTGTAATTCACAAGGATGGCCACAGTCACCTCAATACAGATGCAATCTCACGTCGCCCTGCTGACATCAGACCAACAGAGTAGAGCACCTTCTCCAGTGCTCCTGGTAATCCATGCTCTGACAAGAGACATTCTAGTCTAAGTCCTGTAAGTCTGTCTAGTCCTGTCAGTTCTGTACATCAGTCTCTGCAGTACTGATACAAAGCCAGTTTGCTGTAACCTGACTGGACCACAGCCTCCTCCAGCCTCCTCCACATTTGTGCTTCAGCTCCCTGAAGATGATTTCAAAAAGGAACAACAGTAAGATTCCATACTGTCAGAGGTCATTAGCTGGATAGTTAAAGGGCAGAAACCACCATACTGGCTCATGAAAAAACACATGAGAAGGCACTTTGGCATGAGTTCTACAGACTTACCTTTCATAATGGTGTACTCTGACGTAAAGTTTTCAACCCATCCACAAAATCAGTGCTCCATCAAATGATTGTCCCTCATGCTTTGAAAGACACTGTTCTGCAGATGCTGCATGGAAATCCAGTAACTGGTCATCTATCTGCTGATAAAGTCCTGAAACATGCTCAGCAACTGTGCTGTTGGCCCTTTATGTCATGTGACATCAAGATGTGGTGCAAGCAATGTACTCCATGTGACGCAAGACGGAGTCCCACACCTCATCAGAGAGCTCCAATGAGAACAATTGTTGCTACTGAGCCATTCCAAAAGGTTGCAGCTGACGTACTTGAGCTCCCCATCACAAGTCGTGGAAACGGGTATGTGCTTGTTGTCCAAGATTATTTCTCCAAGTATGTCAACCTCTATGCCATTCCAGACCAGCGCTCCCTAACAGTTGCAAAATGTTTGTTTGAAAACTTCATCGATGAACATGGCATCCCGGAGATGCTTCACACTGATCAGGGACGTCAGTTTGAGTCTGACCTGGTGAAACATCTGTGTGAACTGCTGGGCGTGCAGAAAACACGAACCAGCCCGAACTCATCCTCAGTGTGACGGCATGATTGAGAGGTTCAACAGGACACTTATTGATCAGTTAGCCAAGACACTTCTTCAACAGCCTGGTGAATGGGATGACTGCCTCAACCAAGTGGCTTTGGCTTACAATACCAACCCTCACTCTACAACAGGTTTTACACCATTCTTCCTCACACATGGTCATGAAGCCAGGATGCCTGCCAACATGCTGTTACCTAACAACACACCATCTTCGTCTACTACGGGTTCTCCTGCTGACTATGTTGCACAATTGACGCAGAAACTTCAGTCCGCTTTCAGTTTGGCTGCATGGAACAGAGATCGGGCCCACAATCGGCAGAAACAACAGTATGACAAGAGTGTTAAGCACACTCCCTATGTTCCCGGAGACCTTGTCTGGTTAAATGACCCCACTACAGCAAAACAAAAACTCGCTCCTCACTGGAAAGGCCCCTTTGAAATATTGGAGTGCCTTGGATCTGATGTTTACTCTCCTGGAGTGACATAGGATTCACTACCTCCTGGATGGGTCTGATAAGTCCCAGATTGTCCACAACAACCGTCTCAGACCCTACCATGCTCCTGTGCCAGATCGTGGACATGAGACACCTACGTGTGACTCTTTGCAGCCTCAAATCTCTCGTTTGACTGCATTGTCGGGTGCTTTTCCCTTTTTAAGTTGGCAGTCACGAAGAGCTACAACTTATCTGGCCACAGCAGTACTCCCTCATTGGCCCCTCCTACTGGCCATCCACAACCCCGACCACAGCCCCAATCCCGCTCTCCCCTGACTCAGTCTTGGTCGCCCACCCCCCCCACCTCTTGCCCAGTACGCCAGTTTGACACTGTCCACCCTTCCACTCCTCAAGGTGCTAGTTCTTCGCTACGCCCTGGGAAACGTCCAGCTAGGCCTCCCAGATTCCTTAAGGACTATGTTCTGAAGTGACACAGTTGGTTTATTGTTGTTGTTTACAGTTACTTGTTTACTTGTTTGCTTATGTATTTGATGAGAAACGGGGACGTTTCTTTTGTGGAAAGGGGGAGGAAATGTAAGGTTTAGAAGTGGAGTTAATTCATATTTGAAAGTTGTAAGGCTCAGAATTTAATATAATTTATATTTGAGTTAATTTACTAGAAATGTATTTAAAATGTTTAGTCAGTTAATCATTTAATATTTATGTTAAACAATTATTAGTTACATATTTACATGTTTACATATTTAACAGTCAGGATATTCTGTTGTTGTTGTGAGTGGTGTTGTTGTGAGTACCGCTTGAGAAAGTCATTCGTCTCCATCCTATGTTATTCTCATAGAGTGATCCACCACCACATACCGAACCCTCACCTTACAGTTTTATTTGGAGAGAGGTCATGTGACCAACAACTGCAATGGTCGCTAAAGGCTAGAGGTCCTGACCAAGGGGGTAAGCTTCGCTTCAGAGCTCGAACCTCCAATGGCGCCATTTTGACGCTACAAAGCGATCACCCGACGTTAGCATCCTATTGACTGCCATTCATTTTGACGTCACTTTGACAGCGAATAACTTTACATCTGAAGCATTTAAAGACTTTATTTGTCCATTGTTTATTTCTAAAGAAACACAATGTATAAAAGGCTCCATTACCTTGTACCTCACGTTATGGCTCCGTAGCAGACGCTTTTGTAAAAATAGGCTAACGATTGTGTCGTGACCACGCGACTTACTGTCGCATAGTAGAGGAATTACCGTATAGTACAGGAGAAGCTCGCAGGCAGTTTCGACTTACATTAGCTGTTTAATGTTAACTAGCATTTTAGTTAGCAATAATTAGAAACTGTCCCCGGAGATTAGAGACCTATCACACTCCGGGGACGGCAAAATAAGGCTCACCAAATTAATGTCTTTCCCCATCAGAATCTTAGATCTCATCCGGGCCGAGACATTAGCCGCTTCCGAAATATATGGCCTACCTATAGCCGATGATGCCACACTCGAAGCCAGGGAATAATTAGCATCGACCAGGGCCGGCACTGATGCCTGAGGAAAACTTGGCACCGGCTGTGCCGCAGAGGCCAGTGCGGCATTGACAGTCACCGAAGCACCGGCAGCAGAGTTACACTCCACCGCCAGCAGCCTCGCATCCAAAGACTGCATCAATCTACCCAGAGATTGTAGAGATTCAAGAATAAGGCTGGATTCGGAGGAACCACTAGGAACAGCCGAAGCAGCCGCCCGGCTGTTAGCACCTCCATCGCGGCGTTTTGGCGGGGCGCTGGGAGGGGGATCCGCCTTCCTGGTCCGCTTCCGACCTCGAGCCGCCGGGATCGCCAGCACAGGCACCGGTGAGACATACCCGGCTTGCGTAGCCAGCTCCCGAATCTCAGGAGAATCCATACCTGGAGCTGGAGTGACACCACAGGTCTGAAGTTGCCGCAGGAAAACCTCCGTCCCCTCCGAACGTGATCCGGGCAGCACAGCCAGGCGGGAGCTCCTGCGAACCCCATCCAGAGAACCAGCATAAACCTCAGGAAATACTTGCCGTCCTGGATCTGGTACCTCCAACAAATCAGAGTCGGAAGCCGACATGGTGAGTGCGCCGAACCAAACGCAACACAGGAAAAACACAAGTGCCATAATCCAACCACTACAATCGCACTCTCGTCTGAAAATACAACTGACAAAAATAGGAGAGAGAACAGATCTAAAACATGGTAGTCATGCTGTGATTGGTTAGAACATATGTGCCAAATTCTAATTGGTATACAGAACCGTAACACCCACTGCCCAGCTGATCAGTTAAAGAGAAGAGATAACGTATTTGAAGTCTCCCTGACTGAATTTACGCTGAGCTACATTATTGTCAATGGCTTGCGCGTGCAAGAATTGGTCTCCCACTGCGCTGAGCAAAGTGCAGCGCAAGCGGCATTTTGCGGCTGGCTGCTCTTGCGCGTGCCGCGGTCAAAGTTCAACATGGTTCAACTTTGACCGCGGCACGCGCAAGAGCCTGGAAAAAAAACAACAAAAACACAGAATACACGTGGATCCACAAACGGAACATGGACGAGAGGTTGATTTTGGCCGTCGGCGATCTCCCAGAGCTGTATAGGCTACGACACAAGTTCGAGGTCATACAGAGACCTCGGATGCAAAACTATCCTGTGGACGCATATTTCACCATAATAGGCATACCAGCTGTGTAGGTTATTGTAGCCTCTTAATTTAAATCATTCATGTGAAATCAACATGGACATGTCTCCACTGAACTACAACCCTATGTTACATTTTTTTTCTCAAGTTACTTTGGTGCATTTGTCAAATCATACTTTCATTTGCACAACAGTGAGTGCATTTCTTAAAACAATTGGTGTAAACTGCCCCGCATAGTGACTGACCTGAAAAATCATGTATCATTTGTTTTTGTGTCCAAAGCAAGTATTTATACCAATGAACCAAACTGATAAGTCCTTACGCCATTGTTTATACCAAGATAGTGAAACTGCTTTGTGTTGTTGTCCATAATTAACAGTTCACTCTGTAAATATAGTCTAATGAACAATGCACCTGAAAGGGAGCACTAGTCCCTATGTGACAAAGTTACGCATTATTGTCATCTCTGGTCTGAGAAATACGCCAAAGCGACTGAGAAGAACTGTAGCCTACTGTTGTGAGCTGCGAAAACCAAATACCAAGTTGATTTATACAGCTTCATACAGGTATTTGTAGGATATATTTGTATTTTTTTATATATAAAAAAAATAATTTATACTCTTTATTGATCCCCAATGGGGAAATTACAATTTACACTCTGTTGTTATTACACAATAATAATACTGTATTTGTATGTTTATATGATGTAAAATATGTTTGGACTGATTGACACAAGTCATGTTCATTTTCATTGAAGTTCACATATAGGTGTTAGGTATATGGCCTTTACACAGAATAACTACCCATTTCCAAATGTGTAATCTCCAGTTTTGGAGGAATTAATTGCACATATGCATTAAACACAGTGTTTTCCAGAGAGTGAATGACTGATGTATGAATGTAGGCTCATATCTTAGCTTTATTATACGCAACTGCAATGACTGCAGACCTCTTACTTAAGTATATAAACATGCAATGACACATAGTGTTGAAATGCAACATTTTATTTAGAAATGAAAATAATCCACGTCTTAATCTATTTAGAGGCGTGTAAGAAAAGGTGGAAGAACCAAAGGGAAAGGTACATAAAGGAGAGGAGACAAAAAAGTGGTGCAGGGGCAGATTTGGAAGTACTTTTCCATACTGTCTTTCCTGGAGCCACACGTCAGGGAGAGACAAATAGCCAGACGCGCCGTAGAAATAGGCTTTCGGAATGTTGTTCGCATCTGGGAAATCGTAGGTTCTGGTCAGCAGACTGTCAAATTGCTCCCTGTTGAGCCGAAAGTACCCCTGGAACCGGTCAAAGTGAAAGCGGAGCTCCTTCACCAGCCGGAATTCCCCCAACTGCTCTCTGGACCTGAGGGTCTTGTGTACCCACACTCTTCTTGCTGCTGCTCCCGACGGGTGCCTTCCTCCGTCTTCTCCTCACAACCAGGGCAAGAGCCAAGGCTTTCTTTTGTTTCAAAGACAGAAACATCGTCTCCACCAAATCTCTACTGTGTATCCTACACAATGTTGCATGTACTGCACGTCTGATGTAAACACCGGACGCAGACGTGACATGCATTCAAATATTGGCGCATGTATGACGTAAATTTGCGCTGAGCCCGGCGGCAAGCACAACAGATATAGTTGGGAATAGGACAACCTAGCGGCGAGCGCAGCGCATGCCGCGTACAATGTGAAACGGACTTCAGAGGGTTAGGGGATTTATTTTATTTTTTATGTTTTTACCACACTTTTCTCAGATCTAACAGTTCACCCTTTGCTACAAATTTATCAGCGAATTCCAGTAGGGTACGCTGTATGTATTCTTGTAAATTTTGAAGATCCTTTCAGTTAACATCAGGGGGCTAAACGGGCCAATTAAACGAGATAAATTCCTGGACTATTTAAGAAGGAAGAACATAGACCCATGTCTATGTTCTTCCTTCTTAAATAGTCCGGGAATTTATCTCGTTTATACAAGAGTCACATTTACGTAAAATCGTCTAGTAGTCTTCATCTGTAGTATTGACGTATAAATACTACAAGGTTGCTGCCTCATCTAGTGACGACACCAAAACCAAGGGCTCCATTGTGTTGCTGTCGAGGAAATGCACACTCACCCTAGACAAATGTAGTAAAGATCTGTCAGGCAGGATATGTTATATATGCACCACGATAAGGAGTAGGAAAATAGCCTTTGTTTCGGTATATGCACCGTCTACATATGATGAAAGCTTTTCCCCACGCATAACCAATGAATTGCTCTCTCTCAATTAATATTCACTAATTATAGGGGAAAACATGAATGCAGTACTATATTTAAATCAGGATAGATCAGGGGTCAATCACACAAAAGCCCAGAAACATATATCAGACATGTTTAAAGCAGTTGTGGAATCCCACCATCTTACAGATATATGGAGGATGCACAATCCTACTAGCAAGGATTACACCTTTTTTTTCCACACATCACCTCACCCACTCCCGCATTGATTATATTTTGTGCTCCAGTGAGTTTAAGACAATGTTCCACACGATAGCAATAGAACCAGCAATTCTGTATGATCACAATGCGCTGATAACCATTCCATTGTGATATGTTAGGAGAAAGATCCAGAAGGTGGAAATGTAATAATTCTCTTCTCCAGAACACAGCTTTTGATGCAGAATTTAGAGCCAAACTGGCTGAGTTTATATCAATCAATACTGACTCAGTTTCGGACCCTGCATTCATTTGGCAGGCAACTAAAGGCAAATAAAGGGATTTCACATCTGCCTTTTGTGGTCAATTTGAAGAAGAAAAGAGAGGCAAGGATTGTAGCGTTGGAAAAACGCTGTAAATCTTTAGAGCAGTCTCTTAAGATGCTAATGGCTTGAAGATGGTGGCTGCCTGCTGAGACTCGGCGCAACACTCTCCCAAAAACGCTCAAATAAACCTTGGTACGTGTGACAAGACTGTTATGTAAAGTTATGTTTGCAGCCAAACAACATATTATGACGGAAGTAAATAAGCAGCTGGGTGAAATGACCTGACTCAGGTCATTGATGATTTAATGGCCAAATACTTCAAAGAGGCCGACGTGAAAGCCGAATCACGCTTTAACAGGATTGAGAAACGCATTGATAGTATGCATTCAACTTTATCCAAGCACACGGAGGAAATACGGATAATACGCTCCGATACAACCCAGTTAAAAGAGCGTGTGAGTGAGGCTGAACAAACTGTCTCATAGTGTGTGGAAACAATGCACAAATATCAAGCAAAACTCACAGAAATGGAGGATCGCGCACAAAGAGATAATCTTATATTTAATCTAAAAGAAGGAGTTGAAGGTGCAAATGCTCTGGATTACCTGCGAGAGCACCTTCCCAAGTGGTTTCCTACTCTCGCTGACGCCTGCCCGGAGCTGATGCGATGTCACCGGCTTGGATGCCTGCCTGAGCGAGGCACTGGGAGTGAGCTGCGGAGACCACGGCCACTGATTGTTAGATGTCTCCGGTATATCGACAGGGATTGTATTCTCAAAGAATCCAGGAAAAATCGCTCTGAAGTGGCTAATATTCAACTTCAATTTGGAGCAGACTACAGTGAGGCCACCTCGAAGCGTCGTAAACTATGCTACAAGGTGATGCATGAAGCCCGTATAAAGGGGTTTCAGGCTTTCCTTCTGTACCCCGCGACAATAAAACTAACCAAAGGGAATGCCAAGCATTTATTTCAAGACGCAAGTAAGGCTGAGCTTTTCATTTCAACTATAGAGGATTAAAGTAACTCCAGCGCAGTGACCCTTTTTTTTTTGTTCTGTTTTGTTGTGGTGTTTTGGTTTGTCATAATGACTGTCACTTTGATAAAATTCCTGGGAGAGTGGATCTATTATGAGCGCTGACTTATTTTATGTATGGGGGGGTGGTTTGAGCTGGGAGGGGGGTGGGATGAGTGGGGGAAGAGTGGGAAGGGAATGTTCAATCACCAATATTTTGTTTTCTACCTATCTTTTGAATACATCTTTGGATATATATATCCAAAGATGTATTCAGTAACGCTATTTAGTAACGCTATTACTGTACAAGAAACGGGCATAATTTGGCCCGTTTCCATGTAGTTACATAGTCACTGATATGATCATAACCACTACAGTGCTCAATTACCTATTTTTGAGGGGGAAATAAACTTTTTTCGCCGCAAAAATTTCACCGCGAAAGCATGAACTGTCCTCTGGAGGACATCCACCAGACCAGCGGGCGCCCGTGGATTGTTGTCGGCCGCGGCAGGCGGGGAGGAAGTAGAAGGATGCTGGTCTGGCCTGCTAGCCTGGCTAAGGCAACTAAGAACACAGTTCGCCACTGCAGAGACTACTATTCACCAACGCCAGATGGATCGCACACAAAATGGATATATATATGCTACAAATACACACAGAACTGCTGCTTGATGATTATTACCGAAGCCTGGCTGAACACACTCACTCATCCCAGACGGCAGCTAGTGTTACCGGCACCTGACCTAGGGGGAATCTGGACTGGCAGAAATGGCTACACAGGCTAGGAAGCACTGCGTAGCTTAAAAGTGTGAATCAACAGAGAGCACGTTAGTGTGTTGCTCACGGCAAAGCTCGTTTATTTCTGAACAATTTCATACATTTCCCATACATTCACATTGTCTCTATATTTAACTCTGATAAAAGTGCACGTTAAGATAATAATAAAACGTTTAAAAATTAAATAAATGGTGTAACCAAACTGATAAGTAATATGAAACAGTCTGACAGAAAATAAATGCACATAAATTCAAATGATTTAACACATATTACACATACAAGACTTGGCTTAATTTAAAATACTAAAAGATACCAAAATAATATAACTTCACATTCACTGGACTCGGACAACTACAGTCTTTGACATGTAACCAATGCTATCCTGCTAACACAAATTTAACCGTAGCATAATACACACCCATACATACAACATTCTTACACATGTTCTCTCATACACGTGCACTTAATATTAGCACTTGACAAGATGGCGTCGCCATGTTACTGAATGACCGGGAATGTAAAACTAGCTTGAAACAGTATTTCTCATCACCATTTCCTCACTGCTGGCTGGCTAATACTCTGAACAAAAGATAGAACATATTTTCTTATGTTACAGGATGATAATATCAGTAACTTACACTTACAAACTACTATGAAAAACTACACTGTAAAACCTTATTCCATAAGAACTACTCAGCCTGCCAACACTGGTCGGAACAACTAGCTTCAAAGTTACGTTTTTTACTCCTAAAACAAACACCTCAAAATCAGCTCACAACATCACACAACGATTTCTATAACATTTAGATAATCTGCTGATACAAGCAGTATGAGAATACAATATACAATAAAATACGAAAAAGTGAGTTTTTCAGTACCTGTGAATCAACAGAGAGCACGTTAGTGTGTTGCTCACGGCAAAGCTCGTTTATTTCAGAGCTGCACATGAGCAGAGCTAAGAGCTACGGTCTCCCTAATGGATCTACAGCAGCGCCATCTACTGATGTGGAAGCGTAATAGCTTCAATAAGTCTGTAAGGATTAGTTACAATGGTTCAAATATTAAACAAAAATTGGAGGGCGTGTCTGTTTAAACAAAAACTAAACACCCTGCCTTTTCAACCTACTACACTCTCCCCCGCTTCAAAAGATGTCTCCAGACATCTAGAACCAACCAACCAAAGTATAGCTGTCAAGAAGTCAGATGGTCAATGTACAGTCTATTGTATTACTACATTGTATGTCTTTCATATCACTACATACAGGTCTTTGTTTAACATGTCCACATTGGTGTGGGGTAGTAACAGGATTCAGGAACAGCAGGGTAAAATGGCATGGGGTAAGGGACACAGGCATACATCAGGTTTACTCCTGGCCTCCAGGGCTGCAAGGAAGTCTGGCCAAGGTGGTTATATGTGAGCATCTCTCGAGATTTCACTGCTCGGTTTGACCTCCGGACAGGTAGTACTTCCTCTTCTGGTTGCTCTGCGGCAGTCTTACTATCGTCCATCTGCTCTTCTGAACTGGAATCCTGCATAGTGTCATCCCTCGCTGGTTCCTCATGTATTTCCTCAGCTGGTGGTGTTGCTACACAGTACCTGCCTCTGCACTCGATCTGGCAGGGTAACTGTGTCTGTTCCATGTGGCTGCTGCATTTGAGCTGTCTCTGTCAGGTTTCTTATTGACTGGAACTCTGGAGCTACAGCACTGAGTTCACTGTGTATTTTAGACTGAGGCAGTGGGGGTCTTACTCTCCTCCTTTCATCCACAGGTATTGGTCTGAGGCAATACGTGTATTCCTCCTCTTTGTCAGAATGTTCCAACTCGTGCTCCACTGTTTCACTGTTGTTTCTCTGATTGTCTTTCTGTCTTTGTCTTTTCTTGAGTGCATGCTGATTTTGCTCATCTTGTTCCAAGGGTAACTCATTAACAGGTAGCAGAAGATTGCGATGTAGGACACGGAGGGTTCGTTCTCCTGTTTCTGGTTGAACACGGTACACAGGTCCATCTCCAATTTTTTCAACAACGCGGTGAATTCTCTTTTCCCAGTAAGCACAAAGTTTGCCTGGGCCACCCCTGTCTGACAGATTTCTGACAAGCACCCGATCTCCAGGCTGCAGCACAATACCCTTAACATGACGGTCATAGAATTTCTTTCCCTTAGCGGAGCTCTTTCCACTGTTCTCTGAGGCAATTTTGTATGTCTCCTGCATGCGAGAAGCCCATTTCTGTGCATACTTTTGTCTGGACTGTGGTTCTTGCCCCGATTTCAGGTCAAAGAGTAAATCAACAGGCAAGCGTGGGGCTCTTCCATACAGTAGAAAGAACGGTGAATATCCTGTTCCTTCATGTCTTGTACAGTTGTGCGCGTGAACTATGTGGGGCAGGTGATCCTTCCACTCAGTCTTTTTCTCCTCTTGCAAAGTACGGAGCATCTGTAGAAGTGTCCTGTTCAGACGCTCAACAGGATTCCCCTGGGCATGATAGGGGGTGGTTCGAGAGTGAGCGATCCCTGCCAGCTGCTGGAGTCTCTGGAAAAGGCTGTTCTCGAAATCCCGGCCCTGATCATGATGTAGTTTTTCAGGGTACCCGAAGCTTGGGATGAAATCATAAAAGATCTTCTCAGCTGCTGTTCTGCCTGACTTGTTCTTGGTCAGGTAAGCTTGAGCAAAGCGAGTAAAGTGATCTATCAGAACTAATATGTACTCGTAGCCACCTTTACTTTGTTCAAGATGCAGATAGTCAACAGAAATGAGCTCAAATGGGACACTGGTTGTTATTGAACCCATAGGTGCTCTTTCTGGAATGCACGGCCGCTTCTGTTTAACACACTGACACTGGCGAATTACATAGTCCTCAATTTCACGTTGCATAAACGGCCAATAAAACCTTTCTCTCGCCAAGTGTATGACTTTGTCCGCGCCTATGTGTCCCATATTGTCATGCAGGTGTCTTAGCACAGTAGACTTCAGCTTAATGGGGAGAACCAACGGTTTCTGTTGTCCTGTAAGTCTGTACAATATTCCCTTGTCAAGGATGAGTTTGTTCCATTCATGCACTAATCTGCGTGTCTCTCGTGTCATTTGTCTCTTGTCTTTATCATTAGGATACCACCCTCTTTTTTTCAGGTTAATCACCTCACTGATGGGAGCATCTTCCTTTTGAGCAGCTCTAACACTTTCAGGAGAGATAACCGGAATGTCTTCATCAGGTGTGTCATCTACACCAGGATGCAGAAGCAATGCAGCCACCCATGGCACGTCACTGTCTCTCATGGCTTTGTCCCCCTGCCAGATGGCAGAGACTACATCTGGAGGCATGGTCTCTGTGTACTCTTTTAGGTGGTCGTGAAGCACTGGATATCGTGACAGGGTGTCAGCGTCTGCATTTGACTTGCCTGGCCGATATCTGATAGTGAAATGGAAATCTGCTAACTCGCCCACCCAACGATGTCCAACTGCATTTAACTTGGCTGTGCTCAAAATATACGTAAGGGGGTTATTATCCATGTATACCGTGAAAGTGGGTGCATAATAGAGGTAATCTCTAAATTTATCACAGATTGCCCACTTCAACCCAAGAAACTCAAGCTTGCCAGAATGGAGATGGTAGTTTTTCTCAGCTGGCGTGAGTGTCCTGGACAATAATAAGCAACGGCACGGAGTTTGTTTCCCTGTTGTTGATAGAGCACTGCCCCCAGACCTTCATTTGATGCGTCAGTGTGAAGGACAAAAAGCAAGTTAAAGTCTGGGTAGGCCAGGATTGGTGGACTGGTTAGCATGTCAACAAGGCGCAACACCACAGCACTGTGTTCTGGTGTCCACTGGACAGGTGTTTTTGATGGAATCTGTCCACTATTTGTACCCTTTAGCTTGGTCTTGTTAGATCTAGCAGGGGTGACTCTCTGGCTAGATTCTCTCTGACTCTCTATTAGCTGAAACAGTGGCTTGGCTATCCTAGAAAAGTCCTGAATGAAGGTTCTGTAGTAGCCTATAAACCCTAAGAGAGCTCTGACCTCCCACATTCTTTGGCTCTCTATCCTTCAAATGCTGAACTGCCTCAAGGTCTTTAGGGTCAATCTGGACACCTTCACTGGTCACTAAGCGACCTAAATACCTGACCTGACTCCTAAATAACTCACATTTCTTTGGGCGTAGCTTGACACCATGTTCTCGAAGGCGGGCAGAGCACTCGCCTCAGGTCTTCAACATGTAAGGAAGGTCTTGGAGAAACAGAGCACGTCATCCAAGTATGGGGAGCAGCACTCATCCCTCAGACCGTCGAGGACTCCCTCCATGCACCTCTGGAAAGCTGCTGGGGCGTTGGTAAGGCCAAATGGGAGGCGGATCCACTCGTACAGCCCCCAAGGCGTGCTAAAGGCAGTCAGGTGTCTAGAACTCTCATCGATAAAACCCTGGTGGTAAGCAGTGCCTTGGTCGAGTATGGAGAACCATGAGTAGCCCCCAAGGTTATCCAACAGATCCTGGATGCGTGGAAGAGGGTGGCGGTCAGGGATGGTTTTGCAATTTAAGCCCCGGAAGTCAACACATAAACGTAAGCTCTTGTCTTTTTTTCTGACACAGACCACAGGAGACGAATAGGGTGAGTTAGACTTTCTGATCCAGCCATGGTTGAGCAGATTTTGGACATAATCCTTTACCTCTTTGTACAAGGGCTTGGGAACTGAATTATATGACGTTTGAACTAGTGTTTCGTCCTTGAGGTGAATTTTCAATTGCAAGTTTGGGATGCAACCAATGTCACAATCCTCCTTGGCAAACACATCAGACTCTTCATATAACATGTCTTTGACTATCTTTTGTTCCGCCACTCCCAGGTGTGACACATCGACAGGTGTGTGCCATCTCTGTTTTATCATGTCCTCTGTCTTGTTTTCATCACAAATTTCTGTCTGCCTGTCTGTACTTAGCTGAGCTGAGCATGTGTTTACCGTGGGATGTGGCAGGTCTGAACCACCTGGACAACAGTTAACTGGTGTCACTTCAGTAACCTCCTCTAACGTACCTAGAATGGTTGTCTTAGTGAGATAGATGTTGTGTTTAGTGGGGTTTTGAATAGGGATATTAACTATTTTTGTGGCCCCACTCGGAACATCTACTAACGCTGGGAACAGCTCTAACCCCTCTGGACAGTGACTCACTAGGTTAGGTTGAAAGAGCATTGCCCCACCCCTTGGCCATTCCCTTATCCCCCATCTAACCTTACAAATCTGCCCTGCAGGAATAGTTACACCTTTCTTCCCTGTTCTCACACTGCACTCGAGGGTGGTCTCATCTGGAGTCAAAATCTGGAGGACAGAAACTAAAGCTTCCACGGCACTGTCAATGATACTTAGGGCTTCTTTAAGTAAGGCAGTGATATCCGCCTCACCTCTCTTTTCTTTGTTTGTGTTGATCATCTCAGCTATAACATTGCTGCCTAACAGAGGACAGGTAAGACAGTTCTGGCTGACTAACACTGGCACTTGTATGGTGACATGTCCATAATTCTCACTACAGACCTGGAGTTCAACATCCGCCCATCCATCAAAGGGAACACTTGCGCCGTTAGCTGCTGTAATCTTCAATGGCTGGTCAGAAGGGAGGGATTGGAGAGGCTGGATTTGGACATTAGGAAGTGCTGTTTCCATCCATGCTCTCCCTACAACAGTCACTTGAGCCCCTGAGTCGAGCAACATTTGAAGAGGGACTCTGTCGATAGCACATGAGACCATACATCGCTTTCCTATGAGCTGTGCTACACACTTTCGTAGTGACGGTTGGCATTCTGGGTTTGCTTTTACAGGTCGGGCTTGTGCTGATGGATCAGCAACTGTCACGGTCACTGGCTGCCCTTCTCCAGTGACCATGGCCCGTTTCCCGACACCTTCCTTTTCAGACAGCCGATGGAGCGATGTCCAATTTGGCCACAAACAAAACAGTGAGAACCGCTCACCTTGCTCTGTTGTACACAGTCCCTGCATCTGCCTCTGGTCTCAGATGTTGGTACCTGAAGACGGGCTGCTGGTGAGCCGGGGTCCGCAGGTGTCGCACTGTCAGTAGGTTTAACCATCTGGGCCAGATGTTTGGTGAGTGAGGAAACTTGTGCAGTCAGTTCTTTAATAGCAGCACGATTAGCCTCTAACTCTGTGTTAACTTTAACTTCATTAGTTGAGTCACTATTGTCAAGCTGAGCTGTGTTAACAGTCACTGGTCGTATTTTAGCTACTGTACCAAGGCGTCTGAGTCTTTCTGCTTCCTCACTAGTAGACTTTGTGATCTGATCTAAGTCATCCCTAACCTGCAAGTCCGCGAGCAGGGGTTTGAGATCATGCCGAACATGGTTATTTTTCTCATTTAACCCTTGGTAAAGCGTGTGGAGAAAGGTACCCTGAACAAGCCTTTTGTCATAACTAAACTTTGCACCAGGCTGTTGTGACTCAAATAGCACACGCTGTTTTAAACCCATTATGTTGTACAAGAACTGCTTTGGGCACTCTTTGTCTTGCTGTTTAGCATTAGTTAACTCTTGAAAAAGCTCGGTACTGTTTTTGTCCCTGATGTGTGCGCGGAGAAACCGCTTCAGCTCATCAACAGTCAAATCACCCTTATTAATTAACATCTTTCTGAATGTACCAAGTTTGATGTTCTTAATCACGGTGCGGATTATTTCTGATTCATTAAACCCTTCCTGTAAACCTCCGTCTATTTGTTTACAAAGGCTGCTGTATGACATGTCAGAACCAACAGAAATTTGTCCACCATGCAGCTTAAACTCTCTGCGTGGAAGCAGAGCTGCAACATCATTTAACCTCAGTACCTGATCTCCTATACTGGAGGAGAGACTCACCCTACCAAGGGAAGGACCCCCAACGCCCATTGTGAGTGACTTTGTTGATGCTGGGTTTTCCAGACTCGTGGCTGGTATCCCACGGCCTTTCCCAATAGATGCTGACATTGTGTGAATGTCTCTGTTCTCTGTAGCTGGGACAGCATGTGCATCTCTGTCCAGTGGTGAAGGTGGTAGACCATGAATGTCTATGTCCATGTGAAATTGATGTGTGGGCGTGTCTGTGTTTGATGTAGTGGAATGTCTGTCTGGATGGTTGTGGTCAGAGTAAGGTGACGTGGGGGACTCCCTGTTGATAGATTGTTGACTCTCCCACCTCAAGAGGTGCAGCCTTGCCAGCAGCAACCACTCCGCTGCCAGTAGCTGACTTGCAATCAGGTCAGAAAGTCTTTTCTGGATCTTGAAGACCAGCGTCCGCCGGGGGTTGACAGTGGCCATTTTGACGTTAGACAGGTGACTTTTGCTCTCTGGATGACACACGGGGTTGAGGCCTTCCCTGAAGTTTCAATTTCATACATTTCCCATACATTCACATTGTCTCTATATTTAACTCTGATAAAAGTGCACGTTAAGATAATAATAAAACGTTTACAAATTAAATAAATGGTGTAACCAAACTGATAAGTAATATGAAACAGTCTGACAGAAAATAAATGCACATAAATTCAAATGATTTAACACATATTACACATACAAGACTTGGCTTAATTTAAAATACTAAAAGATACCAAAATAATATAACTTCACATTCACTGGACTCGGACAACTACAGTCTTTGACATGTAACCAATGCTATCCTGCTAACACAAATTTAACCGTAGCATAATACACACCCATACATACAACATTCTTACACATGTTCTCTCATACACGTGCACTTAATATTAGCACTTGACAAGATGGCGTCGCCATGTTACTGAATGACCGGGAATGTAAAACTAGCTTGAAACAGTATTTCTCATCACCATTTCCTCACTGCTGGCTGGCTAATACTCTGAACAAAAGAGAACATATTTTCTTATGTTACAGGATGCTAATATCAGTAACTTACACTTACAAACTACTATGAAAAACTACACTGTAAAACCGAAGTTCATAAGAACTTCTCAGCCTGCCGACACTGGTCGGAACAACTAGCTTCAAAGTTACGTTTTTTACTCCTAAAACAAACACCTCAAAATCAGCTCACAACATCACACAATGATTTCTATAACATTTAGATAATCTGCTGATACAAGCAGTATGAGAATACAATATACAATAAAATACGAAAAAGTGAGTTTTTCAGTACCTGTGAATCAACAGAGAGCACGTTAGTGTGTTGCTCACGGCAAAGCTCGTTTATTTCAGAGCTGCACATGAGCAGAGCTAAGAGCTACGGTCTCCCTAATGGATCTACAGCAGCGCCATAGCGCCATCTACTGACGTGGAAGCGTAATAGCTTCAATAAGTCTGTAAGGATTAGTTACAATGGTTCAAATATTAAACAAAAATTGGAGGGGGTGTCTGTTTAAACAAAAACTAAACATACTGCCTTTTCAACCTACTACACTAGCAGCTACAGTGCCTTGCGAAAGTATTCGGCCCCCTTGAATTTTTCGACCTTTTGCCACATTTCAGGCTTCAAATATAAAGATATAAAACTGTAATTTTTTGTGAAGAATCAACAAGTGGGACACAATCATGAAGTGGAACGAAATTTATTGGATATTTCAAACTTTTTTAACAGATAAAAAACTGAAAAATTGGGTGTGCAAAATTATTCAGCCCCTTTACTTTCAGTGCAGCAAACTCTCTCTAGAAGTTCAGTGAGGATCTCTGAATGATCCAATGTTGACCTAAATGACTAATGATGAAAAATAGAATCCACCTGTGTGTAATCAAGTCTCCGTATAAATGCACCTGCTCTGTGATGGTCTCAGAGGTCCGTTTAAAGAGCAGAGAGCATCATGAAGAACAAGGAACACACCAGGCAGGTCCGAGATACTGTTGTGGAGAAGTTTAAAGCCGGATTTGGATACAAAAAGATTTCCCAAGCTTTAAACATCCCAAGGAGCACTGTGCAAGCGATAATATTGAAATGGAAGGAGTATCAGACCACTGCAAATCTACGAAGACCTGGCCGTCCCTCTAAACTTTCAGCTCATACAAGGAGAAGACTGATCAGAGATGCAGCCAAGAGGCCCATGATCACTCTGGATGAACTGCAGAGATCTACAGCTGAGGTGGGAGACTCTGTCCATAGGACAACAATCAGTCGTATACTGCACAAATCTGGCCTTTATGGAAGAGTGGCAAGAAGAAAGCCATTTCTTAAAGATATCCATAAAAAGTGTCGTTTAAAGTTTGCCACAAGCCACCTGGGAGACGCACCAAACATGTGGAAGAAGGTGTTCTGGTCAGATGAAACCAAAATCGAACTTTTTGGCAACAATGCAAAACGTTATGTTTGGCATAAAAGCAACACAGCTCATCACCCTGAACACACCATCCCCACTGTCAAACATGGTGGTGGCAGCATCATGGTTTGGGCCTGCTTTTCTTCAGCAGGGACAGGGAAGTTGGTTAAAATTGATGGGAAGATGGATGGAGCCAAATACAAGACCATTCTGGAAGAAAACCTGATGGAGTCTGCAAAAGACCTGAGACTGGGACGGAGATTTGTCTTCCAACAAGACAATGATCCAAAACATAAAGCAAAATCTACAATGGAATGGTTCACAAATAAACATATCCAGGTGTTAGAATGGCCAAGTCAAAGTCCAGACCTGAATCCAATCGAGAATCTGTGGAAAGAACTGAAAACTTCTGTTCACAAACGCTTTCCATCCAACCTCACTGAGCTCCAGCTGTTTTGCAAGGAGGAATGGGCAAAAATTTCAGTCTCTCGATGTGCAAAACTGATAGAGACATACCCCAAGAGACTTACAGCTGTAATCGCAGCAAAAGGTGGCGCTACAAAGTATTAACTTAAGGGGGCTGAATAATTTTGCACGCCCAATTTTTCAGTTTTTTATCTGTTAAAACAGTTTGAAATATCCAATAAATTTCGTTCCACTTCATGATTGTGTCCCACTTGTTGATTCTTCACAAAAAATTACAGTTTTATATCTTTATGTTTGAAGCCTGAAATGTGGCAAAAGGTCGAAAAGTTCAAGGGGGCCGAATACTTTCGCAAGGCATTGTAACAGGGTAGGTGAATTTAAACAATGTCTGAGTTGAAAACGCTTCTTGTCATGTCAGGGCCCTGTTCATGTTGCACAGACATTTTAATTGCATTTTGTGTCTGTTAAGAGGCACAAAGGCACTCTTTATGATATGCCCCCAAAACTGCCGTTTTAGCAAAGTGGGAGCTCTTGGCACTAGCGGCAGCAACTCCATGATGCTAGCACTGATTCTGCTCGTTTTTTTTTGCTATCGACAGTACTCACATACTTATAGCGATCAAGATTAACGTAAAAATTGCCCGGAGTTCTCCTTTAAGACTTGTTTTTCTAAATCTACATATACTGTTTTGGTCACAAGTTGAACAGAGCTAAATGATTTGCTAAGACAGAGAGCTGAATTCATAATGCATAGAGTGAGGCAAAATTATTATTGTAATTGTTGTAAACCAAGCAAATTGCTCGCTCTGAAATTAAAACAAAGCGAATCCAGAGCTACTATCATCAGCATCCGCACAGACCGAGGTATCTCAGGATATCAGCGCCACTTTTCAACCCTTCTTTTCAAAGTTGTATGAGTCCTGCAATCCGGATCCGACACAGTGCCAGGAGTTCCTGAAAGAGCTAAACCTGCCTCTTCTTGACCCAGAGGAGGCAGATGAACTGGGTCAACCTATAACATTAGAGGAACTTAAATCAGCATTAAAAACAGTAAAAAAATAAAAATAAAAAAAAATAAAAAAAAGGGAAAACGCCGGGGTTGGATGGAACTCCATCAGAACTATTAGGACCTACCATTTTACAAGCTTAAACCTCAGCCATAGAGAGGGGTAAGTTTCACCAACAAACCAACACTGCGCTAATTTCTGTTATACCCAAAAAGGTCAAAGATCTTACGGATTGCTCAAATTTCAGGCCCATCAGCCTCATCGGGACTGATATTAAGCTTTATTCCCAAGTCTTGGCACTCCACCTAGAGAGCTTTATCGAGAAGCTAGTCCACCCCGACCAATCAGGATTTATACCAAAGACAGTGTTTCCTCTATGTTGATATTACCGCGGCGGCCCACCATGGTAAAATTTCTGCCGCCACATAAATAGGGCAGACGCACAACAGGGTTTCCGCTTTGTACACCGTGCACCGCCGCTCCTTCAGCTGTTTATGAAAAGTCATGAAGTTGTAATTATCCGACTCTGCAGAGCCATGTGCTCTACTGAACTCAAGCGAACTGTCATCAGCTTTCTCTCCCCTTAGGGTGAGTATCTTGAACAGTGACAGGACGTCATCCCTCGCGAAGTCATGGCAACCAAATAAACAACAGGGCGAGTACTACTTGTCACTCAATCTTAGGCAAACAGCGACAAAAGCCGTGACATGAAATCCACACTCAACGCGTGTCCCGTGAAATATGACAGCTACAGTTTATTGGAAAATAGCATTGTGGACACTGAATTTGATGAATTTACTGTTTATCAGACCCCAGATGAGACAAGAAGCTAACATAAGTGAACGCTGCGGTGACGGTCCCTCTGCCTTTGACTCCCCGCTGTATTCCTTCGACAAGCTGTATTAACGTTACTGTTTTAAAACCATTTTTATTAATGTTGACTCAGCATTTTGTTGTTAACTGTGTGTAAAATGAGGGGTGACGTTAAATCACTAAACATCATTAGCTTATCATTAGCAGATAAGCCATATAAGCCCATACTTTTTGACGTTCACCACTATTTATGTGACATCAGTCATTAGTGTTAGAATACAACCCAAAGCAAAATTACATATTTGGGCATCATCATAAACGCATTGCTACAGCGAGTTGTCGAGGACAACTATGAAACTATATTAAGTAATGTTCAAAGGGATCTGGCCAAGTGGTCTGTGCTGCCGGCATCGGCACTACGGTCCAGGATTGCTGTTGTTAAAATTAACATAGTTCCCTGTGTGAATTTCTTAAGTACAATGATCCCCTTACCCCCACCAATACATTTCTGGAAGAAACTTGATACTTTAATTCGGCAGTATATTTGGAACAATAAACAACCTAGGCTAAAATACTCTACCCTTCAACGTACCACAAACACGGGAGGCCTGGCCCTCGCCAACTTCAAAATGTATCACAGAGCCTTTCAGCTACAGGCCCTCAGAGTGTGGAAGGACCCCTCATCTACAGTTCCATGGAGAGAAATAGAGCAAAACCTCACTGGAAATATAAGACTGCAAGACCTTGCCTTTGCGGGTGTGTGTCCAAAAAAAGTGTATGCTAAGCTATGGCCCTATTATCACCAACACATTGGCCAACTTTAAACAGGTGGAGGAGCACCTACGCTACACCAATAAGTGGCATTTGAATACCCCAATATGGCACAATACACACTTATTGTCTGGTAACAAACCCTTTGCTTGTAAGCAGTGGAGTGACAGAGGTATACTCCGACTCGGATAAATAATAGAACGCACCATTAGTGCACACACATATGCTCCGTAAAGTTCAGCTAACACTTAGCTACTAGCATTAGCGCTTGGTGGGCTGTGGTATAAACACAGAGTATAAACACACCCGTAAATTTGTGTGGGATGCAGAATGGTCGGCATTTAACAGTCACAAACTCCACCAGCAGTTAGCAGTTCGTTGGACACAAGCACACCATTTCTGCAACAGGCAGTCCGTGTTAATACGGCACACCTCCACTAGCTAGTCTTACCCGGCGACGGAGCAGCAGGCTGGATAGTCTGGTACAGCAATATTTCCACAACAACAAAAATACAGCAGTCTCTGAACTCGCGTTGGGAGTTTCGTTGAAGTTGGATGTAGTCCAGTTTGTTGTCTAATGAGCAGACACTTGCAAGCAGGATTGATGGAACAGGTGGCCGGCTAGTGTTAGCTTTCCACCGGCAAACTCGTTCAACGTTCCCCACTGATGATGTCCTTTTACCGGCCAGAGGCATCGAGCAACACCGCTGGTCTCCATAGCAGACGGGCGAAGCTGTGTATTACGTCTGTAATAAAGTGTCCTGTATATTCTCCAATCTGTACCAGTGTATCCTGATGGTAAACGTGTGCGGTAGTTTGAATGCACATAATTGTTGTTCTAAAATTTCCTTCGGTATGAATAAATCTAACAGTTTCTGCTGAGAAGCTAAGCGATGATTCAAGATGGCTGACACTCGTTTTTATCTTGGCAATCTCCGGAAAAAGCCGACAGTCCAACCCCTTATGGGCTATGCGGAAGTAGCTCCTAGTACTGGCTGTAGTCCTTTGCCTCTGGGTAAAAATCTTCCGATGACGCAAAAATCGTCGTTTTACATCATCGGAAGATTTTTTTCCAGACCCACAATACAGAGATCTCTCCCCTCAGGGGGACATGAGTGAGGGAAGCACGGTCATTCAAAAATACTACAGTATTTTTGCTAATACAAAGTTTAATGCTAAATCGGTAAAGTATCCCTTTAAATGGTTTGTTGATTTTCCTGTAAGAGGATTAGTGTCCAAGAGTTATGTTAGACTGATGCAAGTATCCATAGGAGAGTTCTCAATGGTAAAGAAATGTGAGCGAGAGCTGAGCCCTGAGAGGAACACAATTAATTGGGAGGCAGTTTAGGACAACATTTTCCACTGTTCCAAGAACCCAAATCACCAGTATATCCACTTCAACATGTGTCATAGGACATATTGGACTCCTCAGAAGAGATACATCTCTAAAGCCATTCTCACTCCCTATTGTACGGTCTGTCAACCTGAACAAACTGGAACTTTCCTGCATATCTGTGGTCTGGGAGTGTGAACAGGTGCATGAGTTCTGGAATAAAACAACAATAATATCTGATGTGATAGGATGTCGAATTCCTACTGACCCGATAGTTTTGTTACTTAACGACGGCTCTAAATTACACCTGCTTGCGAGACAGAGGAAAATTTGGCTTGCCGACTCAACTGCAACCAAGAAAATGATAGCTCAACGCCGGCTCCCCCCTCACTCGCTTTTGTATAACAGTGGTTGGCGTATTTTCTAGACATAGTTATGCTTGAGCTCTCTACAGCAAGGATTAACAAAGCCAAATCAGAAACTATCACCCTAGGGGAAAGCGCAGCAGCACAAATATCAGACTTAATGACCTCAGCCCCACAAGAACTAGAGGAGAGGGACTAGGCAAGGTGTGATTTCTGTTTGTTTGTTTGTTTGTTTTGTTTTCCTTGAGACCGCAGAGGGTGGGAGAGGGTTTTTGTGTAATTTGTGTTTCTCTGTTTTGCACACCATCTGACATAACCAGTCATACATTGTGGATTTTGTTTTGTTTGTCTGAACGATATAAATGGTGCTAATAAAATATCGATCACAAAAAAAAAAATTTCATCATATTGCCTACTTTTATCCAACTTTTATTTTCATGTGAGTTCTTGCTTCAGTCCATACTGGCTGCTTCACTGCAAAAAGAAAAAGTGATATTTAACTTG
Source organism: Zingel zingel (assembly GCA_023566125.1). NCBI lineage: Eukaryota > Metazoa > Chordata > Actinopteri > Perciformes > Percidae > Zingel > Zingel zingel. The sequence continues at coordinate 4,061,842 of CM042333.1, forward strand.
ACTTGAGCACTTAAATTGATATTGCGATATCAATTATGAATATTGCGATATCAATATTAATTTCGATATTTTTAAACATGTAAAATTACTATTACTTAGTACTTATTAATGAGGCCTTTTCCACCACCAGTTACGTGTGCAAGTGGCACAGTAACTGGCCAATGAAATGATGATCATTACAGCATTTCAAGCGTGCTCTAAATCAAACGCAACTAAGCCACACGCCAACGGACGGGACGCAGCGCTGCACAAAATAAAATAAATATTGCATAGTTATTGCGACACTTATAGCATATATATATATATATATATATATATATATATATATATATATATATATATATATATATATATATATATATATATAAAACCTATTTTTATTTTTCACTGTTTAACTCAGTGAGTTAAATATCCCTATAAATGACCCATGTGTTTCCAGATACATGCACTAAATTCAACAAATGGCAGATTGTTCACTTCAAATATCCTTTTTTTTTTTTAAGACTCAATATAAGATATGGATTTTTCTTTGCAGTGAGAAAAAAAACAATGTTTCCATGTGGCACAGATACCTTTGACCTGTCATGCTGTATGTTGCTGCTGAATAACATAAAAGACTCTAATAGTTTAGTTAACCTTGATTTTGTTGTGTTTATTCCAAAGAAGTGATAACAGCAGAAAATGACTTGGGGGAGGGTGCACTAAGATGGAAACTATTAATGAACACAGTAGGGGTTACGGAGTTTAAACTAGGGTTGGAAATTGGTAATGGCCACCAGCCAAGTGGCTGCTAGGTTTTTTTTCTTCAAAAAAACAATGGTAATCTTTTAAGTGGCTGAATCCAAGATACAAAAAGTTAATTTCAAAACCTGGTTTAAACATTTGGGACATTTAGGTGGCATTCAAAAATAAAACAAAAGAAACATAATTCAGTTTGGTTTCTTACTTGCCTGTTAGAGAATACAATTTGGTTGTTGATCAACTACAGAGGAATTTGTTGTAATAGTTATACATTCATTACACATTATCCTTAAGACTATTGCTCACCATCTCCATCAGGAGGCTTGTCCCCATGTTTGTCCCTATATTTGAATGGAGTATTGTGCGAAACTCAAGTTTTTGTTCATTGGAAATTAAAAAAGTAATAAAGAAAGAAAGAAGCAGACATGTAGGCAATATAAGAATGAATCAGTGGAATAAAAGACAGAGTTGCATTGAGATAGTGTCCTTTGACCCTTGCCTGCCTGGTGGTTTACCATGGAAGGCTGCCATGATCACCAGTCTGTCCAAAGCTCAAACTTCGGCTAGACATTCTGACAAAACAGTTCTTTTACATAGTCACTGGGTAAAAGCCTGACTGTTGAGCCACGCAGCCCGCAAAAGTAAGTAAGCTCTTAAATCTTTTTGATCAAATTTGATTCATTGTGCAGGTTGGTGAAATGTTTAACTTCAGGCTTTCAAGGCAACATTGATCAAAGACTTATTTTATTTAGGTAAATCTAGGCTTGAATATTTAATTCTGGAAATTCTGAGAAGATATTCAGATGTGAAATGTCAACCAGGAGTTAGTTTTACCATAATTATTTCTATTACTGTGCGTCTTGTGCATCTTGTGTTTTGTGTTTTGATTTCCCAACATACAGCCAGTCCGAAGTAGAATCCCCTCCTATGTAGTTGCTTGTTTTGTAAACCTTGATCTGGTTACGTTTAGCTCTGAAAAGTTCAATTTTCATGGGCACAATAACATTTTCATTTAGCGTATCAGTGGATTGAACTGACAGCATTATCCATAGTCACTCCCGACAACAGCAGAATAATGAGTAGACACACAATATTCCTGCATGGTTGTCATATGAAGGGCTGGCTAACTGGACAATCGTCTCTGCCAGTTAGAGGCCTATTAACGTCAAATCCCTTTGAAACAACAAATCCAGACTGGAAAATTCAGTTTAGCTAAAAAAAAAAGAAGCTTTAGCTGATAGTCTCTACCATCTTATTGAAGTTGCTTAAATAGTAATTGATTTTAGCCCCTCGTTGTGAGGAATTTTGCTTCTTTCATGGTGATTCTAACAATGATTAAAATGGGGACTCACATTATTGGAGGACTGGAGGATTATTGGGTTGGAAGTTGTCCATTCCAGTTATTGTCAGTTGCAGTCGACAGCTTTTTGGAGGGTTTTTTTTCGAGTAAAAACTAAAAAGTGTACTGTTGCCTTAATTGTTCAAGAGGTTCTGGATGTTGAGTATGATTAAGTCACATTATCTAAATACTTAGCCATTGTTAGCCAATTGTTATGGTACAGTTTGTTCTGTAGGTGATCGGTGTCAGTCGATTCTCAGTCTTCCAGACTTATCTGAAGGTAAAAAACTGTTTATCTGAGTTGATATTGGCTGCATCCCAATTCCAAGGCTGACTCAACCCTTGAACTTTTTTCTTATTCTTTACTTTACAACACACATTAATCAACATTTCTGAAAATGTGCCAGTGTTAGCTAGCCAGCTAATTTTCAACTGTAGTCCTTTGGCCAGATGACTTCAGACCAGAGCAGCAGGAAACAGCAAGACATTAGTACAAGTTAAACTATACAGACAGTAATCAACAAGACACCATACAAACAGCTAGAGCAACACATAAGCTTTTTCAGTAAGCCATGCAGAGCTACAGAAAGCATCAAGACATTAGCACAGTTACACATCAGCAGTATCCCTTGAACTTGAACCATACAGCCTCCCAGACTTAAATGTTTAAGTCACTATGGAGTTGCCCTGAAAATAAAAACTGGGACAAGTTACATGATATATAAATTTACAGTACAAGCTGTGATGTTTAACATCAACACATGAAGGGCATAGTGTACTAAGTGACAATCATATCTGCTGTATCTACAAAAATGTATCTGTAAATCTCTGTGATCAACAGCATGTTTGGACTGGCTATGTGTCCAAAATAAGATTAAGATTAAGGTTGCATTTCTCTGATGGATTTGAAGGAGCATTTTAGAATAGACTAACATGTTGGCCTGTTAATGACGTTTTAATTCTAGAAAATATTTGAGATAAATTAGGACATTATTGTGCTCGTACCCTGTATTCAGAGTGAACAGGTAAGTGTGCATTGTTTTGCTCAATGCCACTTTGACCTGACATGTCATACACATGTTGACTGTTGGTGCAATTGACCTTGCAACTGTTTGGCATGGTGTCTCCTGTCTAGGGTTGGGTACGGAAACCCGGTGCCGATATCCGTGTTCCTATACTGAAAAGTTCCTAAACGACCGGTATGGACATGACTAAATGGCAGCAGGTAACATTAGCCTACCAATAGCTAGTAGCTGGCTAGTTAAAATACTGAAAGCTAAAGAGTCTAAACTGTACGTAAACACCGCCGCCAACTTGAGCTTCTAAAGTTACCGGAAGTCATTAATTTTGAATGGAAGCTGGTTTCTCTCAGCTGCAAGGAGCGGCAAATCTGTCGGCGTCACGTTTTGGGCGTTCTGAGCGACCAGAGCGTCAATCAGAAAGTTGAAAGTAGGTCAACTTTATGGTAATGAGCTGAACACGGTTCCGCGGCAAGCAGCGGCAAACGCCAGCAACCAATCGGAATATAGACGTCCTTCGCGCTTGCTGATTCCGGAGAAACATACAATGTAAACTTTTGTTCCTACCAAAACATTAGCTCCGAGAAAATGGAGGAAAAGCTCATAATCGCCGTTGCTGGGTTCCCTATCTTTTATGATATGACGTTGTTTGCATATAGGGACCAGTTAATCATCAATCAAGATCAACAGCTGGTGGCTGCTCGCTCTGCCTGCATTCTGCTGCAGCTCAGCAGCTAACGAGCAAGTTAACTGCTAACAGACACCGCTGCGACCAATAAACAATACAAATTCTGTCATTATATATGTAATTTTATAAAAGGTTTCTAGTGTCAATGTATTGGCCGTGCAGTGGCTGCTTGTGCTTTTTCTTCAATCGTGTGTTGAACATGATCGAAGAATGCTACCACGTCAGAGCGGCCAAAGCATCAAAAAGCTTCCCCGTACTTTTTGACAAGCGTCCTTGACAGGGCGGCCAGAGCTTCTTTGCAGCTCAAGTCGGCGGCGGTGTGTACGTACAGAAAGTGTGGCTGTATAAGATTCCAACACTGGGACGCTCAATGGTGTTTTAAGCCCCCAACGTTTCCTTCCAGGCAGCGCTGCGACCGTTGACTTCAAGGCACCTAACCCTAACCTTAATCATAGTCTAATCCTGGTGCCTTCCAGGCTGCCTTTTAAGAGACGTTGGGGGCTTAAAACACTGATAAACCACTGGGATGTACAACTGTAGCTCTTTAGCTAGACTACACAGAGTAGTCTAGCTGGGACTGTCGGAGATAGAGAAACAACACTGACGGGACTTAATGGTGTATTCGATTGCACCTCGAGAAACTCAAGCTGTTGTTGATGCTTCCGTGTCAGTACTCCTGTCTGCAAATAAAACGGGGGTTTGCCGACCGCCATCTACTGTAGCTAACACACTGACTATGGAGAATTAGCTCATACAGCCACACTTCTAAATATCCAGACTATCCCTTATCCCTTTTTATTTCGTACAAAATAAATGTTGAATTCATAAGCAATAAAACTTGCCTTTGCTCAGTTCAACACACCCAGGGGCTGCTGTAACAGCCTGACTTGGTCTGGTATGACCAGTAGCTTATGGTGGCTAATGTTAGCTAACATCCGCAAACATCAGATAGATATTGGGTAAGTGACCTTATCAAGTAAATTTTAGCATGTAACATTATCCTGTGGCCACAATTCAGTTCTCGCTATTCAGCAAAAGATTAGGCCCACTTTGGAATTAGGGTTAATGCCAAGACGCATAGCTTTATGTCAACTCTTCAGAGCTTTTGTCTATGGATGAAAGTGGATTCTCACAGTTCTTGCTCACATATCACAAAAGATACGTAAAAAAACCAAACCTACCAGACATTCCAGTTGTGTGTTTCTATTGTGATCCATGGTGTCTGAGGTTCACTGTGCAGAGCTACCGGCTGCTGTGCTGTTGATTCTTGCACTGATTAACCAGCTGATGTCTTCTCTGGCACAGTTTGGTTACAGTATTATTTATTTAGCAATCTGCGTGAGGTCACACAGGCTTTTATATTCAGTCTCTGTAACAACTGTTCATAGTTTAAATACACTGTTAATAATACAAAGCTGTTCTCTTCACCTTTGACACAGTAAGTAAACTGTGCGTCATTTTACTTAAAGTCTGTGAGAACATTTGACAATTTTTGGACTGGTACTAAGGATTTACAGAAACTCTAGACTGATTACAAAACCTTTTCAGGAGGGTTAGGTTTGGGTTAAAACGTAGCGGCCATCGTGCACGGGCTCAAGGGGATCATAGATGTGGAAAATCACTTGAAAAACTCCTTTTAAAAAAACCTGGTTTGGTTATTTATAAAGCCATCTAAAAGGAGTAAGAGTGTTTTTAAATAGAGATTAAAGGAGCCACCGGTCAGTGGGAGTTACTTTCACAAAGATTCCAACGATCTATCCCAATCTCGATCTCTCCCCCGGCAAGATTAAAGGAAATACCCTGGTGTCACATTATCAATTTTAAACAATGATGAATATTTAAATAATGATAAAGTTGCTCTAAGTGATGTCACACATTTTTTAGGCTACAACATTATTTGTCACATACAGCAAACATCTCCTCACTATCCACGAGCTTGCCTGTCCCCAGAGCACACTATAAAAAAAGCAGTCTCTGTAGACCCCCAGGGTCCACAAACGCCAACAAAAACAATCTGTGCCAACCTGCACCACGAAGCATACACAAACAGTGTTCCAGCATTCCAGCCAATAACCGACAAGAAGGATTTGGGGGTTAGTGCACGGAAGCATGGAAGGAAGGGAGAGGGGACGGGATGAGGAGGAGGGAGGGGTGAGCTAGTCTTGTTTTGTTTGAAAATACTTTGAACGTCAACAAGAAGTAACGTCACCCAACATCGCTTAGAGCACCTTTAAAATGTGCTAATAACATTCAATAACATAATATACATTTAAACTAATTCAATTCAATAATCTAAAACAATTCATGGGGTTAAAAACACACTGTTTGAGTTAGGGTTAGGTGCATGTTCATGTCATTGGTCGTTAGCATAACCAAAGCTACATTAGGCTACCTGATTGACCAATCAATTGATCAATCAGCAACGTGCAATGCAACTCTGGTCTTTCTGATACACAAACTGAAAAGGTTTTGAAGGTAAATATTAGAATTACACAACAACTCTCATTTCTTGTTATTGCTGCAGTTGCAGCTTACAATGGAGATAGTCTAGGTCCTGGGTAAGATATGTATGTGCTTCATTTAGTGGAGAATATCTCAACTGTTATAGTCTAATATGACCCCACTGAACAACGTTGGATGTGTGCCAAAATCTCTACCTGGGACAAAAGTCCTGAAAATGACCACAATAGTACACTACAGGTGAATGGGGCTTTTCCCCCCTTTTATAGATATCCTCATGCATTTCTACCAGTTTAATCTTCATATTAAGAGAAATGCATTTTGTATTATACTTTGTCTTTTAAAAAAAAAGTGCAAATTAGGCAATATCTCATTAAATATGCGTACATATAAACTCTTGAAGCTACAGATTTTCTGAGGTGATCACAATGTTTACAATGACCATGTAGTGTAAGTGTAAGAATTCTGGTTTGATATTTTTAATTGTGTTTCTGTAGATGTTCAGTGTGGATGCTGTGTGTGTGCGGGCAGATGTCCTGTTTTGTGCTGTATTGAATGGAAAATATAAATACAATTGTATACAAACATGGGACTTTTTTAAAAGAAAGAAAACAAGCATTTGATTAATATACAGACATTTTATATCCAACCTTGCTATTATCATTGGAACGTTAACTTAAAGTGAAGAATACAAAACAGGATTATTCCCTGTGTTGCAAGGTAAAACTTTCACAATAGAGTCCAGGTATGGGGATGATGATGAGAGCTCATTCAGTGATAGGATTTATAGAACTATTGCCTCCCTTGCATTTGCAGTACTTGCAACAACGGATACCAGCTACCCGACAGGGACACCCATTCTGCTGAGATGGCTCAGATTGTTCTAATGGTTGGGTTGTGCGATCAGCCTTAGCCATATTCCTTTGAAATGTTCTTTAGCAGGATTTGGTGTGGTATTTTATGATATCTTGCTCTTGCACTGTCAGTTGAAGAACCCTATCAGTTCAAGTGTCATTGATCTTTGTTTGTTTGGCAAGCAAAACAATAACACCCCAGCCATTTTCACCACTAGAGAGGTACTCAGATTGCTTCTTCTTCTGGCATAGGATGCACTTGTTGAGATTGATCGGTTTAGGTGTAGCACAAGGAGCAGTGAGAGGTACCTCATCCTGTAAATAAACAATTATACTACTGTTAGGTTGCTCAGAAAAGCTACATTATTTTTTTTCTACCATAAAATATTTCCCACTTCAAACAAAAGTTACCTTAAGCATGGCATGTCACTTTTCTATTTTTTAACCCCCATTATCTACAGATAAATTGAAATTAATTAATTAAAGCTTATTTTACCATGTTTCCAGCTGTAGCCCAATCCAATTAAGTATTATCTATGTGACACTGGATGGATAAGTTGTTCTCTCACTCTCTTCAGATCTTTTGGAATTTTGTAAAATAAGGTTTCAAATATGAGTAATTGGTATGTACCAACTTATCTGTTCTTTGTAAGGAATAACTTCATGACATGAAGACACTGTAACTTCATAAACTTGTCTGAGACTATGTGATCACAAGTTGTGATGTACTGGTGATGACATTTTCCCCATTTTGCAAAAAAACAAAACAAAAACACTAGCAGCTAGCTAGCTAACAAACTGTAGTTAGTAAGCTAGCTACAATACACACCAAATTAAATATAAAACTGATACAAATTCATTATAATTATTTAAATACACAAAATTACAACTCATATAATAATGACACGTAATAAGTGTACCAGCAACGCAAAGAATAAAGAGTAGATTTCCTTACTTTTCTTGATCTCACAAGTCATCTTGCTTGACAGCCATGTGCTCTGCTATGACCTCAGGTCACTATGGCTGCCAAGTAAATTTATGTTGGGAAAAAAAAAGTTGGAGGTGATGACCGCAATATTTAGAACAGGTAGGAAATGTAAGCTTTTAAAGTTTAGGTTAATAAATAACTGGCAATTCCTGTACGTTGCTAGTTGTATGTAATAGGTTGACTGTTTTTTTGCCATTTTCTTTATATCAAATCAGAATGCTTACACTCTTCTATGACCTTATAATCATGGTCATTGTGAACATTGTGATCACCTCAGAAAATCTGTAGCTTTAAGGGTTTATATGTACACATATTTAATGAGATATTGCCTCATTTGCATATTTAATTTTTTAGACAAAGTGTAATACAAAAAGTATTTCACTTAAAATGAAGATTAATATGGTAGAAATGTATGAGGATATCTATAAAGGGAAGAAAAAGTCCCAGTCACCTGTAGTGTGATAATAGTGTCACCTCATTTTCAGGACTTTCGTCCCGGGTAGAGATTTTGGCACACATCCCATGTTATCCAATGGGGTCATATTAGTCTATAACAGTTGAGATATTCTCCGCATTAAGTGCGTACAAATCATAAACACTGCTCATTGTCCCAGACTGAAAACCATTTTGATAAATCAAAGTATTTGACACATTGTAAATTTGACCAGATGGTGCAAGACAGGGATTCCAGGAGATAAACCAAAAGTTATTACAATTCATCCGTTGGGAAAGATGAATACCTTTGCCAAATTTCATGGCAATCCATTCGATAGTAGTTGCCATATTTCAGTCTGGACCAAAGTGTCCCTACTAGGGCTGGGTATTGTTAAAAAATATTAAATATCGGTACTGATACCATTTCCGTGACTTCGATACCGGTTTCTAAACGATCCTTTTTTCGATACGAATTTTATAAAACAAAAAGAAATTACAACATTACACTAACGTGTAATGGCAAAATCTTTTTGTTTATTTTTCAGCTCCTACTACGTGAGCCCCATCTCTCTGTGTAACGTAGAGTTTTTCCTGCGTGTCTCTACGACGTGTAAAGTTAGACAGCCAATCATAAACATTATTAGATCTCGGTAGAATCATGCTGCATGCTTATTGGCTCACTGACGCTGCTGAGATTTACTCCTTAGGTATTGAAATTGGGTATTGAATGACGAGGCATTTTCCGATACTCAATACTAGGCAATTCGGTCGGTGCCTAAACATTTTTGAATTCGGTAGCCAGCAGTAGTCTCTACAGCCCCTCATCAGCTCATAGGACTGTAATTAGGACCTGCTTTACATTGAAATGTACTCTGACATCTAAAAATCTGACTTTTCAACTAAATTTAATGTTTTACCTGCAAACCCCCAATCTCCCCCTCTGCCACAGGGCTTGTCTTCGCTAGAACATGGACTAAAATTAAAGAGGAACCAGCTACATCATCATATTCATCACCACTGTGGACATATACACGCTAGCTTCCCCCTGACATGGCCTCCTCCCCTGGGCTGGTTGCTAACACGTTACCACTGCTTCAGCTACAGGAGGTGGACTCCAGCAAATCTTCCGAGCAGCAGAGCTCCCCTGGACTCCTGCCCACCGTATACAGCCCTCCTCTGGGCATGGACAGCCACCCCGTCTGCATCCCCTCTCCGTACGCGGACAGCAGCCACGAGTACAACCACGGCCATGGCCCTCTGACCTTCTACGGCCCGTCCGTGCTGAGCTACGCCAGGCCGCCCGTCACTGACAGCCCGTCGTCTCTGTGCCCCTCTCTCAGCCCGTCAGCCTTCTGGCCCTCCCACAGCCACCCCAACATGCCCTCACTGGCTCTGTGCTGCTCTCAGCCGCTCGTCTACAATGAACCCAGCCCACATGCAGCCTGGCTGGAGCCCAAAACCCACAGCATCAACGCCAATAGGTAGGTGTCCTGACACTGATCCATGGATGGACAGAGCATAGCAATAATACCTGATGATAGAGTTTGAGGGTAAAATGTTTAGGAATTGAAAACCTGTTGCCATTACATTCTCTAGAACCGGGATGAGAGATGGATCAGGGACCCACTACTACTACTACTACTACTATATAGTGTATATAATTAAGTTGCATATTAAACTGGGCCTACAATAACGTGTTGTCAGTCTAAAGCCTTTATACATACCTTTTTAGTGCAATACTATTAAAACAATAATTGTTGGCATGATTTTATAAATCATTTTTTAATCTATCTATATACATGTGGCACAGTGAATCCTTAGGATGAACTGTACCTTAGTGATTACCTATAAGCCAGTAATCAATGGGTTTTTCCCCCCACAAACTGATTTATATTTGCTAATATGTTGTATGTAATGATTTGGTGGGGGGGGTCCTGCAGTAACTCTGAGGACCTCCCCCCCCCCCCCATAGGGGTCCCAGACCCCCTGCTGAAAATCTCTGCTCTAGAAGCTTTGTCCCACAGCTGTCATAAAACATGTTTTGTGGCAAAAAATGTGGCTTTATATTTGGATTGGACTACTTAGAACTGTGCAATCCAATCTAAGTATGTGGCATAGCAAAAGTCTAAATGAATTCTGCTGATGTGTGTTTTTGGACTGCGATTAGTTCCCTGAACATCTTTTTAATATCTTTGCCACAGACCTGAGCATTTCCTTTTTAATGTACTAGTACAGTGCCCGTTGAAAATGTGCCTGTTTGGAACGGGCTAGGTAAGGAGACAGGCGCTGTAGCAGCTTCTCCAGCAGGCTGAACCGGCTTCCTCCTTCCCCACCACACATCGCTACCTGGATGTGTGATGGCTAGACAAAAAAAAGGGGACACGCCGAATCTCTATGAGCCGCAGCCGAGCCGTGAGATTCTAGAATTGATTGTTTTTTTCGTCTGCTATTTCACCACTAAATTTATTTCTGAGACTTTATTAACTGTGTACAGTTTGAATATGGGCATTTTACAAAAATGTATGGCCAATTGCACATTTGCTCAGATATGTTGTCGGACTTGGAAGCTCCAGTCTTAGATGACAGCCAGCTGGCGGTGGCCGGGATCTCTTGCTTACCGGCGGCCAGTAATACTCACAGCCCCCGTTGTCAGCTGGAAGTCGTTTCAGACCCCCCCACCAGCCGTTTGGGCCACGCCTCCTCATTTAAATTGACACCTGTCACTTCTAAACGAAAAGCTTAATGTTAAATCGAAATGTAAAAGGTGAATCTTAAAATGTCAAATGTAAAACATAAAATTCAAAAGATAAAATGTCAAATTGAAAATTTTAAAGGGGAAAGGCTAAAATAATTTTTTTTTTTTTTCTATTTGAGATTTTAATTTAAGCATTTACATTTAAGCTTTTACATTTCACATTTAATTATGACATGATTTTTCCTAGTAGCGTAGTAAAATAATACTATTTTTTAATTTGATCTGGCTTTGTTTTCTCTTTGGACTTTCAATTTGAATTATGAATAAATATATCCTCCATAGTGGTAATGCTGCTTGTAGAATTCTCCAAAACCAAATTGTACCTCATTCCTTTTACTTTTGGAAATACATGTATATATTGCCTTGTACATGTAATCCAGTGTACATGTAATCTAATAAAAGCGGAGGCCTTCTGGGTGGCCCTGCTGAGTGAAAGAGCCATGGCGAGGTTTAGTTCAGGGTAAACATTTTGGCCATGTGTTCATTGCTGAGGATTCTGGGTCAGTGAAAGCACTTTGGCTTTGTCACTATCAACCATGTGTGGAAGTCAGGCTGGCTAAAAGCCAGCAGCCAAAGCTGAGGGTTCTAGAAGTAAAACCAAAACCGAGGCTACAGTACAGTCTGTCACACACCATTCATGTCATGTGTCGCATGTCTCCTCTACGGTGGCCGAGACGGTTCAACACAAACTCAAAAGGTTAAACACAAACGAAAAAGCTACAACACAAATACAAAAGCTACAGCACAAACGCAAAAGCTACAACACACGAAAAAGCTACAACACAAATACATAGGCGACAATGGTGAGTGAGTGACAATGGAGCGTGTTGTTGACTAACTGTGTGTGTGTGTGTGTGTGTGTGTGTGTGCAGAGAGAGAGGGGGCGAAAACATTTTAGTGTTGTCTTTTTCGTCAACGATATTGCATGTTGATATCACCACAGTCAGTGTTTAATGACAGCGGTGTTGTCTCGTGTTGTATGATCGTTAATGCATTCAACACTTCAGCGGAGGTGTTAATTTCCACACAGGTTTAGTGGCTTGACGGTTAACATCAAAGTATATATTTGATTTGCGGGGGTATTTTGCCAACGGTAATGTTATTAGTGTTATAAGTTAGCAGTAGACTTAATTAACCGGACCCCGGGTGATTCTGATGAAAACTACTGTCTTCGGCCTGTCAGCTGCGAGATTGTCTCGCATTGCACAGTGCTGTGGAGGATGGAAGCTCCAAGATTAGGTTATGTTCTGCCTGTTTTTAGAAGTGGTGAATGTACAGCTCAAGGCAACTTAATACGATATAGTGTTACGTTTCTGTTTGCTATTTAGTGTTGGCAAGTGGCATTGTAGGCTATTGAGTTTCCTCTTAGCGAAATAATAGACATGGAAAAGCCAGCGTTACATAGCGCTTTTTTTCCAGCCTTATTCAACACAACAGTCGCGATGTTCCTGTCAACTATCCGCTCGTGCTCCAGGAACGTGAAGAAAAGTTTGCTTGTTATATCCAGCAATCACGTTACGTTAGAAGCAGCAAAAAGTGAACCGCAGTCCCAGCCTGTAAACCCTCCCGCCCTGATGGCAGTCAGTCGAAGACTGTGGCGGCGGGGTGGTGCAGGGACAAGGGATGAATTATGCTGCAATCACACAAAATAGGTAAGGTAGTTTAAATATTCTTCAGCTAAGATGATCATTGGATCATAAGAGAGCCTGCACACAGACATCATTGGAGTTGATTTGGAGTTGGATGACCAAAGTTGTGTCTGCCTGAAGCCCAAGCTAGTTGACTCTTACGCAATGATTCCAGTGGATCGATTACTCGCACCACAACAGTTGGATTCATCTCTTTCTCTGTAGTTATACTTTATAATTAGTAATCATCTGTGCTACCAGTTGATAGTCAAAATGGCACTGGCCGTGGATGCTGGAGATTTATACACCCCATAATGTTTCAATCATGAACCCTGTGAAGATTTCGGAAGCAATTTTCCAGTTGACTGAAATGTGGCTGTGGAGACGTTTTTTTGGCAAAAGAGTACCCATTGGAAGACTAATGACTTGATGGTGGTGAATGACAGGCGGAAATTTTCCAAATGTCAAGTTGTCCCCTGTTTTTCACAGTCTCTGTTTCATCCCGCAGCTCCATCATCGGCTGCAACAAGCCGCTGGGGAAGAGACCAGGGGAGGGAGTGGAAGGCATGAACTCCTCCCTGTGTTCGTCTGCTGTGGGGAAGGCCGACATGCACTTCTGTGCCGTGTGCCACGACTACGCCTCGGGGTACCACTACGGTGTGTGGTCCTGCGAGGGCTGCAAGGCTTTCTTCAAGAGGAGCATCCAAGGTATCAACTTCTGTCTTTCTGTCCAGGATTATTCACCGTATTACACCATTCAACTTACACATTTGATTAATCACGGTCTTCATGATTAGCTTATCGCTTTCTTTTTCAAATCTCCATTTTAAAAACGATTAAAAGTTCAACCCTAGTCTATTCCTACTTCTCATCCATCAAAAGTAATTGTGCAGTATGTCTTTCCTTCTTAGGACACAATGACTACATCTGCCCCGCCACAAATCAATGCACTATCGACAAGAACCGACGTAAAAGCTGCCAGGCCTGCCGCCTACGTAAATGCTATGAAGTGGGCATGATGAAGTGTGGTAGGTGCTCACCTGTTTCATCTGGGTTTTGGATGTTTTTGTCATCTTTCCTGCAGCAAAAAAAGTTCTGTTAGCACTGAGAGTGAAAATGTAAAGGTGTTACCTGTGAGACTTCTGAAAACACACAGGAGAGGAATCATTTACATACTAATGTGTAATAAATTATCAGGATGTTTTGATGCAAAGATACAGTATATTATCTACTTCTAAAAATACATATTAATAGACATGTCAGATAATACTGCTCAGGCGATAGCAATCTGAAAGTCAGGCTCTTTTCCAGCAGATGAGATTTTGCCTCCAAGTATCGGCAACACAGTGAATTGAAAGTGTATTTCCCAAAAAGTCAACTAGTTTCACAGATTTTCACCACAGAACTGACCAGTGGAAAACAGAGGTCATACTTTTATATAATTATATTAATAGCAACTCAAGGTGCAAACAAAACACACTAGAGTAACCAGTCGATACCTTCTGGTCCAGTCAAGAGTGCTGACGTCCAGATTTGAGTTTGCAATTTGAAAATCTGCAAATCACATGTTCCTTTTTGGATTTGTCTAGCAGATTCCAGATAGTCTCAAGACTCTTGTCTTTGAAAGCAGAGATTTTGGCTGCAGGGATTTCCATGAAATTTGGACTATTAGTAAATACTAATAGTCCAAATTTCTTACAAATGTAAGAATTAGGTGCTGACTTTGAGATTTCTGTTAAGTGTGTCATATTTGATGTCAGGACACATTGAGCTCTGTTGATTACTCTGTGAATCTGGTCTGGCTCTTCCACACTTTTCCAAGTGAGAAAATAGTATTAAACATAGGGATTAAGGGCCTTTGTGTTTATAAATGCCTTTGCTCTACTTAAAGAGATATTTTGCTGATTTTCCAATCCTCTGCCATGACATCCAATGTCATGGCAGTGTGTTTTAGATGAACAGTGGTTGGCTTCTATCCGCTCCTCTGTGCACTGGCGCCACAGAGAAAAGACAAACACTCTACAAACTCACTCATCTAAACACACTGTAGCCACACTATTCAGTGACCATCTGCCCACTTTCATGGCATCGACTCATCCATTCTCACCTGCCTTCATTCCCTCCTAATCACGGTCCATACTCACCAGACCCTCCTCCACAGCGCTGCAAAGGAGGGTCTGGCTAGTCCACACAGGGATTGGAGAAAAACGTGCTCTGATTTATTGGCATTTCTTTAAACCAATCACAATCGTCATGGGCGGTGCTAAGCGCCAGGCAGAAACACGGTGCCACTGCAAAATAGCCTCAGGAAGGAACTTGTTTTGGTGGAACAGGAGTACGTTCAAAGGTTGTTTTAGTGGGGCGCCTGGGTAGCTCAGCTGGTAGAGCATTCGCCCATACATAGAGGTTTACTCCTCGACGCAGTGGCCGCAGGTTTGACTCCACCCTGCGGCCCTTTGCTGCATCTCATTCCCCCTCTCTCTCCCCTTTCATGTTTTCAGCTGTTCTATATAAATAAAGCCCTAACAAAAAAACAGTCTAGCTAGCTGTCTAGATTTACCCTGCAGACATCTGAGGAGCAGTTAAAGGTGCTGTAGGTAGGATTGCGAAGATCCAGGACAAAAAATGTGAACATCAACAACTTCTCAGTCCGTTAGGCGGCTCCCACAAGGGAGAATGAATGCGTGTGCATGAGCAGTGATTGACACGCAGTTAGACCCCCCCCCCCGGCCCTGATTGGTGCATCTGAACAGGGAGCTGTGGATTTTTGCAAATCTCACTACAGGTTGTAGGTTGTGCCAGAGGAGCCATATTCTTTTTTAAATTACCTGCTTCATGTAGTTCTACTCGAACATAGGGTCAGTTTCAGCAAATATGACAGAAAGTTAGTTTTATAAGTCTTACCTACTGCACCTTTAACCACAGTTCTCATAAATAGACTGGAATTTAAAATTACAACACAAAGAAAAGCGAAAGGTAACGGGCATCCGGCCGAAAAGAGTGAAATCTGGCGGAATTTTCGGCGGCAACAATGCAATCCCGGAAGTGGAACGTCTTGGATATAGACTAATATTCACCTGACTTTACTCACTTCTAATCATGGCCTACTCTATAAGTAGCCATAAGCCCATTTCCTTTGTTCTGGCTGGCAGCAACATGAAGCAGCCTCTGTCCCCACGATTCAGAGACAAAAACCTATGGTTGTGCCTTGTGCGTGATAAAAGAAAAACCATAATGGTCAAGCCTCATCATCTGCCTTGGCCCTGAATGTGTGCAAAGTAAAAATAAATGGCTTAAATGGAAACATCAGTTGTGATTCCTACATTATTGCCGATGTACCATGGTTATGCTCAAACTGCTGTGAACCAATCCTAGAGATAGATTCTACACACACTGTCCACACAAAGATGACATATATCTGGATTAAAATCAGCAAAGTATACTTCAAAGAGGTATAGACTCTGCTACTAATAATCAAGGTTTCCAATGCATCTAAGTTGTTAAGAAATATAGTGGATTTAGTTTTTTTGTTCTTATTTTCAAGCTGCTAGTAGCCAATATTTTATACTATCACTATTTAAAGCAACACTAAAGCACTTTTCCCGCTTCGGTCCCCCTACAGGTTGGAAGCGGAATTGACCATTACATTACTTTATGCAAGTTTGCCAGATCGGGTAACGGATCTGTAGTTCGAATGAGACATAATGAGACATTACGACAGCGGTAATGGATTCGCTTCCAACCTGTAGGGGGACCGAAGCGGGAAAAGTGCTTTAGTGTTGCTTTAACTTTGGAACACATGAAACAAGATGCATGTCATCTTACGTAACCTGAACTTTTCTCATGATGTCTTGATGCTCCAGGTGTAAGGCGTGAGCGCTGCAGCTACCGGGGAGCCCGACACCGCCGCGGTGGACTCCAGCTCCGGGATCACACCGGCAGGGGTTTGGTCCGGGTGGGGCCGGGTGCTCGGGCCCAGCGGCATCTCCACCTGGAGGCTCCTCTCGCCCCGCCCCCCCCCCCTCCCTCAGGCCAACCACGCACACCAATCGGGCATGAGCCCAAAGGAGTTCATCTCCCGCATCATCGAGGCGGAGCCCCCAGACATCTACCTCATGGAGGACCTGAAGAAGCCCTTCACCGAGGCCAGCATGATGATGTCCCTCACCAACCTGGCGGACAAGGAACTGGTTCTCATGATCAGCTGGGCTAAAAAGATCCCTGGTAAGACCCAAAACTGTTGAATCCAGTCTTGATATTAGGGCTGCACAATTAATCGAAATTTTATCGAAATTGCAATATGGACTAGTGCAATATCCAAATCGCAATATTTGTTAAAGGCAAAATATGTGTCAAACCGTTCTGAATGAAGTGTTGGTGCTGCAGAGACGTCCCAGCCTACAAATCCTATCTTATGTCTGTAAGATAGAAAAAAATCTTTGTGGGGCGACCGCTAGCTCAACTAGTAGCACGTAGGCTGAGTTCTTTGCAGGTTCAAATCTAACCTCCGGCACTTTGCTGCATGTCATCCCCTCTTTCTCTCCCCCCTTTCCTGTCTATCCACTGTCACTATCGAATAAAGGAAAAAGCCCCCAAAAATGTATCTTAAAAAAAAACAAAAATTCTTTGTTTGGAACAGATCCTCGCAAAAGGATAAAAAAAAATATTAAAATGAAAACGATTATAGTGTGATGATCATCATAATAATATACATGAATCTGCATCAGTATCATTCAACATAATCGCAATTAGATATTTTCCTCAAATCGTGCAGCCCTACTTGATATGAATCCTTATTGCTGAGCCTTTCCCATCACATCTAACCTTGGAACTGTTTCATATATCCAAATCCTTGACACAAAAATCACATCAGATATTATATAACGCTGCACATAAAAGTGACAGTATGATATAACGCATTTTTGTTTTGTGGATTGTTGTTAAGGTTGATTATTTAATTTTACATTTTAGTTGTTTTTACCTGACAAAACCTCTGGCCCTTGTTTGACTCCATACTAAAACCCCTATGCAATGACAACACAGAAAATGAGTCTGCATCTTTGTTTAAAAACTCCATATTTTCTGCTCATTCCTTTTACTTTTGGAAATACATGTGTATGTATTGCCTTGTACATGTAATCCAGTGTACATGTAATCTAATAAAAGCGGAGGCCTTCTGGGTGGCCCTGCTGAGTGAAAGAGCCATGGCGAGGTTTAGTTCAGGGTAAACATTTTGGCCATGTGTTCATTGCTGAGGATTCTGGGTCAGTGAAAGCACTTTGGCTTTGTCACTATCAACCATGTGTGGAAGTCAGGCTGGCTAAAAGCCAGCAGCCAAAGCTGAGGGTTCTAGAAGTAAAACCAAAACCGAGGCTACAGTACAGTCTGTCACACACCATTCATGTCATGTGTCGCATGTCTCCTCTACGGTGGCCGAGACGGTTCAACACAAACTCAAAAGGTTAAACACAAATACATAAGCGACAATGGAAGTGAGTGACAATGGAGCGTGTTGTTGACAAACTGTGTGTGTGTGTGTGTGTGTGTGTGTGTCTATTTGTAGGGTAAGACTGAGGACATGCAACAAATTATTATTTATATATATATATATATATATATATATATATATATATATATATATATATATATAATTATAATAATAATAATAATAATAATAATATGCAGTCTATGAACAAACCCTTTTACGTGGCTTCAAATACAGTGTAAATATTCAAAAGTGTTTTCACATTTGTGTGATGAAGGATTTGTGCTACTTAGAATAGGCCTATTTATTCTATATTTTATTTGTATATTCTTAATATTTTATATTATTGTTGCTCCCTGCTGTTGTTAAATTTTTTATATATCTGATTGTATATATTTTTGGCACATCTATATATATATATATATATATATATATATATATATATATATATATATATATATATATATATATATATATATAATAACATAAGTGAAAGAGAAAATTATATTTCTCAATTGCACAAATCTTTCATTAGAACATTTGAAAAACACACTTAAGAGAATCCAGTTATTTAACTATTGAAATTACAACAGGAAACACACTTTTTAAGTTGCACAATCTCTACCTTATTTTCATAACATTTTCAAGACAATGAACACCATTCTGCACAAAATATGACAGTATAAGTTATCAGAACTTAAAATAAATATATTATTATTATTATTATAATATAGTAATTTTGAAAAATTCTGCAATTTTGTGTGTTTTTTTTGGGGGGGGGGGGGGGGGAGGCGCTCGAAGGGGGTCTCGCCCTGGGTGTAATTCAATGTAGAACCGCCCCTGAGTATAGTAGTGTATGTGAGAGAGTATAGTAGTGTATGTGAGAGAGTATAGTAGTGTATGTGAGAGAGTATAGTAGTGTATGTGAGAGAGTATAGTAGTGTATGTGAGAGAGTATAGTAGTGTATGTGAGAGAGTATATAGTTGAATGTCTGAGAATGTATAGTTCTTTATGCGAGAGTAGTGTACGTGTGAGAGAACAGTAGTGTGTGTGTGTGAGAGTTTGATTGAAACGGAAGGGAGTTTGATTACTCAGCTCCTGATTGGTTGACAAAGAAGAAGCGGTATTTGACGGTCAAAATCCTGCACTGTCATTATAATAGTTTGGCTGAAGTGACGCTGTAATGGACAGATAGAGGCTAACTGAAGCTGTGGGTCTTCTAAATAATATTTAAGGAAATGGTGAGCTATTGTCAACGATGTCTCGACAATTAAATCAAGTCCAACAGAGCTCTGATTCGGAGATGCAGAGATTATTCAGGGGTGGAACTGCAAATCCAGTCCGACCTGGCTCCAGCGCTAGCGCTACTACTTCTAGCTTGCTCATTGGAACACGGAGGACCTCGTTACCAGACGAGACAGCATTTCGGTGGATCGTCGTCGAAATCCAGGAAGAGGTAAGTTGATTAAAAATAGCCAAGGACCCTTTTTTATTAACGTAATCCTAGCTGCAGTGTCTCCCAAAATTCATGTTAGCATGGTCGTGACGTTAGCGCCGCTAGCTAGTTGCTACACACATACAACACGGGCTAGCCATTTTCCATTGAAAACTCTGCAATATCTCCACTAGTGCTAGTTAATATTATCAAGCCAGTTTGAGCAAGCTGTGTGAAATAATTTCAGAAATCAGGTTCCAGAGTTACACGAGAGAAGACACAGTATCTGTCAAGCCCTTTGATTAACCACAGTATATGATATTTTACTGTACAAATACATTTGACTTTGACTAGGAGAAAAAGCTAGCAGCTAGCAGCAGCAGTTATGGAAGCATATTGGTAGTTATAGTACCCATTGCTGCGCTCCTGTTTCAAACACATTGTAATTTGCTATTCAATGCGCAGCTTATTACAGTGTAGTTCTGCATTTATTGGATTTCGCCTATCTCTGGGTAAGGAGAGCTTTTCCTCCTACAAACTAAAGATATGGACCTCAGTGGACTGACCTCTTTCTACAACTCTGTGGAATGTGGCTGTTTGAGGAACCTTTGTTTTTCAACAACTTTTTAAGGACTTGAACATTACAGTCTGCCAGTCTCAGAGAGGCTGGGTGTACCAAACTGGGTCACCTGATGAAGATGACCTCTGTTGACGTCCTAAGAGCGAGTAGCAACATCACCTCCATCAGGCTGATCAATAGGGTGGTGAATGAAGTTTGTGCTGCCCTAGAGCAACCTCAGCCAACTGTGGTAGAGAATCAGAGTGGAGTGGAGTGAGGGGTGGGAGTACAGTTTCCCCTCTCTGACATCGCCCCAGCTGTGGGGGAGTGGCGGGGGGGAAGCAGGCCAGCTACTGTCTTTTTTTCAACCCCTCACCTGGAAAAGTTTCAAGCTGCAGGGAAGAAAGCACTTTATTACACCTGCATAAAGGTCCTGAACCTGCTGTCTTTGCCCGAGCTGAAGGAGTCGAGGTGGACTGAGTTTTTTGGTCCAGACATTTCCCCAAAAGGCAGTTGGTGTTCCCTGTATAAACTGCCCATTGAAAAGTGGGCAACAGACCTTCAATGGAGGATTGTACATGGGGCTATAGCTACGAACAGATACAGAGCGCACCTAGATCCAGAGCTAGGGGAGGGATGTATTTTTTGTTTTCAGGTGGAAACACTAGCACATTTATTTGTTCAGTGTCCTCGGGCTGTCAGCTCTGCTAGAGCTTCTTAAAAGGTGGGTTCAGGGTTTTGGGGAGTTTTTTTCTTTGGAATCGTTCATTTTTGGTCCAAAATACAGAAAGCAAAAAGAGACTGTTCACATTTTATTGAACTTTTTGTTTGCGACAGTAAAGTTGGCCATCTGGCTAACACGCAGGAACCGGGCTCAAAGTGCTGGTAGTGTAGCCAGTGGAAGGACTGGTCAAGGCCCAATTGAGGGTGGAACATTCCTCCTACCAGATGATGGACAATCTGCTGGATTTCAGTTGTTTGTGGGCTGTGGGAGGGGGGGTGTTATGCTCCGTGGGGTGTTTTTCTTTGTCTTGTTTTTGATTTCTGTGATTGTGAATCTTCTCTGAAAATGGTTCGATAAAGGGACTTTGAAAACTAAAACCTCTCCTCTTGTCTTTCCTTTCCTCTCTTGTCTCTCCTCTCTTATCTATCTTCTCCTTTATTGTCTCTCCTTTCCTCTCTTGTCTCTCCTCTCTTTTCTCTCCTCCTCTCAGCCAGTGTTCTGGGCTGAACACAGGTAACTCCCGAGGAGCGGTGTTAATGTGAAGGGATCACAAAGACTTCCAGTTTTCTGAGCAAAAAAAAAAAAACATGTTTCCTGATTTTCCTGTTACTCAGACAGAAGTGAAACTGTCTGTGCATTGTCTGCTTCATAAGAGATCTAAGAGCGCTCTGTCATGCTAAATGCATAGTTGCTGCTTGTAATGTCATTCTAATGAGTAGTCATTTTTGACATTAGGGCAAGTCTGTTTCTGTCTATAAGTCATAAAACCTGAAATAACCTGGTTTACTGGATGAAGTTTCATCAAATACCTTTATCAAAAGAGGAAAAATGCACCTTAAAACAATTTTAAAACACTATGGGCCCTATTTTAACGATGTGAAGCGCAAGTATCAAACGCCAAACGTAAGTAGCTTTGTGGGCGGATCTCGGGCACTTTTGCTATTATACCGGCAGGATAAATGACGCAAATCTAAAATGAGTTGGTCTGAAGTAGTTACATTACTCATAGGTGTGGTTTGGGCGTAACGTGCAATAAACCAATCAGAGCGTTATCTCACATTCCCTTTAAAAGCAGCTCCATGGCGGATTGCTATTATAATGGCAGATTTGCTAGACGCACTCTCTTAATACATCCATGGGCCCATGCCAGGAGCGGTTTGCAGCCGAGGAGACTGTTTGCTATTGATTTTTCTTTTGTCAAAATGTAGATAAAGAAATGTCACAAAAACATACTTTCCGAAGTTTTGGGCTCACTCACTGAATCACAAGGTTATGAATGCATGGTGATATTTTTGCAATGTAGACCAAGATTACCTCACTATAGACAATCCAGCTCTTCTGTCTCTCCTCTCTCGTGCTGCTGCTGGGGCATTTGGGTTAAGTGGCATCGGCGCATGCAGTTCAACATCACATAAGTCCTCTAATATTTCCTCATTTTTGTCATCAACACATCCATGATTCATGGAAATGTTGTGTAAAACAAGGTCATATTTTTCCTTGTATTTATGTATGGTTTGCAAAAATGGGAACTGCTGGGTCCGTGAGATGAGAGAGGCAAAGTGTATGCACTGTACGCACACTCTACATTACGGCCAAGCATGCGCCCTTAAAATAGCATCTGAATAACGCGCCACTGACTTTAGACTAGGTTTTTCCTGGTCTGTGGCGGAACTGTTTTCTGAAACTGCAAACTAGTTTCAGAAAACTGAAACTGAAACTAGGGAACGTTTGCGCTGGAACACGCCTCCTCTTTTTGCTGAACCACCCCCAGGAGCGCAAGTTAATTCCCTAATTTATCGACTTGAGTCTGTTGAGGGAAAAGTCCGCTGTGCGTCGGGGCAAAATAGGAATCACACATGCGTTGGTGTACAAAGTCAATTGCGCTGGGTGAAAGATAGGGCCCTATTTTGTAAATCTCAGGGAGAGCATGTCTCATACCTTCAGTCATCTTTATGGCACCTGAGAAGTTGGTTGGAATTGTTGGTCTAAAGCACAAATCTGGCCCGTCATAAATTTTGATCTGGCCCGCATATCAGTTTAGGTTCACGATAGCTTTTGGCTTGCCTAGTTGTGTGCCAAACCAAAAAGACGGGAAGCTTACGCGACACTCATAGCAGAAGTTGGCAGATTTGCCGACTTTTACAGAAATTTTATCAGAAATTCCCACAGAAGCTGGGTAGTTTGCATATTCAGGCTGTGAAACGGGTTGTTGTAGAAAAAAAAAAAATGTAATCATTGTTTAGTTTGAATTGCTAAAGTCTATGATGGCCAAGGATCTTTTTGCTGACTTTTTTTAGGGCTTTATGTGGACCAAACTGTAACTAAGAAGGCTTTATGAGACTTGCAATAATACAGTCAAAGATATTTGACTTTCGATTAAATAAAATGTCTGGCCCTTAATGTGATTTTGATTTTCTAGTGTGGCCCTTAGTGAAGTTGAGTTGGACACTCCTGGTCTAAAGCTTGCCTGGTTTTCTGTGTGTGTTTGCCCCCAGGCTTTGTAGAGCTGAGTCTAGTGGACCAGATCCACCTGCTGAAGTGCTGCTGGCTCGAGATCCTGATGTTGGGCCTGATGTGGAGGTCGGTGGATCATCCTGGAAAACTCATCTTCTCACCCGACTTCAAACTCAACAGGTGAGCAGGCTTGGGAACTTTGATACTCTGTCATCAAGAGTCTGATGCACCAATAGCGGTTGTTCATAGGCCAGTGTGCAGGTTTAATATCAATGGGTAATTAAAGCTGCAGCAGCATTGGACAGGCCCTTGCACCTCTGCACTTGTTGGGGTTACTGGCCGGACGCCGCTCCGCGCGGCAGTCAATCTGCGCTGATTTCCTCTGTGGAGTATGCGCCGTTGTTTTGATGCGAAACGCACAAAATGGCTGGCGCACCACGACCAGGCCCTGCGACGAAAACGCAAGCTTTTGTCTTAAGACAAAATTTCGATCTGATGAAATCTCTAGGAGGAGTTCATTAAAGTGCGACCCGTGGAAATGGCCAAAATGCACTAATTATGCACACTCAATTCAAAATGGCGGACTTTGTTAGTCCTTTCGTTGGTCTACGGGAAACAGACGTACTGCAGCGGCTCAATTTTTTAAGTTTTGTGCGGTGCGCTAACAAGCCATTTTTGCACGCCTATTTCTCAAACCCTTAAAACGTAAAATTTTCCACCAGGCCTGATGCATGTGCAAATTTTTTTGAGTTTTTGAGCATTTTTAGGCCCTTCAAATACAATACTTTTTTCTACACCAATTTTCAATTCAATGTTAGTTATAGTGTCAAATCATAACAGGAGTTATCTCTGGACACTTTACAGATTTGAGTAGGTCTAGACCACACTATGATTTACAAAGACCCAACAATTCCTCCCAAGAGCAAGCGGCAAGGAAAATCTTCCTTTAAACAGGCAGAAACCTCAGACAGACACAGAGACACTGCCCACCCAGGAGCCAGCTCCTGGGTGGGCAGTGTCTCTGTGTGCCAGTTGAGAGACACTGATACAGATATACAGAATTTATAAAAATCCATTTTAACAAAAAGAAATTACAACATTACACATTACGGTACAAATGTTTATTTTTATTTTTTAGCTCCTTTGCACCTAGGTGCCTCTCAAAATACAACAACACACAATGTGTGAGCCCTGTATCTGTGCGTAACGCAGTGTTTTTCCTGCGCGCCTCTCTGACGTGTAACGTTAGACAGCCAATCACCAGCATCATTACATCTTGGTAAAGGCAATGCCGAATGCTTAGTGGCTCACTTACGCAGATGAGAATTCCTGTTTAGGTATTGAAATTTGGTATTGAAGTTGATACTATGGAGGCAATTCCACCAGTGCCTAAAAGTATTGGTAAAGTTGGTACCCAGCCCTAAAGAGTGCAATGTTTTGCTTGATTTCTCGGTTTTTGTCAAAGCTTTGTTAATGCAAGTCGATTTGAGATGTTTTCAAGTACAAGGTTTTATTTTTCCCCAAATAAAATACAAAATATGTTGTAACATGTTTTTTATTTTTTTATTTATTTTTTATTTAACATTTTTATTTAACCTTTATCAGCCAGGTAGGCTGATTGAGAACAAATTCTCATTTGCAACGACAACCTGGCCAAGACAAAGCATAAACGTGCGAGACAACATAGTTACACATTAAATACTCAAAATATAAACATACAAAACAAAGTAAAGAATCTACCAAAATTACAGGTCTTAATATTGAATCAGTAAATAGTTGATTTATCTTTCTAAGTAGTATTGCAGTAATGCAGTACAATACAGTAGTCCAAGTAAAAATACTGAGTGTAGTAGAGTCTATATACAGTTTGTGCAGATGGAGTAGTGCAAATGAGCATTAAACAAATATAACAGTGCAAGTGAGAATATGCCACTATGCAATGGAGAATAACGGACAATAAAGTGAGTGTGCAATACTGCATGAGTGACAGCAGTGATTGGACAAGATCTCAAACAGCAGTACTTTAAAGTACTGCTGTTTGAGGTCTTGAATAAGGTTTTTTTGTAATTCATTCCAGTCATTGGCAGCTGAGAACTGGAAAGACTGGCGATCAAAAGAGGAGTGGGCTTTTGGGGTGACTGAGGAGATGTATCTGTTTCTAGAGCTATGGTAATAAGTTATCCTTCTCTTCAGTGAACTGCCTCGCTGTGATGGGACAGGTTACTATTTTTTTGGAGGGGGGGTGGAAAATTGTTTTCAAATACAAACCAATAAGAGACCGTGACACTAGAATTAAGAACTGAATCACAGGAAGAAGCTGCCAACTAAAAAAAGCTGTCTTTTCCATCTAAATGTGACTAAATAACTAAATAACTCTCCAATGTACCGTTAAACTGTTCAATCAGTGTTCTTATTTCAGTTTTTTTGGATAACTTATACTGGAGCCTTGATTTACTTAAATTGGAAAGATGTGTAAAAAATCTTTTCCCCCCCTCCCTTTGAGCACTTTTACTACTAGATACTGTGTATGTGTAGATGAAATAACTTGTGTACTTCACAGTTTACCTCGACTGGAGTATTTATTATTGTTATTGGAAATCCAAAACAAACTTCCGTCTCATACCAAGGCCTGGGTCTCTCGAGATACATTTAAAGGCTGCGGCTTCTGTTCGAAGCTTTCTGGAGCTGCTCTTTCTGAATGTGAGGCTCTTATATTGTTGCCATGTTTGCCATAACAGTGATTGTGGTTTTCAGTGTAATCTTCCCACATGGTTACACTCTGATGCGTTGACATCACACAATAAACGGAGTTCGCTCAGACCTTGAAACCATAATGTAATATCTTTGATTCTTCTGGGCTGCCGGCTCTTTTTCTTGCCAAAAACCTTTTATCACTCACTGTTCCACACTGACCTTCAACTTTGGTCAGACTTTGGCTGTTTTCTGGCACATCAGTTAACTCTTTTTATTCATGATAGTACGCAGTTCAAATTTCCTTATGAACCGGAGTATGAACGTAATCCTGTCATTTGTCAGCAGTAGCAGCAGTTAATGAAACATTAAAGTTCATACTAGTGAGAAGCACGTGACCAGCACCTGCTATGGTTGCAAGAGACTGAACTCCGACACTCTTCTCAGTATTTCATTAAATAACCAGGTCTATTACTTTTTCCTCAACGCCAAATCGTTTTGTCTCTTGTCACGGTGACTCGGTGAAACGCCTGCAGGCACAAAAAAGCGGGTCTTGTTGTTGTCTGGGCTGTCTAATCATATGCTAGCATGTCGGCGGCTAATGTAGTGGTGACTAATCTGAACACGTTCTCTAATATGGAGGAATTAATCGACCGGGTATTGGAGAAGCAGCTAAGTGTGCTTAAATCAGTGATCTACAGCGCAGTGAAGGGAGTGCAAAATGAATGCCTCGCAGCAACACATTGGGGCAGAACCTGAGATGCAGGAATTCATGGTCTGTGAGCCGGATCAATCTGACTGCGTCACATTCACAATCCAGCAGCTTCGGATGCCTGAAGGGATACAACACGAACTGCATGCTGAACGCAACTCAGACTCGTTCATCTGCTGCGCTGCCCTGGGAGCGACCCCCGGGGGGAGAGAGCTAGTCTTCGCTGCAGTCAGGTGTTTTCTGGTTGGTATTAGAAGAGGAGAAGGACACGCTACATGCAAGGGCCGTCCCGCGCCACAAGGAACCGTAGGGCGGCGGTGGGACTTCGCGTTCGATGCTGGGGCCGCGACTAGAGGACTCAAAACCTGTGGACTAATGGAATTTGGGCCACTGTACCTGAGTTTGACTGGAGGACGCTGTGTGTAAGTTTTGGAACCAACCGTTGAAGGGACCAGACTGTAAGCAATGATGAATGCTGGCTACTCAGTCTACAATCTATATTTTTGAGGACACTTATTTGGGCTGTAAAAAAGGGAACATGATGAATCCTGAGGATGCGCTATGTAAGTTTCGTAGCCGAGCTTTAAAGGGACACTTAGCCAGGCTAAAAATACATGATAAATGCTGGCTGGTCAGTTTACAGTTTATGTTTGTTAACATTTAAGCTAGACTGAAAGAACATGAGGGATATGGTCTGTTAAGTCTGCTTATTGCTCCAACTAGATTGGTTTGTTTTTCACATAGCTTAGTCCAGAAATTGTTCGAAGGTGTTTATAATATTGTTTATGTTTAACATAAGAATTCACTAGACCTGTTTCAATTAACCTGTGACTTAAGACAGGAGGTGTAGTTTTGAGCTGGAGTTTTGCGCAAACTGCGTTTGATGTGGTTACGCATCTTACAAATAAGGGAGGGGGTCTGCGGTCTCAGAGGGTTATGGGATTTATTTTACTTTTTATGGTTAGGGAGGAGCATCTCGCTGCAGCCTGTGGGAAGGCGGGGCTTGATGTCAAGCATTAACTGATAGAAACTGATGTAGGCTAAAACAAACGACATTTCATGCAACAACAGTGAACTGTAATTGGGCCCGTGTACTTTTTCGTTCATTTGATTTCTGATTTTGAAACGAAAAGAGTGGTTCGGGAATAACGTAAGACTGCTCCGGTGAAAGCCTTGTTTTCATGAACTTCTGGGGCTAGCTGCTAACTAGCTCGGAAGCTAACGTCTAATGGCAGGCAGGTTGCTAATTAGCCAATGCTAAAATGTATGGAAGTACTAGTTTCCCCTGCTTTCTTTCAATATTCCTCAGTATTTGTCTCTTGGTTTAGTTTGCTAACATGCTCATAGACATGTAAATTAACTGCTTGCGTCAACAGTCAACACCTTTTTATATTGTAACTTGAAAGCTCAGGCTGCGTTAGCTTCAGCTAAGCCACAGTAGCAACTTGCACTACTGCGTTAAAATGCAACTTCAACCCTCGATTATAACGGTAATCACGTAGCGATTTTACTGTCTAGACATCTGTATGTGTGTTCGACCTTTTGAAATACTTAGGTTAGGTGTATTACTGTGCAGGTCACTGAGTGAAGCCGAATATCTGAGGAGCAGGAACCCTTTGCAGGTGTTTTGGATTAATTAGCTGATTAGAGCGGGACACTTTGAGCCTACAATATTGGACCTTTTTACAATATTAAATTTTTTTTAGGGTTTTCATGAACTGTAAGCCATAATCATCAAAATTATAACAAATACAAGCTTGAAATATCTCGCTTTGCGTGTAATAAGTCTAGCCTATATAATATATTAGTTTTACCTTTTATAAAAAGTACACTGGACCAATTACATTAACTACATGAAAACTTCACTGTTGCATGAAATGTCGTTTGTGTTTAGCCTACATCATCAGTTTCTATCTAATGTGAAACAAGAAACTATATCAGCTTTGCGACCAGGCAGTCTTTTTTTTGTTTGTTTTTTAAAAAAAAAAAATATTCAAGTACAGATACATAAACACATTGAAAACATTAAATTCATACATACATACATACACGAAAAAGGGGCGCATGAAATTTACATTAAAGAGGTGTTAATTGTAAATGTTCAGAGTCCAGATGGCTTTCTTATTTGTCAGTAATTTTAAAGTTTCAAAATATAAGTTTCAAAATGGTTGAATATTCAGTTTTCTTTCAGATCATTTCAAATAAAATTAAAAGATTCAAAATGAAAACATGGCATTTATCCAAATAATTTCCTTCATAGTAAATTGTCTTGGTCCGTTCGAGCATATGGGGGATTGATGTAAGCAAAGAAAAATGACTGACTTGGATAATGGGCGGGGCATGATGTCAAGCCCCGCCTTCCCGCAGGCTGCAGCGAGATACACTTGGGGTTAGGGGATTTATTTTATTTATGTTTTTTGTCACACCATGCTCAGTTCACCCTTTGCTACAGATTTGTCAGCAAAATCCAGAAGGGTACTCAAAAAACGTATGTGTGTACATTTTTAAGATGGCTGAGCTTTCAATCCTTTCAGTTAAAGGGATACTAAACTGATTTAGCATTAAGCTTTGTATCAGCAGAAACACTGCAGTATTTTTGAACGACCGTGCTTCCATCCCTCATGTCCCCCTGAGAGGAGAGATCTCTGTATTGTGGGTCTGGAAAAAATTCTTGACGTAAAACGACGATTTTTGCGTCATCTGAAGATTTTTGCCCAGAGGACTACAGCCAGTACTTCCGCATAGCCCATAGGGGGTTGGACTGTCGGCTTTTTCCGGAGATTACCGAGGTAAAAACGAGTGTCGGCCATCTTGAATCATTGCTTAGCTCAGCAGAAACAGATTTATTCATCCCAAAGGGAATTTTAATTTAACGATTATGTGCATTCAAACTACCGCACACATGTACCACCGGGATACATTGCTAGCCGGTAAGGGGACATCCTCAGCGGTGTGCGGAAAGCGGGACGAGGTTAGGAGTTGGAGCTAGGTGGAAAGCTAACGTTAGCCGACCACCTGTGCCAGGCTTCACCTGCTACGGAGACCAGCACATCAGCCTGCTGTGTTGCTCGATTCCGCTAGCCGGTAGGGGGACATCCTCAGCGGTGTGCGGAAAGCGGGGCGAGGGTAGGAGTTGGAGCTAGGTGGAAAGCTAAAGCTAGCGAGCCACCTGTGCCAGGCTTCACCTGCTACGGAGACCAGCACCTCAGCCCGCGGTGCCGCTAGCCGGAATACTTGACAGGCTTCGCCTGCTACGGAGACCAGCACATCAGCCTGCGGTGTTGCTCGATGCCACTAACCGGTAAGGGGGTATCCTCAGCGGTGAAACGCGGAGGATGTCCTAGCTCATACGCAGGAGTAACGCGCAGGAGAAAACGTGGAGGATGTCCTATGAGCTAGGTGGAAGCTAACACTAGCTAACCTGTCCCATCAATCCTGCTGCAAGTGTCTCTTTGGACAACAAACTGGACTACATCTAACTTCATCGAAACTCCCAATGCGAGTTCAGAGACTGCTGTGTTTTTGTTGTTGTGGAAACATGGCTGAACAACAGTGCTGCTCTGTCAGCTAGTCTTACCCGGCGACAGAGTGGAGGTGGGCTTTTTTAACACGGACTGTTGCAGAAATGGGGTGCTTGTATCCAACTAACTGCTAACCGCTGGTGGACTTTGTAACTGTTAGATGCCGACCATTCTACATTCCACGCAAATTTACGGCTGTGTTTATACTCTGTTTACAGCCTACCAAGCGCTAATGCTAATATGTGTTAGCTGAACTTTACGGAGCATATAATGTGTTTCGTATGTCGTTTTTATATAATGTTTTTATACATTTGAATTGTGTAACCACTTGAGCCACACGTTGTTTTGTGTATATGGTTGAAATGACAATAAAACACAGTTGAATTGAGTTGACCGTCTCACTGTCTGTCTGTAAACAGTAGGCGTGGCTTGGGAGTGGACTCAGAGCAGCGAAGCAAGTGCATTCTGGAATTTGGTGTCTTTCATCCACATGAGCCAAAAACACATTTCCTGGCTTTTCTCGGCCTAGAAGGCACCAATTTAAAAAAATTTCACATATATACTACATAAGTGATCCAATTTATAGATATATTCAGCTTTCCAGCTGTGAAATATCCCTTTAACATCAGGGGGCTAAACGGGCACTCAAACAAGCTAAATTCCTGGACTATTTAAGAAGATAAACAGCTCAGGAAAACATCCTGGCTGCTAATCCATCCTCAACAAGAGGCTTGAACAAAGACAGAAAGCAAGAGTCGTTTCCTAAGTTTCTTTCTCTAATTGACGCTATTTCTGCCCTGTGGATCTTCTTTCTCCATCACTATTTTACTTCATTAGCCATGTGGGTTGTTTTAAACTTTTTTTTTTTAAAGCCAGTTTGTATTTCATGATTCAAAAGACAAAACAGTTTTTTTTTTCAAGTGAAAGATGAGAGAAAGATGCCACAGTGTGAATTACCTAGTTGGAAGCCGTTTTCTGTTGGTGTCTCCAGAGTTTGTCAAGTCAGAGGTGCAAAGAAAACCAGGACCACAGTCAATGCTGTTGTAGCCAATCAACACTTTAAATATTGTTTTGGGAACAGAAGGAAGGACGGTTCGTCCCCAGTCTTCAGTTCGCTGCATAAATTTGCATCACAGCTGTTAACGCCTGTGGCTGGATCCAGATCCTCCGAGTTTATTTTATTACATCTTTGATGTGCTCTTCAATAATCCAAATAACAGCAGCAGCAAAGCACTTAGGTTCAAACTGTCGGTTAGTTTGCTCTCTAATAAGCTGCAGTGTTATCAAGTGTCAGATAACACACCTGCCAACTAGGAGGTTGTAAAGTAGAGCCGTGTTTATAATAATGTTTGGATTCTAGTGCAAGTTTGATAACCTAACCTATACAATGATATCGGTATATTGTCCTGAATTTGGTATATTCGGTATATTGTCTTGCATTTTGTATATTGGAAAATTCAAATGAGCTGTACAAGTTCTACATTTGCCAAAACTAAAGCACATCCTCTACCTTTGCCTTCCTCCTCCCCTACTTTCCCTCTCTTTCCTTCCTTTCTAAAAAAAACAAACAAAAAAAAACTGGATATACAGTATGTTGCTGCTGCTTTCCTCTTATTGCACTTTTGAACTTTAAGTAAACTTATTATGTTACATGGCATTGTGTGTATTTTTTACTCGTCAGAACTACTCCTCGTGCTTTTAAATTGCCCCCAGGGGATGAATAAAGTTATTTGAATCAAATTGAATTCATTCCTTTCACTTCTCCGCTCTGTTGTTCTCCTTTTGCCTTTCCATCGGTCTCTTATGTTTCTTGTCTGTTCTTTAATCTCTCCGTCTCTGTCTGTAGGGAGGAGGGAGTGTGCGTGGAGGGCATCATGGACATTTTCGACATGCTGCTGGCAGCCACGTCTCGGTTTCGTGAGTTGAAGCTTCAGCGGGAGGAGTATGTCTGTCTGAAGGCCATGATCCTCCTCAACTCCAGTGAGTTTTGCAGACGAAGCACAGTCTTCACTTTGTGTTCCCTGTGACGGATAAGTTAGTTTGTGTCGATCCTGTCCAGTCAGCGCATCGGAGCGTGTTTATCTTCTTACGTAACCCCGATTAGTTTCTCCCTCTGCCTGGTTGTGGAACCAAGTGGGTCAATGACACCTTCCTTCCTATCTGATAAAACAAATCTGACCCGACTGAATATCACTATTTAGGTTAAAGGGGCTTTCTTGTCTTACAGCCAAAATAGATGAAAAAAATTAAATGACCATGCAGAATGGATATTTAAAAAGAATGGATATTTAAAAAAATCCATGACTTTTAGTAAAGAATGGATATTTACTAAATCCTGGGAATATGAATTGAATGAATTTGTATCAACAATTTGTATCAACAAAGCATTCATATTCCCAGGATTTATAACATCTACACTGTTATAATTAAGCAGATGTGTCTCTCTGGGTCCCGTCTAATGTTTCCTTGAGTTAAAGGTTCAGGATTCGTACGTTTTGAAAAAACCTGGAAAAGTTATGGAATTTGAAAAATGCAAATTCCAGGCCTGGAAAGGTTTTGGAAACCTAAAAAGACCCAGAAAGTTTTGGAAAAGTCTTCTTTTTTTTTTTTTAAACAGCATAATAATACAAGATTAATAAATGTATTTCACGTCATCTTAACCTCACCATTATATTCGGGTATTATGAATCCCACTATGAACCACATAAATTGTCATTCATTTTATTAAACCTCTGAGGGTAAACTTTAACACAGATTTCTGTTCTCATTGTATAATGTCGACTGACTTTTTCAGGAATACATAGTCATGGAAATTTGCCAAAAAGTCATGGAAAAGTTATGGAAAAGTCATGGAAAAGTATTGGTTAAAATGCGTATGAACCCTGAAGGTTAGTTTAGTCATGCATTGAGAAACTAGCAGTAAAAAGTATTTTGCTCCAGGGTTGCACTGCACAAGTCTTTGGATGTGGTTTCATTGAAAGTGCAGGTGATCCTCCCAAAGAAGTTGGATTGGCAGAACATTTGGCTTGTTTGAAGAAGATTTTGGAGTGAAGACTTTATTGCTGCGCAAGCTTTTGTTTTTTAACCTGTCACGTGTTCCTAGCGGTCATGCTGTCCTCACTCAGCAGCGGCAGCAGCATCCGCTGTACAGGACTCACAGAGGTGATCGACCTCTCTGGGCGTCCCTGCAGAGTTTAACAAAGTTCCTCCCTAACAGACTCATGCACCGTCCTCTGCCAGACTCTTGCTCCCTCTGTTGATTCTGCTACCCTGCAGCTGGGCTGAAAAAAAGAACAAATTGTGAAAGAAGTGAAATTGAGTTTGAAAAGTCAGAGAGAACAGGAACATTTTTAAGATTTATGTATTTGGACAGATGGAAGGTTGTGGCTTAACTGCTCAGTCTGTCCTGTGTGGTGAGTGGACTGGGTGATCTATAGTTTTACATCTGGAATGTCCATCATGATGTCATTCGGGTTCTTTGATGAGCAGGATGTTTACACGTGGTGGTGTTGTGAATTGGGGAGGTACAGATTACCCTCTCTGCAGTGTCCCAGTGGGATCCTTTTGTATCACAGACAGCTCACTCGACCAGCGAATGATACTAGTTATTCTCGTACAACATTGACAGGGTGCTCTCATTCAGCAACAGGTTGCAAGTAACTGGAGGACTGGGTGGCGCATACTCTTATAGCTTTCGTCACCTAGCTTCAGACCCATGCTGCGTTCAGGGTCCACTGTCCAATCGGAAAACAGTGTTCTTGGTAGTGACATACTTCCGGCCATTTTGAGAACTCTTTCTCATGGAGTGCAAAGTTTTCAGGCTTTGAGAATTACGTGAAGGCCTTTTCTTTGTTTGAGGCCACGTGTTAGGCCACATGTGCTTCTTTTGTCTTGGAGGTCACATGCTCTTTGTTTAAGATCAGTTAAACACACTGCTCGGTTCCAACAGTAGTTAGTGTTTTATTAAAGAATTAAGATGTATTTGGTTTTTGGTTGTGTAAATGTTACAACACAAATCGAAACACGGATTGGGTTTCAGTGCCATATATAATCTTTTTGATTTTCATTCCCATCACATGCACGACGTCCACAGCTTTTTAGGTAATTTGCTGTGCCGTGTGTTGCAGATGTGGTGACGAGCTCCCCTCAGACGGCTGAGGAGATGGAGAGCAGGAACAAGCTGCTGCGTCTGCTGGACTCGGTGATCGACGCTCTGGTCTGGGCCATTTCCAAACTGGGCCTGTCAACCCAGGAGCAGACTCTGCGCCTTGGACACCTCACCATGCTGCTCTCCCACATCCGCCACGTCAGGTACAGCCAGAGACCGCAGGAAACCGCAGCCCGAATCCGGAGGAGACGATCGGAAAAGCACACGTGCTCTGAGACATTTAGACGCTAGCCAACTTTATGTCTGGCCTTATTTATAGTACACTCTTACGATCATATTCATACATTAATCCTCAACAGGTTTGAATAAGCACACACAGACAGTACACTTTCAGACACTTTACCAGATGACTTGATTTTACAGTTCTTAAATGATGGAGTAAAGGTGATTGAGAGCCTTTTCCAAGGAGGAAAATAAAAACAACCTCATTTTATCGAAGCACGTCAAGCTTCAGCTACCACCTACGAGCTAATTAACGTGACTCAGGTTGATGCTACCCACTAGCATGCTACCCACTCAGGCAAAGCACTATTTTGGAGAGTGCTACTTGCCGACCTGTGGATGAAACCAAATCCAAAAAAATTACTACAGCTCTTGCGAAATGGGTGGCAACTAACTCTGGTAAGGATAGGGATTTTTAGTTTTTTATTTAGGTACTTGGAGGAATTGTGCAATAATGACAGATTCACACATTTTTTCCTTTTGTTTACAGTAAATAAATAATAAACAAATACAAATCTTAAAGTCAAGTTTCTTTCTTTGCATTCATTTGATTCCCAATTACAATACACTGGTAAGAATTGCTTTCCATTGTTAATATGTACTTAAAAACATGTGATTAATCGCGATTAACTATAGAAATTCAGCGATTAATCACAATTTTAAAAAAATGTATCATTTGACAGCCCTAGTTTAAATAAATCCAAACAACCCAGAGGGTTTTTTTTCCTCTTATCCCAGAATGCATTTGTTGTGGTTTAGCCAGACCTTACTCCACAGCGCTGTGGAGATAGGTCTGACAATGTAAGACTATCCTGATACTAAAGTAAATTCAAAAGCTTGAAATAACAACCACAACTCACTCAAACAATTTGTGAGACTTTTTGTTAAATCTGCAACATGTACTTCACTCTGTCTTCCCTGTCTCTGCAGTAACAAAGGCATGGACCATCTGTCCACCATGAAGAGGAAGAACGTGGTGCTGGTGTACGACCTCCTCCTGGAGATGCTGGACGCCAACACATCCAGCAGCGGCAGTCAGGCGTCATCCTCGCCCAGCTCCGACGCATACTCGGACCAGTACCAGTACCCTCCGCCCCCATCTCACCCGCAGATGGGCCCAGAGCACACGGCCGCCGGCCACACCGGCGTGCCTCCGCGTGGACACGCCGAAGCCCCGACCCTGAACAGACACCTGCAGGCTGCGCCCCCCCAGTCCCAGTCCTCATCTTCATTTCACATGGACAGCAATGAGTAAGTTACAGCAGTAGAGAGACAACTCAGATGCTTTAGTTCAGTCAAAGTTGTAATGCCACCAGGGAGTTTTTTTTTTAAATTATTTTCCCTTGAATTTCCCTTGATTAAAATGTAAAACGTCCAGCAACTATCTTTCATGTATCAGTGAAGAGGGGAAGAGTTTTCTGTATGTGGTAAAAACTAATGGCAGGTGTTCTGGAAGAACAGAATGACAAAGAAAAGAA
Source organism: Zingel zingel (assembly GCA_023566125.1). Lineage (NCBI taxonomy): Eukaryota > Metazoa > Chordata > Actinopteri > Perciformes > Percidae > Zingel > Zingel zingel. The sequence continues at coordinate 4,098,199 of CM042333.1, forward strand.
AAAGATAGCACAGGGTAAAGGAAAGAGTGGGAAAAAGGGTAGAGGGTAAATAAAAAAGGGGGGGGAAGATAGAGGAGGGTGAAGAAAATAGGGGGAGAAAGATAGCAGAGGGTAAAGAAAGGAGGGAGGACAGAATGAAAGAAATAAGGCCAGTTGTAAGGCAGGGAAGAAAAGTAGCAAGGAAAGAAATTAGAAGAGGTCAAAACTCCAGCAGCACTTTGGCTTGTGCAACAAGTGTTGACCTCTTTAGACTTCTTTCCTCTCTCCATGCATCTGGGAAGTACTATAGGTGAAGTTGTGCCAGGAACCCCGAGTCTTCTTCTAAAGGAAATAAATTAGGACAGATGAAAGAAAGGAGGAGGAGGAAGGAAAAAAACGGGTTGCATTCACATCAAATCAGGCGTTGCGGCGATTAGCGCGGTGTTGTGGGACGGTCTGGGAGTGTCCTTTAAATGGCCCATTTGTGTCTCCGTTGTTTTGTCTGATCACCGGTAGTGTTATCGGTTGATAACTCAGAAATTATGTTGGGAGACTTCAAAGATGACGACCAGTCCGATTAGTTCAAATCAAATGCAGCTTTATTCAAACAGTGAACAAACTCTCATGACAATGAGACAACCGTGAGCATACGAAAGCGTCTGCCCAAGGGTGACCAACACCGAAAGGATCAAAATGGATCCTTTTTAAACTAAACCTTTTTTTTTTTTTGTCCTCACACAGTCGAAGCTATCTATTTTAGTGGAACAGTTGCTTTCAAACTACACCTTTTATGGAAGATTCTTCTAATAGTCTCAAATTCCAGGCTCCAATTCCTCTGTGTGAAGGTTGTACCCAAACTCATAATAGATTCACACATTCTAAGCTAGGTATTTCTGTGAGACAATGTCACCTTAAAACTGATCATCCATAGAAGCTCCTTAGAATAGATGATATACATTCGAACACCTGCATGCACAAATACCAAACCTATCAGGTAGGTCACAGCATGATGTCATATTGCGTTTCTCCAAAAGTTGATTCTGTTGAGAGATCACGTGACCGACGAATCGCATGGCTGCTCGAGGCTAAAGCTCCTCGCCCCATCTGCACATTTTCATTGAAAACCAGGTCTATTCTATTTTATTCAACGTCAATCGTTTCATTTGTCACCACGGTAACTTAGTGGATTGCCTGCAGGAGCGAAAAAGCAGGCCTCGCTGCCGTTAAACCGAGCACAGAACTCTGCCAACTCTGCTAACATTGCGACGGCTAGCGGGGATTCTGATGCTAACGCGGACCTACGCGTGGAGCAGGCTATGACCAGGGTCCTGGAAAAGCAACAAAGCGGGCTTCAATCAGCGGTCCACATCGCAGTGAAGCAAAAACTGACACCTCGCTACAACACACGACAGAGCTTGAGAGGCAGGGAACTACAGTAAAAGACAGATGAGAAACACGGTGAAAGCCTGCATTGATGACCAGAGGAAATTTAAGTTGAAGTTGGCTGAACTGGAAGATAGATCAAGAAGAAACGATGTGCGCATCATTGGACTGAAAGAGGGCAGCGAAAAAGATGACCCAGTTGGATTTTTGTAAAACCAGTTGCCTTACGGAACAGGGCTACAATCAAAATTGACAGGGCACACAGAATCTACGGCAAGGGTGCAACGACGTCCACGCTGATTCTCAGGTGTCTGAGATACCAGGACCGTCGGGTAATTTTCCTGGGGCGCTTCAAGCCTGACCACAGCTCTTTCACCATCCAACGGCGCCAGGAATTTATAGGATTGCAGCGCAAGCTGCATGCTAAAGGCATCCCAAACTTTCTTATTTATCCTTCAACTCTGTGAGAACTACACCCGAGGAAGTGGACACGCTCTGTCGGGATCTGGATATGGAGGAGGGGGACGTGGCACCCGCGTGGGGGGCTTCGCGACTGGACCGGGAGCTGCCATCGGGCCCGGAGGGACCCCTTGTCCGGTGCAGTGAGCCTGAGCGGGCGGACACGACGACTGTGGTAGCGTATCTGGAACACTGTGCAAGTTTGACTCGAGGACACTGCATGTGTACGTACCATGTCAATTCATTGACATGCAATATAAAATGTGTAATGTCCAGATTAAATCCAATAACAACTCAATGTCGTTATTTGCAGATGATATTTTGCTGTACATATCTGACCTTGAGGACTCTGTTCCAAAAATTCTTAAGATCTTTAACGAATTTGGCTTAGTCTCCGGCTATAAAATCAATTGGAATAAATCTAATCTTCTGTTGAACAACAGACAGGTGACATCAGCGATATCAGTGATACAATACCAACCCAAAGCAAAATTACATATTTGGGCATTACCATTCACGCATCACTACAGCGAGTTGTCCAGGACAACCATGAAACTATACTAAGTAGTGTTCAAAGGGATCCATTTATAAGGGTGCCATTAATACAGGTAACGAGTGGAGGACAGAGCAGCCTCAAAGAAGCCTTAAAGAAGAAGTTACAGGTCTGTGAGAGCCAGAAAGCTTTCTTGTTTGTAGGTAACCAAATACTTATTTTACCGAGGAATTTACCAATAAATTCATTAAAAATCCTACAATGTGATTTTCTGAATTTTTTTTTCTCATTTTGTCTCTCATAGTACCTGTGATGAAAATTACAGGCCTTTCTCATCTTTTTAAGTGGGAGAACTTGCACAATTGGTGGCTGACTAAATACTTTTTTGCCCCCACTGTATGCCATAGACTCCTCAGAAGAGATGCGTCTCTAAAGTCATTTCTACTCCCATTGCACGTTCTGCCAACCTGAACAAACTGGAACTTCCCTGCACATGATCTGGGAGTGTGAACAGGTGCATGGTTAATGATGACTAAATTACACCTACTTGGGAGACAGAAGAAAATTTGGCTAGCTGGATCAACCACGACCAAGAAAATGATAGCTCAGCGCTGGCTCCCCCCCCCACACACACTTTGTATAAAACAGTGGTTGCCGTATTTTCTAGACATAGTTATGCTTGAGCTCTCTTACAGCTCTCATACAGCTCTCTTACAGCAAGGATTAACAAAGCCAAATCATCAACTAAGACCCATGGAAAAACGCAGCAGCATAAGTATCAGTCCTAAGATCACAAGAATTAGAAGAGAGCAACTAGGCAAGATGTGAGTTCTGTTTTTGTTTTTTTTGCTCGTTTTTGTTTTCCTCAAGACCGCAGAGGGTGGGAGGTGGGAGAGGGTTGTTGTTCCTGTTCAATTGTATTTTGTTCTGTATGTTTAAAAAATATAAAACAATAAAAAATTTATCATAAAAAAAAGTTGATTCTGTTTGTTGGCCACATGCTGCTACATTTTTTTTTGGTCATCCCCTGCAATCCCCACCGCCGCAGCCTTAATGCACTACCCACATTCAAATGAATAAGGGAACTGCCGTTTTCGCTGCAACACCCGATTTGGTGCAAATTCAGCCTAAAGGAAGGGAAGAGGATGACATCACACCTGCAGTAGGTGGTCACAGGGCCTCAGTGCAGGTATTGAACATTGGAAACTATCTTTTACAGATGTATTCAACTTTAAAGTGCTCATATTATGCTTTTTGGTTTTTCCACTTTCTTGTCATATATATTTATATATTTGTGCATGTTATAGGTTTACAAAGTGAAAAAGCCCAAAGTCCACCCCAAAGGGACTTACCATCTCCAACAGAAAACACTGTTCACAAACTGCTCCAAACAGCTCTATTGTAGTCCAGCCTTTACTTCAGAGACAAACCTGACGTCACTTTGTAACACACGTTATAATGCTCGCCTAGCTGTAAGCGTGGCACGCCCTCATACTCTGCTTCTGACTGGCTAGTAGTCCTTACCTAGGTACTGTCAGGGCACGCCCTCATACTCTGCTTCTGACTGGCTAGTAGTCCTTACCTAGGTACTGTCAGGGCCCTCATACTCTGCTTCTGACTGGCTAGTAGTCCTTACCTAGGTACTGTCAGGGTACGCCCTCATACTCTGCTCCTGACTGGCTAGTAGTCCTTACCTAGGTACTGTCAGGGCACGCCCTCATACTCTGCTTCTGACTGGCTAGTAGTCCTTACCTAGGTACTGTCACGGCACGTCCTCATACTCTGCTTCTGACTGGCTAGTAGTCCTTACCTAGGTACTGTCAGGGCACGCCCTCATACTCTGCTTCTGACTGGCTAGTAGTCCTTACCTAGGTACTGTCACGGCACGTCCTCATACTCTGCTTCTGACTGGCTAGTAGTCCTTACCTAGGTACTGTCAGGGCACGCCCTCATACTCTGCTTCTGACTGGCTAGTAGTCCTTACCTAGGTACTGTCACGGCACGTCCTCATACTCTGCTTCTGACCGGCTAGTAGTCCTTACCTAGGTACTGAGCATGTGCGACTCCCAACAAAGATGGAACAGAAGTGAGATGCCTCATTCTGTAGCTAAAATAGAGAGCTCAAAACACAGGGTGAAAAGAGGATCTGCAGCAATGTGCAGTACAACAAATATATGGTGTTTTTTGAAAATTAAACCATATAAACCTATCCTGGTACAACCTCTAATAATGAACCTGAAAATGAGCATAATATGAGCACTTTAAGTGAGTAGGGATATAAAGAGTAGAATACTTATAGAAAACATTCCCTTTTTGTGACACTGACGATTCACTCAAACTGTTGTTCACTTTGACAAAGAGCCTTTATCTAAATAAAGGAAATAAATGTGGATATGCATTTTTACATTTGGTTTGTTTAGTTCTGTTTTGCGTATTAGAAGTTTTGTCTGCCTCATTTCACCAACCGAACACGACGGAACCATCAGCGTTCTTTGTGTAATTAGTGCACTTTCCTTTTAGTTGTTTAGTTGTTTTTTCTCTGCATCCCCTGTGGTTCCCACTGCCGCAGCCTAAATGCGCTACCCGCATTCAAACGAGTAGGAGAACTGCCGTTTCTGCCGTGACGCCTGATTTGGTGCAAATGCAGCCTAAATGCTTACCTAAAGGTAAGAGGATGAAGCGATGGGGAGGGAAAAGGAAATGAGGGAGAGAAAATGAAATAAGTTATAAGAAAAAGTAATGAAGGAAGGAACGGAAAATAAAGAAAATCAATATTTTATGCTTGATTTTAGCTTATCATGTCTAAATCAGAATCGGAATACTTTATTGATCCCCTCAGGGAAATTGTTGAGTTGCAGTTGCTCACAGTCAAATTCAAGGTAAAAAAGAGTAAGAAAAGAGTATAACGCAGGTAAAGTAACATAGGTACAGTAAGAAATAAAAACATTAAGAAGTAAAGTGAGATTAGGTTAAAGTAAATCAGGTTTAAAAGTGTTTCTAAAACATTGGATTGTACAAATTCTACGTATTTGTTTGTACATAAATACAGTACAAACATGAATAAGTACAGTGAGAATATAAGCAGCAGTGAATAATAAGTACATTATGAGACAATTATAGAATATTAAGATGTGATGTGGAAGTACGTGCTGCGAGGCCAGTTTTGACACTAAAGATGTTGGAGAAAAAGTGGAAATACTCTCGGTATGTCATACTGGTCCTTAATGACAGTAGGTACATGTACTCATTTTCTTCACCTCTGCTAACTGTAATAACTTTCATCACAGGTACATCCATCCGGAGCAGTGGTCAATGGATACGGGAGACACAGGTCTGTCGGCAGAACTGACAGACTACATTGTCACCGATCGAGTTGTCATGGAAACCGCCTTAGAGGGGTGACGGGCCTGAAAGAGACTGAGATTGAACCTTTCATGGCTTTCCATCTCACAGAGATCGAGAAAAGGAAACAAAAAATTATATAAAAAAAAAAAAAAAAAACAGAAAGCGCTGTCGTGAGTAAAGTGTTTTTAGTCTTTGAAAACGTTGAAACGTTTTTGATCGAATGTATATTTTACGTGCGTAAATATTTCTTTGTGAATGTGCACTACAGCGGATGTTCACGAGAACATCGCTGGACCTCTGCCAGTCAGTTTGAGCTCTTTTTTGATATACAGTATTTGTATCTCTTTTTTTCACCTCGGTATAACATCCAGAACAAGCCATCTACAATCTGCAATGACTAACAAAAAAGTTGCATGTGGACCATTTCCATAAGGGATGTTAGTCATATAGCTAAAGAAAAAAAAGGGCGGTGTTTTCTATCACACTGGGGTGTTTTTCTCTTTCACTACTACTTGTGTACTTGTGTGTTAACGGTGCCTGTTTATCCAGGATTTTTCTACTCTTTGTACAAACTACAAGTTTCAGTGGAGTCAAGAATCAGCTGTTTGTGGCCTTTAAACAAAATGACTGTTAACGTGAGCTTTCTTCCCTGTTCGTCTGGTAAGGCTGGATTTACACAGTAGGATATGTGGCACAAATCCTCTTGCGAGTTTAGCACTTGGCAAACACTTGGAAAAAAAGTCAAATTTAATTAAGTACGCTACACAAGTTGACTGCCCTTTTTTAAGGTGTTAAAAGTTATTGTGTAAATATATCAACCTTTTTACTGTACATATGTTACATTCCTAACAAATTGCTCGGCACTGGCATAAGTCAAATTAACCCAATGCCAATTTACTGTACGTACACTAGATGTATAGTCGTAAATTTAAAGACCCCTTTAAAAGCTATTCAATGAAGTCCTGTCTGTCTTAGCTGTACTTTAAGACTAAAGCAAACATACCAAATGTAGGCATATTATTAATATAACTATGCTAACTGTATGCATTTTAGGATACTACCACAGATAGTAGGATACAATCTACTTTTTACAGCAAGTGCCCTTTACGTAGTATATTAAAGTACAGTAGACCAGATCTCGGTCATTATTTGCAATTATTTTAGGACACAACTCCTATTGGCCAATTTAAACTAACTACTCTCACACCTACAGTAGGCGGTCACTTGTAGCCTACCCTAGTGCAGGCAGCGAACATTGCAAACCAAGCAAACGCAACGGAACCGTCGACGTTCTTTGTGTAATTTGCACACTTTCCCGAACGGACAACGCACGAGCATTGTTCCGGAACTGGCTCGTTTAGTTGTTTTTGGCTTTACAGACACGAGGCTCGTGTCCTTAAATGTATTGTCTTCTCGCACGTTTAAAGCCTCAAGTTTGGGGCTTGTTTGCCGTGGTGTTTTTGACTACGTCCTCGTTAACCGCACCGCTGTTCTCTCGGAAGAGAACCGTCCCAGTTCAGGTTTGCTTCGAAACGGAAAGAGTTAATCCTTGGAATATTGGATTAATACCGCAAATGCATAATTTATGTCCTTTTTGGATGTTAAGACGTGACCCGTGCCACTTCACTGCCAATGTAAATTCAACCTTAGTGCCAGATTATCCTGCCACTGCTAATAGACATGTTCACTATCCTTTCTTTTCTGGTGTCTGTACTGTAGCTTGTGCATGCATGCAACACACACACACACACACACACACCTAAATCTGATGCTGAAAATATTTCTGTTTGTGCACAACACACATTCATATTTCAGATCTTCTAGAAGTTTTTGCCGGTCAAACCGATCAGCTCGATCTTAGCTGGGGTCTTTCTCTACACACTACACACACACACAGTTTAGTAATCTATACATTCCATAAATGACAAAATAAATCCAATTTTAAACAATTTATCTATTTTGTTTCTGTTCTGAGTGCAAGGCTGAGATTATATACAAATTAGGATAAAACGCTGAGTATCAAATCATAGGCTACTCTCTTTTACAATTATGATAAATAATAATAACAATTAATTACATACATATGATGATCTTTCATTGTGCACGTTGTGCACTACATTCAATGCCCAAGGATCACTTCAAGTACTACTCAAAGTCTGGCTCGTTACTCCTTCCGCTGCGTAACTGAAGTGCTTTAAAGCGGCATACAGTTTAAACCACAAACTGTATTTTTAAAAAAATTAGTCTTTGTTGTTGTCTAACCCATTGGATGTTCTGCGGTGCCAATCCGAACAGCGTAAGTTATGCATGACATAAAATTATTCTTAAAGGGGAGTAGTTTAGATTTTTTGACGTGGCAAACCATTTCCGTGTCACAAATGGTAGTCATACAGTCCATAAATAGGAGTTCACAAAATAAATTCAACTTTACACACGTTTCTGTTCTGATCATACACAATATCATCATGTACAAATTAGGACACTGAGTTTCAAATCAAATCATCCTCTCTTTCACATGTATGATCAATAATAATAACGATGTAAATTAAATACATGTAATGATCTTTGATGGTGCACGTACACGGCTACATTCAATGCCCAAGGATCACTTACGTTCCACTCAGAGTCTGGCTCGTTAGATTTTGACGTCAGTCCTTCCGCGGCATGACGGAAGTACTTTAAAGCGGCGTTCAGGTAAATCATTCATGTAAATACTGATATTTACATTTAATTTAAACCACAAACTGTATTTTTTTTAAATGAGTCTTTGTTTGAACCTGTTGTATGTTTGACGCCTGCAGGGCTTTACTCCACAGGGCCAACTCAGACAGCGTTTGGTAAGTTATGCATAAGAATTGTTCTTTAAGTATAACTTAATTAGATGATATTACAATGAATCAAATGACCGTAGTGCAACTTAGTGTTCGGTACACTGAGCAATATCACATTGATAATGAACTCCTAACTCTAGCTGTACAGAACGTTTTGCTTCTGTTAAACCATTAGGTTTAGGTTTTACAACTAGGCATAGACCGGGTGGCTGAATCCACATCTGCCAGAGGAATCTTTGTCTGCGGGATGTGTAAGTAGGCAGTTTTTAATCTTTCTATGTTAGCTTAAAGCCCTTGATTAGCTATCAGTACATCGGGGACTCTCTTTCCCCTAGTGGTCAAGAACCACATAATGTGATAATTTGAGAACCTTTTTGCAAAGCTTTTTAGATTCAGCGATCTGCTAAAATATTCAAAGATGATATCAAAAACACTGGCCTTAAAGTTAACATTATCATATGAAAATATCTCTGTCATTGTATCACACCAGCGCTTAAATTATTGCCCCATGTTAAATGACTTATAGATTGTAATAGTAGTAGTAGCACACTCAAACTCTAGATAGGCCTGAGAAGTGTGCAATAACTTGGTGTGCTGTATTTATTTCCCCTAGGGGACAATAGTATATTCTATTCTAAACTCGTACGCAGAAACAATAATTTAGTTATTCAATTCTTAGTAGTTTTCCCTTATATACAAAAATCGTCAACACCATTAAAATTATCTGATAGTTGTAGTAGTTGCGTTGGTTACAGAAAGGCCTGTCAGCAGACGAGTCACTGCTGTTAAAAAAAAAAGGAATATCTTACAGCTCGTCATTTCTTAAACATCTCTAAATCAGTTTTTCTGTACAAAATGTGCTATCGACAAGTGGCCGCCTTCTACTAAATAGCTGCAGCGGTAGAAAATAGCTGGTGTACTCGTCACTTCCTGGAGGCTTTGTTAACAACTGCCCTTTATCCTTCAAATTAGATCCCACAGACTAGAGTGAAGTAGAAAATATACCGTAGTCATTAAAATACATTTTGTCTTTGTGTATCGAAGATGTTTGGTGGGTTGAAGCGTGATGGAAAACTTTACATATAAAAATGACAAAACTTTCAAACCAACTGGTGCTATGGCTTTTATTTTTTTTTTTCACAACTGTGGAACAACACAAATGATAAATATATTTTAAAATACAGCAAAAACATGAAGTCCAAAAAACAGACGGGCGCTTGTTTTTTCACGTGGGCGGAGGGCCGTTGGTGTAGCGGAGCGTGGGGTAGAAGGAGCAGGCAAAGTTGTTGGACATCATATATAATTACCAAGCCTTCTTTGTCCAGCTGCAAGTATTTCTTTTCAGCAGGGGATCAGGTGTGATAAAACAGCGCCCACGCCGTACGGTGAAGCATCACATGACGGTATTAATTCTCGGTCGGCTGAGTAATGAACTAACACTTCTGCTGGCCTTGGATTTCTTTTTTGTTGTAGTTTCGCTCTTCTGTTTTACTCACAGCGCGAATGATGCAGATTGCATTCATTATCAATGAAGTGTGCTGTGATGCCTAAGTAGTTGTCATTGTTCACAGAAGTCCAATGTTCACCTGTAAGAGCGAAGTTCTTTGTTTGCTCAAGCATGTTCATCTTCTGTGCCCTTTCGCTTTCATACATCTCGAGGGTAGATTATAAGCGGTGTCTCCCGATGCAATTTTAATGCTTCTCTCTCATCGTCTTCTACTTTGCTAATTGGGCGGCAGACAAATTACTTCTGTGGTAATGAAATTCGACCTTGAAAACTGCATAGATTACTTTAGTTTTCTCCAAAGATCCATCGCGTATCTTTTTTAAAACTTTGAAAGCAAGCACATTTTATTGTACACAACAGCGGAAGTCGAAAAACAAAGAATAAATACATTTTGAAGTAGGGCAAAAACACAAGACGGGCGCTTTTTTTCACGTTGGCGGAGGGCCGTCAATGTAGCGGAGCGTGGGGTAGAAGGAGCGGGCCAAGTTGTTGGACAGCGTACAGCTGCGGTGGTCTTCGGACATAGGCAGCAGGCCGGTCAAAAGCAGCAGGGTAAAGAAGAGCAGGTGCAGCGGGAAGGCGGCGCGTAGAACCCGGCGGAAGAAGGTCTCACGCCGTGGGGAAGAACGGCGCCTCTCCTCCCTGGATGGGGGGGGAAGAGGAGGAACTGTTAACAGTGAAGTTTGTCATTTATTTAATACCAAGATAGTCTTACTAAAGTGTGGTTTCAAATTGGCGCGACCTGAAGCCTTAAGCTAATTTGATACACAAAGCGCAGTTTGGGTTTGTAAAAGTTACCTTCCGGTCGCCGGTCGTCCAACTGTGGCATTTGCATCATCGTCGTCCTCCTCCTCCTGAAGCAACAGACAAGTTAACGTGTTAATTGGTTGTTGTGCAGCGGTGGAAGAAGTATTACTTCAGTCAAAGTACGCAAGTATTAAAAGTCAAAGTGATCACAGTTGAGCTGAATAAAGGTCTTTTTCCAATGGACCGTGGTCAAAGGACGGCCCTACCAGTCTCCCCCGCAGCGTGCACAGGTCGGCAGCCACCCGGCGCAGCAGCAGCTGCAGTTTGCAGGCGACAACACGGACCTTCTCCTCAGCCTCGTCTTCTTCTTCTCCGGCGTCCTCCGGCATGAGCCGAGAGCCGACGTCCCGCAGCGAGGAGATTCGGTGCCGCCGGCTGCGCAGCTCCTCTCGCAGAGCCTGTGGAGGGGGACGGAGAGCACAGCAGTCGGTCAGCGGTTAGACTATGTGACTTTTCTGCTAAAACAAGTTGTGAACGTGCACGAGGTCCACAGCAACTCTGTGAAAGTCAAAGATATGCATGGATGCTGTTGAGAAGTAACAACGGAAAACAGCAACTTTAGTGCATCTGACTTGTGAGACTGATGAGTCCCGATTGGCACCAGCAGGCGCCGCTTTTCCTGAACGAACGGCAGCGGAGGACAAAGATGCAGTCTCCGCACAGGAGTCGCATGCACACAACGCGCAGGTATCTTTACACATACGATAACGCTCAAATAGTATGTGGAAAAGAAAATACATCCGGTCGGATCCTCGATATCCTCTCCCGGCGCATGTTTGGTTTGACAATTTTTTCGATACTTCCACGCATCGGAGTTTTGTGCTCCGAATAACACATTGTAAACTGCACTCCCAACACTAATTTTCAAAATACAATAATATGCAAACGCAAGACACTGACGACGTGTTCACTTCCAACAGGAACATTTAGTCAATCGTAGCACATCGGATGGACTTAAGACAATATAGTATTGATCATAGATTTGTTTGTATCAACAGCTGTTCAAGACTTTAGCCTACACATTAGGTTTACAAAATGATTCTTTCTTTTGGCAGTCAAAATCCATTGTTTTGGTCTCAGTTAAGCTTGTTTTCAATTTGTGTTAACTATGATTTTGTGTCAGTCTACGCAGACGTATGTTGTGCCAACTGTGTAGTTGAGAGTTTAGGTTCGAGAAAAAATGCCTCCCTCCCTCTACACAGGTATATCTGCACTCAAATCTAAAGCATCGTGTAAAAACTCCTTTTCAACCTACAGTTGCCAGACCGGTCATGCCGGAACCCAGCAAGTCTACACAGGTATATCCCCAGGTCATGTGTTTAGCTACTGGTCATTGCACACAGAGATGAAAAAGCTAGAACATACACTCTGCCCCAACTCCAAACAGCCAGAGTCTAAGAAGAACGTTAGTTCTTTGGGGCAGCTTTGCACACAGGAAGTCCACATGAGCACACCATTTTAACCTTCAAGGTTAAAAGCACTTAATTGGAAGTTGCTTTGGATGAAGGGGTCTAGGGAGCCCCCCTGGTCCCACTTCGTAAAAAAAATTAATTATAACTATCTCGTGGCCTTAAGATAAGTGTATATAAAAGGAGAATGCACAATGGAGCAGCTTTTTACAAGTATATACATGTAAAAAGTATAAATATAGGCTATAAAATATGAAGAAGAATTATAAAGGACTATGGATATGCAGTAGAGCCCTGCGCGGGATGGTTTTCTTCATCCCGCTCCCGGCGAATTTCCATTACCGCCCGCACCCGCAATGTGTACGTCCACTCCCGCCCGGACCTGCAAAACTCTGAGAATTTATGCCCGCACAATAATAGAGATGCATTGATGTTGTGTCTTCTCCCGTCCCGCATGGGAAAACACATCATTTTATAGGTTAATAGGGGGAAGATGCAGGCAAAGAAGGCAGGTGCTTGCTGCTGTTAGACGGGGGGATGAGGGAGCGGGTGGACGGAGCCTTGGCTCGGAGCTCCCCCGCTCCCGTGAGATTTGCGTTGGGACCTGGCGGGACTCAATCTCAATGCAACCCTCTAATATGCAGCCTACAAGAGTTACATTACTGTATTAACAGAATTGTGATGAACAGTACTAGTAAATAAATAGAAGCAGAACTGCACACTGAATATTAAAACAGAGAATATTGCACAGAATGTTAAGTATTACACTACACTACAGTTTAATAACAAAGGGTCCATGTGTCAGACACTTTACTATCTTGAGGCCACGAGATAGTTATAATAATTTTTTTTGACAAAGTGGGACCAGGGGGGCTCCGTAGGGTCAGCTAAATGACGTGTAATGTAATGTGGTCTGCTCACCATCAGCGTGTCTCGGTGCTCCAGCAGGATGGAGCGGGGCACCCGGCGGTCGCCGATGTTCACGGCGCCGAGTTTGCTCTCAGCCCGAGCAAGCCACAACAGCATGGAGTGCAGCGTCTCGTGAAACTCCTTTAAAAAAAAAAAAAAAAGTTATCTCTGGAAACTTTACAGATAGAGTACACAGAGATCGGATGAGCTGCATTTATCAAATTACATTTTCTAAACCGCGCTTATTAACGCCGTGTTCCGTTTTCCTCAAAAGTGGCAATAACTATTTTACTACAGCTTTCGCAACTGTCGACGCACGGGGCAGCCCCGTTGGATTTTGAACTCGGGGTGCTGCGAGGTCGTCAGAGTTCCCGAGCTCAGAAGGGCGCGTTTCAACTTTGACCTTGGAAAATCAGACTTCCAAGTTTCTCCATGTCACCTGACCTGACACTGCATGAGCGCCTGGTGCAACCTCCTCTCCCAGCTCTCCAGGCCGCCGCACGCCTGCTGCCAGCTCTGATTGGCTGAGCCGAGGGTCTCGTGCAGCTCCCGCAGCTCAGCGGCGTCGCCCGGCGTGAAGTGACGGCTGCTCAGGTTGGCGGAGATCATCAGGCACTTGTAGCTGTTTAAGGTCTTCTGCATCTCCTACAAAGAAGCCAGGAAAGGAATGCACGTTAGTATGGATTAGGGCTGAATGATCTGTTTCAAATTAAAATTTGAAAGAATGCGTTTAGCTTATCGTGAAGATCGTGATAAATCAAATGGGAATATTAAGTTGAATGTTTGGTGTAACATTTGGTTTAACATTTTATATTCCTCTTTTTATTATTACGTTTACTGTTTTTTCACAAGATAAATGCAGAAATAATGTTAAAGTGCCCATATTATAAAAAAAAAAATCACTTATTCTGCAGGTATTCCACGCAAAATTGGAAGCGTGCCCTCGTTTAGAAGAAGTCTCCTGCTAATCCTTCCTTGTACTACGAATGCTAGATGAAGTGATCCTTACCGCTAGGTAAGGATCACTTCATCTACTGAGCATGTGTGACTGCCAACAAAGATGTTACAGCAGTGAGAGGTCTCACTCTGTTGCTAAAACAGAGGTGAAAAGAGGAGCTGCAGCAATTGTGCAGACAACAAAAATATGGTGTTTTTTGAAAATTAAACCATGTAAACCTATTCTTGTACAATCTCAAAATACAATTATGAACCTGAAAATGAGCATTATATAGCCACTTTAAATATCACAGATTATATATAGAAATTTTCAGTGGATTTTTCATTATCGTAATTTTTATTTAACGTGATCGTGGAAGGTGCAATATGTAGATTGCTATTGAACTGAGATGTATCAGAAATTTCAGTTTACAGAAAAGTACTGATATGATTTGTTATTATAAATTTAGCTTTTGTGATAAATGTTTTGTGTTTGACTGTTTAATGTTCCATGCTTATTAAAAGAAAAACACGTATTGCTGGCAATTCCCATCCTTGCATAAGAATATAGAGTGGTTTTGATGGTGTTTTGTGTTCTAATGCTCCGTGATGTGTTATATCTGTTACACGGTGAGTATTCAACAACAGCTATTGCGATGAGACGTTACCTTCAGTTTCCCGATGTTGGCTTCGATGTCTCGGATGCCGGTGGGCGGTGCGATCTGCTGTAGCCTCTCTAGCTCTGGCAGCACCCTGCCCAACCAGGAAGTGACATTGTAGAGGTCAGAGTTCAGCTTCTGCCACTGCTCCAGGTCCCGCTTGACGTCCATCTCGTCGTTGAACCTCCGCAGCTCCCAGCGCTCGATCACACCTGCGGAGATGCGATTAATAAACGCTCGTGAACACTGCTGTATATGTGCCGTGTTCAATTGTTGCGTTCTCGAGATACCGCTTTTAGTTAGGTCTCTTTTTTTAAACATATTAGCAGGGTCACTTGTTTCAATTAATTTATTTCACCCAGGATTTGGTGCACAAGTGTATATGTAAGTGAGCATTTGACCATTAAATGGACTTAAATTTACATTTATTTTTTCTTTTGCTGTGTCATTGATCGGGCTTAGATGTTGTTCTTTTAGAGCAGAGATTCCCAACCTTGAGTTAGGGAACCTTCGGTGGAACCCAAGGTAAATCTGAGGGGTCTTGAGATGATTAAAATTGATATGAAATACAGAAATAAGTATTTCTGTTACACAAACATTATGTTAACTCTGACTTTTTAAGGAAGACTCCTGTATCGCACCAGGATCGCTCCGGTACTTTACCGTTTAATTAACGGTATGTATCTTTTATGCCCTTGTATGTATTTTTGTCATTTGAGCCTGCCTCGTCAAAGACAAATTTATGTCACTCGTTACAGACGATAAAGGTTTTCTTATCTTATAATGTAACTGTGGGTGTAATTAAAGGGACGCTTTGCCAATTTCAATCAAGCTCTGTGTCATCTGTGGCAGTGGGTTTAAATGAACGGTGAGTGTGTCCTTTTGTCCGGTAGAGCTCTGTGCACTGCAAGCAGCTTTTTATTACATCTCTAAACATCTTATCAAGAAAGAAAAGCCTTGAAAGTTGCAACGTGGTCTTTGTGAGGGGAAAGTAGTCCTCCTTTTGTCACACAGACCAGTCCCTTATAGTACAATCTGTATTTTCTAAAATGTCCATCAGTCAATTCAATTGTATTTATAGTGTCAAATCACAACAGGAGTTCTCTTAGGACACTTTACAGATAGAGTAGGTCTACACCACACTCTATAATTTACAAAGACAAACAATTCCCCCCCCCTCTGTTTACGTACCTGTGCTGGTCTGCTTGTCGGCCGTGCTGCTGGTCAGACCCGGATCTTCCGGCTCCTCCTCGTCGTTCAGGATCCGCTGGACTCGCTTCACATTGCTGATGCTGCCGCTGCACTCCGACATCAGCTTAGCCTGAACACACACACACACACACACACACAGACACACACCGCTTTAACCTACAACCCTCATCTTCAGCCATTTATCATGCTGTGTCAAGCTGGATTTCAAATTTGGAATAGTTTTTTGTGTACTTTAACTTTTACTTCAGTATGTTTTGATTCAAGTATTGTACTTTGCTACATTTTAAATCACATTTGTTACCGAGTTAAAAAAAAGGAAATAAAAAAGGTCTCTGACGTTGTTTTGCACCGTCGCTTTGGCAAAGTATCTGTCAACAAACTAAAATCGAATGTCTTTGTGCCCTTATCAAATCGCAAAAGACTGCGATTAATAAGTATTTTTATTAAAAGATATTAAAAAATATGAATAAGTATCTCCCCCTGCTGTTAAAGAGTAACTTTTACTCTGAGCAAATTTTAAATGAGCTACTTTTTACTTTTACTTAAGTAGATTTTTATACCAGTCATTTTACTTGTACTCAGACAACCGCCCACCAAGAGTCAGGGCTGTCTGAGGATTCTGCCTAAAAGGGAGTTTTTCCTCGCCACTGTTGCACTAAATGCTTGCTCTTGGGGGAATTGTTGGAATTGTTGGGTCTTTGTAAATTATAGAATGTGGTCTAAACCTACTTACGGGGTTCATTTTAGGACATCCTCAGATCTCAGACTGAGGTGTCAGACTCAAACAAAAAGGTATCAGGTCTCGGATGAAAAGGCATCAGGTCACAGGCGAATCGGCATTGGAGTCCTAAAAGTCACTCAGTCTCAGAAAAACCTGTCATCTTCAGACAAAATGCATTAGGTCTCGGAAAAAAACGGCCTCGGACCAAAAAGCGTCATGTCTCAGAAAAATCTCCCTCCGCTGAAACTGCTTCAAACCAAACGGCCTCAAATGAAAAGGCGTCATGTCTCAGAAAAACCTCTCAGCCTCAGACAAAACTTTGTCAGAAAAAAAGCTGTCAGAGATAACGTTGCCCAGATGAGGGAGCTGTTGACTAGCTTTCTGAATTAGCTAAAGTAGATTCAGCAGCTTTTACAGTGAATACCCAGTCTCACGGCAGTTCGTGAAATGTTCACGTAATTTAATCTACTGATTTGTGTACCAACATGTTTAATTAGTTTTTTTCGTGATATCAGCACGTTTTTTTAAACTAATGTATTTCAATGGGAAGCATCTTTCGTGATCACAGCACGATTCTTTCTGCCAGTCAGTCTGTAGCAGAGACCCACTGTATACAGATACAGCTTTGCTATTATTAGTATTTTTAACCCTATAACCGCTGTTTTAATCAACATTTATTCACCAGATCTTATCATGGTTTATATGTATTTCTTTTAATGTTATTATTTCGGTCTTATTGCCAGGGAAGCTGGATTACTTTGTTGTTTATTGTTATTTTTAAAACTATAACGCTACATCTATCAACATTGTGAGAGATTTTTCTGAGACATGACACCTTTTCATCTGAGGCCGTTTGGTTTGAAGCAGTTTCAACTGAGGGATTTGTCTGACACTTGACTTTCATAGACTCGACAGAGATTTGTCTGAGACTGACGACTTTTGGTCCGAGGCCGTTTTTTCCGAGACCTAATGCAGTTTTGTCTGAAGATGACAGAGGTTTTTCTGACACTGAGTGACTTTTAGCCGATTTGCTTGTGACCTGATGCCTTTTCGTTTGAGTCTGACACCTGAGTCTGAGATCTGAGGATGTCCTAAAATGAACACCGTACCTACTCTATCTGTAAAGTGTCTTGAGATAACTGTTGTTATGATTTGATACTATAAATACAATTTAATTGAACTGAAAAATTAAAAGATGTTAAAGATGTTAATGTACGTGTCCTTACGTAGCCCTGCTGGTGGAAGGGAGTACTGCTGGTGTGTGTGGGAGACGAGCTCAGGCCCCAGAGGATTTCACGGTGAACTTGTTTCCTCTCTGGGGAGCAGGGCTGGTGCCAGCTGGGCGGGTCGGTCCCTGACTTCACTGAGGAGAGAGCGAGAGAAGGAAAAAAGTTAAAGTGATGGTCAAAATCAAAAAGTTTAAAAAAAATAAATAATAAACCACAGGGACGGAGGGTTAGGGGTTAACCCTAACCCTAACCCAAGAGAGAGAAAACAGAGTAATAATGGGGAACAAGGACCATGCAAGTCTTATGATTCACACAAACCAGCCGACACATGCATAAGACTAAGTATCTGTCAAACATGCAAAAACAGCATTATATAAACATAAATGGATAGCACGAGTAAGTAAGCATTGCCGCATGCTTCATGTTTTCACTTCTAAAGATTTGATGTACCCAAGTCAAACTTTCGTAAAAGCATAATTAGGACGGAACGCCACTGTTAAGATTGACCGTATTTTCATTTTCGGTCAAATGGCCTTTTGATTGGGAGTGCTAGGGGCACTACTATGATCGCATCAAAATCACTAAGAAGGCTCGACACAACATGAAACTTTGCTTGAAGTATCAACAGGGGCTATACACATGAACTCAAGCATTGTTTGTGTACACAGAGTTTACTAAAAAAAAAAAAGGTTTCGAATAACTCACTTGGCAGTTGGTTTTTCCGCTCGCCGGCATCTTGCCCGTCAAAAAGTGTCGATCTCTGAATGCGAATGAACGCAATGAAGGCTCCTTTTTCAACTACAAGGTCAATATTGTTTTTCACTACGACAAAACAATGAATTATCCATGCATTTATATGGAATTAAGCTTTAGGAGCTTTCCATCTTTACTCTCCTCCCTGTTACGTTGCATTCGGAGATCGACACGTTTTGACTGGCAAGATGGCGGTGAGCGGAAAAACCAACTGCTAAAGTGAGTTGTTCAAAACCTAGTAGAAATCCAAAAAATGAGCAATTTATAAAAGGAACAATTTACTGGGTTAGGTGGTGCTTTTTTTGGCCAGATCATGAAATTGCTACACTTGTTTTTCTCAAACTACTCTTTTCTCAACCTGCAACATGCATCCTATCCTTGGGCGTGCATGTCTGGCATGCGTCACCTCCGCGTTCCACTACCTGCTTGCAGGTTCTAGTTGTACTTGATACACTAAAACAGAGATCTTCAACAGGTAGTCCGGGACCCTGAGGTGGTCCTCAGAGTCTATACAGGGGGGCCTCCATATTGTAAATTTTTTAAATAAAAAAAATAATAATAATTTAAAAGTCTTAATATGAATCACAAATATTATTAGCAAATACTGTTTAAGTTCCCACTGCTTACTGGCCTATAGGTAAGGTAGTCACTAAGGCCATCCACAGATCCAGTTCATCCTAAGGAATTCATTGTGCCACATGGATGTTTAACATTAAAACATGCTTCATAAAATCATGCTAACTATTAGTAGGCTATTTTAATAGCTTAGTATTATATGCAAAAAAAGGTATGTATAAAGGCTTTAGGCTGCCCTACATGTTACTGTAGGCTCAGTTTATTATGCAACTTCATTTTAAACAATATATGTAGTGGGGGGTCCCTGCTCCATCTCTTTTAGTTAGGGCTCCTTAGCTTTAAAAAAAAAACAGTCCCTCCAGGATTTTGCGATGTCACGATCACGCCAATTCACGCAAATTCAACCAGTTACCGCGAATTTGGTGCGACTCGCAATTTTGACCAATCACCTCAACTTTTGTCCCACGTGCACTCTGGGAGCCAATGACCAAGCGGGAGTGAGAACGGGTTGATCATTTCCTTGTTTGTGATATGAAGACGAGACGTGTGTGTGACTCGAACATCTCACATTTACCAATAAAACGTACAGCGAAAGACCGTGCAAAACCTTTCAGACCGTCCTGCCAACATGTAGACATTTTAACATCAATGTAGACTCAATGCGACTGACGCTTGCGCGCACACACACACACACACACACACACACACACACACAAACAACAACACGGTGAATGCAGGTAAAAAAGGAGATGAGACAACACAATAACCTAAGTTGAGGACAGCTGCACTCGTTATTGTAAGTGCAATGATAAGTTAAAGTCAGTACGTTATCAAACCGTATGAATGTGTGTCCTAGGCCAGGTTAGGAAATTAACTAACAATGTAAAGATCAACAAGCCACTGACACATACATTTCATTCAATAAATTATTATTTTTTGTCTTAAAGGGGTGGTTCAGAATTTTGGACATAGGACCTCATTTCCAAGTTAGGTTTTTAAACCTAATTTCCATTAGGTACACTTCAACTATGCTCTCATAGTTGAAGTGTACCTATGATGAAAATTACAGGCCTCTCTCATCTTTTTAAGTGGGAGAACTTGCACAATTGGTGGCTGACTAAATACTTTTTTGCCCCACTGTAATATCACTCCGCTGCTGCTGTACCAACTACAGAGAACAATGCATAACTATTGCAATGCGATGCAAGGGTAGTTTTATTTCTAACATTATTCTATCAACACAGACATTGATAGTCTGGCGTTATAATTTATTTGCCTCGGGTGTACTGTGGAGTGGGTAAGACTGTTTTTAGTGGCAGGCTAGCAGATACTGTTGACTTGCGCTAGCCTAGCACCAGCAAACTCTGCAACTGGAAGGACTGGATGAACAGTGTTGAAAACGGTCTCCACTGATAAATAACACACTGGCTAACTTGGAAATGAGGTCCTATGTCCAAAATTCTGAACCACCCCTTTAAATCCACCAGTCATTTTCATATTATACCAACATTTGCAGCATCCTGAGCCTTTTGGAAAGGTTACTAGGAAATCTCAGCCCAGAGTAGTTTTATTCTCCCCAAAACAAGTTTCGTTTTTATTTTTAAAGAACTATACAAAAACAAAAAAATCCCAACTTTTTTGCAACTTTCACTGTCTCTCGCAACTTCATTGCAACAAACAATGACATCGCAACAAAAAGACATTGCAACTTTTATCGTAATTTTTTACAAAAGCTCCCGCGAAATCAGGCATTTTGGGCCGCAACAATCTCAAAAAAAGGCCACAAAATCCTGGAGGTACTGAAAAACATTGAAGACCCCTGCACGAAAACATACAAAACCACGATAAAAACAAGTTCTGTGATAAAAAGCTGTTATCACCTGACAGAGCGCTGAAGAAAGTGGCCTCCTCGTCATCCTCGTGTGACGACGATCCTCCCACGTCCACCGTGTGGTCCCACTCCAGCGGGATGGAGTCCACGCTGATGGGGGTCTCTCGTCCCGACCGCTCCAGAGGGGGGGCCAGGAGGTGGCACATGACCTGCAGTCCAGCTGCTGGGCCCTCCACTTCCTCCTCCTTCTTCCTCACTTCCCCCCAGGACGTCCCGTTGGTCAGATCAGGCGAGTCGTCCAGGTTTGACAGTTCCCTCTCCTCCTCCAAAACCTTCAAAAACATTAAAGAAAAAGAAATTAAGTACCAAACACAAACGCGCACACACACATACACACACACACACTGAGGCGGGCAGAGCGTGAAATGTCCATGTGTGTAGTGGACTGTGATGAACAGAGAAATGTCAGGGTTTCCCCCAGAAAAGTGTCTTTTTTCAATGAGGGCTCGGCTGGGGCCAGTCACTCATTAATGGTAGCATTAATGTAGAGCCCAATAGTTTCTGTAATAGCAGAATCATGGACGGAATTGAGAAATTGAGAATAATAAAAAAAAAAAAAAAAGACAAATTACATAGGGCCCTACATTAAGTCAGTGCTGAAAGCTAACAGGAGATTTGAAAATATGACTTAAGTCTTAAGTTTTCATCCGAGCTGTCTTGCTGTAACTAGTTAAAAACTAGTAAAAAATAATTCCCAGTGACCTAAGCCCGGTGGGGGGCAACTTAGGGCCACCAGGCTTGCAAAACACGGGGAAACTCTTGAGAAATGTGTATGTGCAGTACTGACGGGGCGTCTGTGGACAAGGCGGTGGTGGAAGCGGGCAACTCTGCCAAACACCTCCTGGCAGTACGAGTGCAGCTCCTCCAGCTCGTCCTCAATCAGCACGGCATCCAAGGGAGCGCTCTTCTGGATCAGGTTCTCTCCGAACACGATCAGGGCGTCGATCTTGTTGGTGTTCAGGGTGATTTCCTGCTGGAAGCCCTGCAGAGGGGGACATAATAATAATAATAATAATAATAATACTAATACTAACTTATTTATATAGTGCCTTTTACAAAACCCAAGGACAAAAGGACAAAACAGAGCTAGGGGAGGTCGTAGTCTGTGGTGAACAGGTGTTGTTTGAGGAGTTTTTTAAACGTGTCCAGGGATGTAGCATTGTGGATATTATTGTGGAACACTAAAGGCTCTGTCTCCAAAGGTACATACTGGAGCCTGTCTGGGGTTTAAATGAGGGGACCAGGAAACATTTGGGACATGTAAGGAGGCAGAGTACTGTATGTCAACAGTGTGGGCTAATTTAGGACATATTGCAGGTCAGGGAC
The DNA here is from genome assembly GCA_023566125.1 of Zingel zingel. Classification (NCBI taxonomy): domain Eukaryota; kingdom Metazoa; phylum Chordata; class Actinopteri; order Perciformes; family Percidae; genus Zingel; species Zingel zingel. The sequence goes on from CM042333.1 coordinate 4,120,624, forward strand.
TTACATTCAGTTGTCTCATCTTGTCTTCGACGTCGCTCTCGGAGAAGTGCTCCACGTTGGTGAGCTGGAGGTCCATCTCCGTCAGCCAGACCAGGATCCCCTCCCGAGTTCCCTCAAAGTCTTCTCTCTGAGAGGTAAAGTGCTGCAGGAATGCAGAGCACACGCATCGGTATTTGTTATTTATATCACAGCAATAGTTAAAAACAATATCATTTACACCTTATTACTGACTTTGATCCATGTTGATTCCATCCGTGGTCACGAGGGTGAGATATATATCAAGGGGACGAGTTGCTGGGGTTTAGGGATTTTTAAATCCCAAATTATCGGATTCTTTTCATATTAGACAGATGTTGATATATGCAAATAAGTCAAAATTTTAAACAGAATTTCAATTACAATTCTAAAGTTAAATAAACAGAAGTTGATACCATGTATGTGATGCTGGGTATATGATTTCTAAAGGGACTAAACATCGCCGTTTGTAATTACTATATCACCAGAACTAGAGCTGGGCAATACGGAGAAAATCAAGTATCAAGATGTTGAACACAATGAGAGTTTTGATAAATAATCACCAATAATGTGGATACAATGACTAAGTGGGAAAAGGCAAATAATAAAACAGCTAGAACAGTCTGGTAAGTTCAGAAAATTACATTGCTTTACAATGCAGCCTTTAAAATCAGGAAAAGACAACACTTATGTCATATCACAATATTACCATATTCAAAATCTAAAATGATATCTAGTCTCATATATCAGTCTTGGTATAATATCCGTATATCACCCAGAACTATACGGGATTGGTCCACGCTGACCTTGAGTCTGCGGAGAACAGAAGCCACCCTCTTCTGCAGAACGTCCCACCTCTGGTTCCCCTCGTGCACCGCGACTTTGAGCTTGCTGGCGGCGTCGGTTCGGTTCTCCCGGGCCAGGCGGCGGTACTGCTTGTTGACCAGCTCCAGCTGAGTCAGACGCTCGTGAACCTGCCGCTGGAACGCCTGAGAGCGGAACGGAAAGCCATACGAGTATGGAACTGGTATCTCAAAAGATTCAAAAATACTCTGGTAAAGGAGATGAAAGAGGTGCAGTCTGTGGATATTGTAAACTTGCAAAGTGAAAGACAGCATTCGGGCAGTCCTCTTTTTCAGTTAAAGGCCCACAGATTTGGAATAGCTGATTTAAAAACATTAACTGATCACAAAGTTTTTAATACTAAGGTAAAATGATGGCTTGGCAAACACTAAGTCAGAGGTTTGATACAGCACAGTATAATGTACGCTCTTCTTTTGTTTATTCTTAGTTGCTATTTTAGTAGTTCGTTACATAAGTCTGTGTTTGTTTTACTGTTGGTTTTTATGCATTTATGTGACCGTTTGCTTTAATTCCAACTAGCCTACTGCTCCCAATAAGTGCTTCTCAGAAGTGCTTTGCCTTCTGAGAATTTAGTTCCCAGTTTGTATACAGTTAGAAGATGGCTGTGTCTCATGTGACCTTGTTTTATGTACACGCTATCACAACATGTAAATAGGAAAATGTCGACGTTATTTTGTCACTTATTGGGCGCAGTAGGCTAATTGGAGCCGGTTACCTCCAGGATCTGTGCTAAACTAGGCTAGCGGTGGGTGCGTCAGACAGAGTTAAGGCTATTTTATGCTTCTGCATTGAATCAACAGCGTACCTCCTCCAAGCCCTCCGCCGTAGCTTGACGTGCACCTCCAAAAAAATTTAACTTTGCGCCGAGGCAACGCAGACCGCAAGGACTGTGATTGGTCAACGTGTGTTGATAGTCGGAGTTTCAAGCAGCCTGCTGTGGGGAGAAGCAACATGCTAGTTCACTGACATAACCTTTGCAAATAAACTCAGACATATTTTGGTTACAATGACGAGATTATCCGTTTGTAAAGTGTCTATATGTCAGTAACGTTTTGAAATTAGCGCCGCCACTAGCTTAGCTTAGCGTAGTGAATGGAATCCTATGTTGCTGGTTAGCATGTCGTGAGTAAAAGTGACCCAACAACAACAAAAACAAAACCTAATTACTTCTTGTATTCACAACGAGTACAAATAGCAATGCGGATTAAGACTAGACGATTTCCTAGGCAGATATTGACTTGAGACTATATTGGGTGGAAGTAGGCTACAGCACTGCTACTCGTGCGCAGAGATATCATGGATACCGCACGCAGGCCACAAGAAGTAATTAAGTTTTGTCTCACGACATAGGACAACATAGGATACCATTCACTACGCTAAACTAAGCTAGCGGCTGCCGGACTAAGACCATGCATGCACTGAGACAAAAATGCATTTGCCCACATATATAAATATAGAGGAGATGGTGAATAACCCTATTTATATGGCATATTACTTTGAGGGGGCACAAAACAAAAAAGACAGACAGCTGATTCAATTTCTTAAAATGGAAGGACTGAAATTTCTGTTGGTTGAGATGCTACTTTGTTTTGCGACATCAATTCAATTCAATTTAGTGTCAAATCATAACAGGAGTTATTTAAGGACTTAGAGATAGAGTAGTAGATGTATAGCGTAGATGTATAGATTGGGTCTAGACCCAATCTATACATCTATGCTAAAGTCAATGTTATTTATACAGCTTGACATGACAAATCTCAAATTTGCCCAAAGGGGCTATAAGGAGTAGAGCTCTTTATCGGTACAATTAATAGTTATTTATTTTCCTTTCTCGTTTGTTTTTCTTAATTTCTTCTCCCAAGATCTCCAACGAGTACCAGACAGATTTCCATTAGATCTGCGGTGAATATTCATTTTACCAAGAGGATGAATATTCTGAATCAGGACTGTTAAGGTTACTGTTATTTTTTTATTTTCCTTTTAATGCATTTATTGTGTCCACCAAAACTAAGACAAACACCTTGTATGTAAAAACCTACTTGGTGATTCTAAATGCTAATGTTTTTGGGTCGTTTTGGACCTTTCACCACCAGTTCACTGGTAGAAATATCATCACGTTCACAAGAAAATCTAAATCTAATCGACTTTTGCCGTTAAAAAACATACTGAGCACAATCAAGTTAGTACATTTGATTATGATAAATCTATGCTACATTCAATTCAAACAACTCTTTAACCCTAAAGGGCAATACAATTTTGTAGTCAACCGCTCACAGGAAAACAAACAGACAAGAATAAACACCATCGCAATCATTCAATCAACCAACTTGTCAGTAGCAGCAGGTCAACAAATGGGAAACCCAAGCAAGATAATATAGCAAGATAGCGCCACCCTTATGGCACTAAAGAGAATCTATTACCCATGATCTTTCTGGACTACCACTTTCTACCAGAGGGAGCTCAGGTCTGGTAACTAAAGTCCAGAGATTTCACGATTTCAACATTTCCAGCATGGATGAGGCTGGCGTAAGGCTCGAGACAATTCTTTCTAAAATCAATAATTAACTCTTTCGTTTTAGCCACATCGAGGTCCATGTAGTTGTCATCACACCACTGTACAAATGCTGACAAGGCGCAGCCGTGCCCTGATTCTGCCCCCTGAAGAAGAGACAATAGGGCAGTGTTATCACAAAATTTCACAAGGTAGCTGCCCTCTTGAGAAATCCCTCTTGAGAAATCCTACAGCTGCCTGTGTACATAATGAACAGCAAGGGTTCCCCCTACACAGCCCTGAGGCGAGCCTGTATTGGAGGTTATAATGTTTGACCTGTGACCATTCAGAAAAACTTGCTGAACTCTGTTAAAAAGTTTAAAAACAATAAGATCTGACAGGTAAGTGAAAATAAGAGGCAAGTCGCTAAATGAAAAACATTAGGCTTATATACTCTGTCTAAAATTAATAACTTCGCATCGTCGACTCCTTTCATAAATAAGATAAAGTCAGGGCCAACAGCTTTGCGAGTATTCACCTTCTTAAATAACTTTGTGACACTTTCCTGGGATATCAAGTCATTGAGAGGTACTAGAGACTCTCGCAGCTTGGAAATATTATCTTTAAAATGTGACTTTTCAAAACGAGAAAAGAAAGAATCACTGATATTAGCCAAGTTGGCACTATCTGCACCGTTTGTATTGATTACCTACTTGGGCTCACGGGAAGACTGATTAATAGATGCCATGGATTTTATACCTCTCTAGGCTCCTCTGAGGTCACCACTACTAAACTGGTTTTCAATTTTGTTTTTGTACTTAGACCTGGCTTTCCTTATTTCATTATTAACTTCTCTGTAAACAGCTTTTATCTCCTGAGGCTCGCCCAAATACAACATTCTTTTCTTTTTATTTATGATGAATTTAAGTACTTTGGTTATCCAAGGTTTGTTGCTGGGGTAGGCGACCACCCTTTTACTAGGGACAACTAACTCCCACAGAATGTTATGTGTGATTAATGTTATATATCCATCTATATACATTTATATCTATATTTCCTGTAGCATCATCATCAGGACTTATTTTTAAGTTTAGTTTGGGTTTTAGGCTTCCTGACCACAGCCTGAAAGACAGTGACCAGACATGCAACAGGTCCTCCTGGTAACTCATGGTCTTTCTTGCCATTGCTCTGCCTTCAAGGCCAATTTATGCTCCTTCATTAAATCAATGGTGTGGGTACGTACATACTTCGTAGCCTGACATGCACCTCTCAAAAAATCTAACTACATACACAAGGTTTTCCCTGCCATTATAAGGTTTAACTGCATCACCTAAGCCGAATAAACTAAACTAAAATACTTTTCTCAGATCTAATGATTGTAGTTGGACTTCTTTAGCAAGTTTTATCTTTAAGCTTTTTGGGTGTTTTTTATTTATTATCTGCTCTAACTTTTCCAACGTTTTAGACCCAGATATGGTGATAATAACGGCCCAAAACGATGTGAAGAAGAGATGCAAAACTACCACAAAGGGACACAATCCGACAACAAAGAGATGCCAAATGACCACAGAGACCCAAAACAACCCCAAAGAAAAATAAAAAATACCAAAAAGAGACACAACATGACTACAAAGAGACGCAAAATCCCACAAAGAGACAACATCCCACAAAGTAATGTGGGTAATTGCATTTTTCTTTTTTTATAGAAAAACATTTTCTTGAGGATTTATGCCTAAACCCCTCACCAAATACGCGCACTTAAGTCTTCCACAAACCTAGGGAAAACACTGGATACATACACGTCTCTGCTGGTATCACCTGTGACACAGCCACTGAACGAGAGAAACACCCACCAAACGGGATTAAACAAACCTCAGAGACTGCTTCACACAGTTTCACATTTGTTTCGAGGATACATGTCCTTCAATCCAATAACCAGATTCAACGTGCCCCAACCCTGCTATTCTCTTAAAGAGATACGCTAGAACGCAAACACCAGCGCATAAGTACAAACCTCAGGCCAATTACGTAGGCTGCGGCGAAAGCTCTCTGCGTAGCCCCCACAGAAACATAAATCCGCCTTTACGCCTCCCTTTTCCAGTATTCTCCCAAACTGACCTCAAACTTCTTGAGCTCTTCCTTGGTGCTGGTGTACAGGGCGTCAGCAGAGTCCGGACTGGCTGCGGTCAGCTCAGCCGTCTTCAGCCAGTCTTCAAAGCGAGAGAAGTCGTCCAGGAACTTACACCAGAGACGCCAGGTCTCCTCAATCCTGAGGGACAAACAACAGAGGAGGCAATATTTGTTTGGTGTGTGTGGTTAAAACCTGAGCAGAAGACATAGGTCACTCAAATAAATTAATTATAGAATAAATCTCTATGTTGATTATTTTTATAAAACATGCAAAATAAAGACTGGCCGCTTGTTTTATATGCTCATTTATATATTATTATATAATATAGTATTGAGTCACAACAAAGCTTTTATAGAAAGATTTTCATTTCATTTATTCATGACGTACTCTATGTAAAAAGGCCCTCTGCACAGGCTGAGATTTTTTTTGGGGGCTTTTTAAAAACTACAGTCGTGGTTGATATGTTGCTGTGACTATAACACATTTACCTGTTTCCCCTTCCATCTTTGATTATACACAAACACACATCTGATCATGATATTAGTGAAGGCGGTGTACCTAACCTGTAAAACCCTCCTATCCCTCCACATCCTCTCATTCCAGAAACCTTTCTCCTTTGTATGTTTACGTTTGTGTTTGGGAGTCACCCTGTCATAACTTGACATAATAAAGCTTTTATAGGTGAGAGATTTCTGCTTATTTTGTTAGGAACTCTTAATATCTTGTTACCTGATCTGTACCTTGCTAATCCTGTTTTCCTGTACCCTATTGCAGTGGTTCTCAACCTTTTTGTGTTGTCACCCCTAAGCATAATGAGGTTGGTGTTCCCCCACGACCCCTCGACAACGAAAAAGATGCTTACCCCTGCTGATTTTGAGTGATTTTTGTATATTCTCTGATTAATAAATGTAAACAAATAATGCTTTGCTTTAATGACTAAGTTTTAGTTTTAGCAGCTAGCACCTAGCCTTGTCCAGTGTGCTCCAGGCTCTGTGGATTTCTGATGCGTTTTGAGTTTTTCTCTCCCCCTAACCTTCAGACCCCTTTCTGTGTTCCAGGACCTCCTGATTTACACATGAAGCTCTGAATATAAACACATGAAATGTACCAAACTCACACAGTAATGTAAAAACTATTCCCCAGTCTAGAGTATGTTATTTAATTTTTTTTCTCCCCAACCATCTGTGGAACCCCAGAAATTATCCCCAGGATGAGAACCACTGTGTGTGTGCGTGTGTGCAGGACCCACTAGGGCGTGGGTCCTGCACACACGTCTATGAATTTTGGAACACTGCCTCTGGACACACACTGAATCAAACTGGAGACCTTCCCCTGAATCTCAGAATCTGCTGGATTTCCCAATGCCCCTCTGACTGTTTCCTCGGACCTGGATCCTTCCCTGAACTCTGCCCCTAGCAGATTAAGTATTATGTTCAATAAATCTTGTTTGTTCACATTCACTTCCTGTCTCTGTCTCCAAGTTCTGCATTTGAATCCAAGTCAGCTAACTTAACACATTTTGTGGCACGATGAAGCATTAAGACACAGTCCCGAGCACTCACCTCATCCTCCTCTCCATGGACATGGCGCAGATGTTTCTCCAGCGGCGGTCCAGGCTGCGGGTGGTCTGCTGGATCGAGTCGTTCTCCGAGTCACTGCCACAGGCGTCGGCGTCATGGAGCAGGATGTCGCAGAGTGTCAGCACTGACGCTACGCTCTCCGTGTGCTGCTCGATGTCCCGTTGCAGATCCTATGGGTGAAATGGCACAGTCTGTAAACGTCGTCCTCGTCTATACAACAATACAGCTCGGAAGGAAGATCGAGGTGCACGTTTGAAGGATCCCTGGTATGGTCTCTTTGAGTTTGAGTTCTCCAAACAGTTTTCAGCTGCTCAAATAAAGCAACCCATAATTTAGCGTTTGTTCCTGAGTATTGAAATCGTGATTATTTATCGTGATTACTCGTTGACTTTTGAAAAAGGTGTTGCATTTGTTGAAGTTAAAAAAACAGTAAAACAATCAACAGTGAAAACACCTTGAACTGTGAAAGTTCCCTCAATACTTTTCCCGTTGAACTTTATTTTCTCATTTAGAACACAAGACAAAATAAGTGTTAAGTTAGCTGACTTGCGCAGGCTTAACTTGACGTGAAAGTATAAGCGGAGTGTTTGTTCCATACAATTATTTATTTAATATGCACGGCTCTGTTCATCCGTCTCAATCATTTCATACAAGTGAACTCAACTGGCATACACGCAGGTATGAGAAAATGTAATACCGTACGTAAACGTAAAACCGTAATACCTCAAATATAAAAACACTATATAAACACTATTACCGTACTGTATTGATAAGAGCGTTATCCAAAAATTATATTTAACAATAAGAGAGAACATCAAAATGTAATGTGCCAAATAATCTTTTTTTTCTTTCAATTAATCTGTTTGTTGTTGTGATCGTTAGGAGCCGAAATCGTAATCACGATTAAATATTCAAGCTCAGTACAGCAGCGGAATGGAGAGTCCTCAAAGCAGCAGTGGAGTTACAGCAAGAGAAAACAAGAGTCTGGATGGTTTTCACCGTCAGCCGCAGAGTCGTCCTGAGGGATTATTACAGTACTTCAACGCCATTGATTTTTGGTGTCTGTGTCTCTGAGTGAGAGAGAGAGAGCCAGATAATCAGAGCGTTTCGTTGGTTCGTTTGTTCGAAGTTACAACTCTTCTGGTTGCCATGGTGAGAGATGAAAGCTTAAAGAGCCCATCCACGCGGGAGTCATTTCAGCCGTCCTTCATCCACTAATGGAGAGAGCTGCAGCCTTTTTTGAGGAGCTGTCTCTTTCAGCCAGCCTGGCTCTGCGCTCCGTTTCTTTTTTAACTTTTACTTGTTACTGCCTGTCTGTCATACATCTCTCCCTCTCTTTCACAAACCTTTTCCTTCTTCAATCATTTACTCTTTCCTCGGATATGTATCTGTCTAAATTCAGTAAAGTAAGTACGTGTTTTTGGAGGAGAAAATGAGGTAACACTTGACTTGAAGGTATACATATATACATAAGAGTGACATGCCACTGTCATGACACATGAACCCTAACCGTAACTCTAACCCTAACTTGTCATGACAAAAACCGAATGACATTGATGACTTGTTTATAATGTTTATGACACGTTCACAGCAGTGTCATGTCACTCTTATGTAGATACCTTCAAGTAAAGTGTAACCGAAAATGATTAGCGAGAGATCATCAGTGCTAGATGGTGCCGGTGGTTTCTACTGTTAAATTCGTCCAATCGTAGCCGATATGGGGTCTGATTGCAGGGGGCGGCGGCATGGCTCAGCATCTGACGGAGCTTTGATATAATCAGACCTTTAGGCTTTCTGCAGGTAATACAGTTAGTTACGTGAATGATCATTTATAAAAGAGTGCGAACATTTTATGTAAAATATTTAAACAAAAAAAACAAAAACACAAAAAACGGCTTCCTTTCAAAAGTCTGTGTGTCAGTACATGGCGCGACAATATCCCAGCATCATGTTCCGTTTAGTCTATATCTACGATGTTCCACTTCCTGGATTGCACTGTTGCAGCCGGAAATTTCGCCGGATGTCACTCTTTTCGGCCGGATGTCCGTTACCTTGCGCTTTCTTTGTGTTGGAATTTTAAACTGCGGTGGATTTATGAGGACTATGATTAACTGCTCTTCAGATCTCTGCAGGGTAAAAACAACCTTTGAACATTCCACCAAAACAAGTTCCTTCCCGAAGTCTTTTGCAGCGGCACCGTGGCTCCATCCGGCGCTTAGCGGCGCCCATGACAATTGTGATTGGTTTAAAGAAATACCAATAAACCAGAGCACGTTTTTCTCCCATCCTGTGAATGCTGTGTGGACTAGCCAGACCCTACTCCACCGCGTTGTGGAGTAGAGTCTGGCAAAGCGAGACTATGTGCGGTGTAACATTATTATCTTTAACATCACAATCCAAAACCTATCCATAATTTTAACTGCTCTTATGGAGCGCAGAGCAAAGGGCATGGAAAACAGAGATCCACCGGAAAAATTTCTAAATGCACAGTAGGGCGCAGATTTAGAGATTTAAAAAATATATATATATTACTTCTGATAGTAAAAATCGCCTTAATAGCGGTGTAGAAAAAACACGTCGTCAGTTATCCCTTCATGCATCCATACTTGGGATCGACTGATTATCCCGGCAGATATTTGGCAATTGGCAGATTATCTGTATCTGTGTTTTATTTTAACCAATGACAATAAAGGTAATTATTAGTGCTGTCAAACAATTAAAATATTTAATCGAGATTAATCGCATTAATGTCATAGTTGACATTAATAGCATTAATCGCATTTTTTTATCGATTCTAAATGTCCCTTGATTTCTTTTTGTCCCATTATTTTTTTCTCATTTTAATGCTCTTATCAACATGGAAAAGTGGATTGGCTTACTTTGTGCAAATGTTTTTTTTTTATTGAAAACAACATTGGCATACTGTAGTGTTCAATTTCACACTCACATTTTCACTTGGAGCAATCATTCACACTTGGAGCAAATAATCTCTCACACAATGTAACGGCTTTGACGAGGGGGCAGAGAATTCGCATCAGCTGTGTGCTTGGCCATCAAGTGGTATTTCAGACTGGACTTGCTGCGAGGATAGTTCAGTTCACAACGACAAAACACACAGATCACTTTGGTCTTGTCAATGGAACCATTTGGCAACTTTTAAAAGTAAACTTTCCATTCAGAATCTTATTGGCATCCATTTCGGCGTCTCGCGCTCGCCATCCACTCAAACGTAAGGTTATCCTACTACTTTTTGGCCGTCTTGCAAGCCCAAACAAGTGTGTGCGGCGTGCCTGTTGTTTTGTTTCCAGTCTAGCTAGATCCGGTGTGGTGTTGTAGTTTTTCTAACGTTACTAGTTGTTGCAACAGCATGTGAAAAAAACTACAAAGTTTGCTAGGCCAAAAATACGGTGGCAAACGCCCTGAAACTTAAGAAAACACACGCAAATAGACAAAACACAAGCAAATTAAGAAAACGACTTCATTAATTTGACAACACATGCACAGCATTCCGCAAACGTGCTGCAAATGCACACGACACAACCAAATACATAAACGCGCTGCACATAATAAACAATGCAAAAAGAAAGCCCATAAACTCCGAAAAAAGAAGCGATGCAAAAAGAAAAACAACTTCATTAATTTGTCAACACATGCGCAGCATTCAGCAAACGCGCTGCAAATACACACAACAAAATACATAAACGCGCTGCAAATACCACAACACAACCAAATACATAAACGCGCTGCAAATACCACAACACAACCAAATACATAAACGTGCTGCAAATACACACAACACAACCAGATAGATAAACGCACTGCAAATGCAAAAAGAAAAGCACACAAACCCCGAAAACAAATGTAACAAAAAAACGCAGCATCCAGATTACACAACGGAAGTTCCCCAGGCCTCACAGCTTGATTTTCATCCCCACGGGGAGAGAGCGCTCTGGAGAACTCCATAGACTGTATATTAAAGTCATATTATTATTATAACAAAATATATCAATAATATACAGTCTATGCTTCCGTCTCATGCCCTCCCGGCTTTTGTTGGTAACCGTTGTTGTATAATCCTATACTTCAGTAATGCGCCTTTCGGACCTCGAAATTAAACCCTCTCATGTAATATGGCTTAAACAAACGTCAACATTAAACACTGATACAGTTTTAAATGTTTTATTACCACGAGTTTACAGACTTCTCTGCTGATTGAGTATCACCTGTGACCTGAGCCAAGACACCCCCACCAAACGAGAGAAAAAATATCGCAAACATAGACTTAATATTTACAGTCTATGCAGTTTTCTCTTTCTCTCTCTCTCTCTCTCTCTCTCCCTCTCCCTTGTGTGTATTTGCAGCGCGTTTATGTATTTGGTTGTGTTGTGTGTATTTGCAGCGCATGTGTTGTCAAATTAATGAAGTTTGTCTTTTTACATCGCCTCTTTTTTCGGGGTTTGTATGCTTTTCTATTTGCAGCGCGTTTATGTATTTGGATGTGTTGTGTGCATTTGCAGCGCGTTTGCTGAATGCTGCACATGTGTTGTCAAATTAATGAAGTCGTTTTCTTAATTTGCTTGTGTTTTGTCTATTTGCGTGTGTTTTCTTAAGTTGCAGGGAGTTTGCCCCTGTCGGCCACCGTACAAAAAGAACGTTAAAAAAATGTATGCCATTAAAATGGGTTTGCGTTAATGCCGTTAATAACGTTTAACTGACAGCACTAGTAATTAGAGAGTGCGCTACAGCTCTGTGAGCAGTCTGCAACACTTGGAACTAACTGTTGTTTTAGACTTCAGGAAGCTATTTTTGTATTGATTTATTGATTTCTTTTGACTGTGTATTATGCTTAGTGTTTCAGTTGTATTACATACTTGCCTGAAGCATTTAAACAAACTTTTGTGTTGGAGTTTGCAACATTCCAAAATGTGAATTTTTACTGTAAATGCATATCGGTTTCATTAACTACAAATAATCGGTATCGATATCCGCTCTGAAAAAACAATATTGGTCGATCCCTAATCGATACCTGATCCAATCGCCTATCGACACACTATCGCCTAATCAGTGCATCAACAAATTGAGCACAGTCTCCTCCATTGTAAACGTTTTGTGAAATGAATGCATCTGCGCTGCTCTGAACCACAAATCATAATAAAACTAGAAAAAGAAATATCCAAACTCTCTTGGAACCTGTGGGTATAGGCAGCAACGACAGGTTCTGGTTTCATAACGATCAGTAGCTTTTTGTGAACACGAAAATTGTTGCGTGAAGCACTTTGCCTGACATGCCTGAGAACTTTCAAAGTTTAGAAGATGTTGAGCTTCTCAGAAAAAAAAGCAATGACTCGTCAACCAATGTTTGGTGGCCAGCCAAGGAGCACTATGGAGAAACCATGTTCATGCATGCCGACAGTCCACAAAGATGCACAAGCGCTGGCAATTTGATTTAAATAACGGGGGAACTGTGTTACACGTGTCTCGACAAAATACTTTTTGATGCAACAATTTTGTCAGCAATTTGGTAACACTTTACTTGAAGGTATCTACATGACATGACACTGTCGTGAACACATGACACTGTCATGACAGTCATGAACCCTAACTTGAAAAAAACAGAATGACACTTACTAAAAGAAGCATTATGTCATAAATGTTTATGTTTATGTCATGTCACTCTTATGTAGATACCTTCAAGTAAAGTGTAACCAGCAATTCTTTTAAATTTCAGTTCCATTTATTAGAACTACTGTCCTAGTTGATATGTTGCTGTGACTAGCAAATTAACCTATTTCCAGTTCTATCTTTAATTATACACAAACACACAAATCTGATCACGAAGGGAGTGAAGTAGACAGCTTACTGTACCTAAAAGTTTAAATCTCATTAATCTTCTCTCTGTGAACCTTCCCATCCCTCCTCATCGTCTCATACCAGAAACCTTTCTCCTTTCAGTAAAGCAGCAGTACGGCAGGCTGCAAATGGACAAACAGGCTGACGTCCATTTCCTTTCTTTGGACTGCCGGCTGAGGCCAAACTCGCGGTACATTTAGCGTCTCTCCCTGCCTCTCTACCCCACTTCCTGCAGTTTGCTGAGATTTTACTTTGCAGCACACATTACTCTACTCTCCTGTTATTACGCTGTGGATCACTACAGGGTGGCCGGAACATAAAGGCTTTAAAAGCAGGCGTGCATCACTAGTGAGCGAGTGAGGTACTTCCTTCCCTAAAGTCCACTCAAAGTGCCCTGCGGTGTATCCCCTCAAAGTGGAGTCTCTATTCTGCCCCGCGCCATCATAAAGCTTTTTAAGCCTTTAGTTAAGCTCACTAGTTATAGAGGTGCGAGATCTGAGGAGGCGCTGTTCCATATTTTTTCACTGCCATCAATTACCATTTGGAAGTTTTCTTTCACTTGTCAAAACGAACAAAATGTATTATTAATCGTCACATACACACAGTACAATGTAGTGAAATTCTATTTCTGCATTTTAACCTATCCTATACATCCGGGGAGCAACTTGGGGTTCAGTGTCTTGCTCAGGGACACTTTGTCATGTGGCTGGATTGAACCGCCAACCTTGCGCCACAAGCCACCCCTTTACATAGAAACATCAGAATGTCTCCTGTTGAGGTTTAATAATTTTAACTGTGCTCCTGAGAGCTCCCTTTTTTCTGTCAGTGTGGTTTGGTGAATGGCTCTAAACACAACAAAATCAATGAGCCTCAGTCACTGTGGCACTGGACTCACTTAACATTGTCTATGCATTAACTGAGAAGCACTTTTACAAGCAGGGCCCTGGCCACCTGATGAAAACTTCTCCCACCTTGCTTCTCTATTGAACCGCAGTTGACTTGACTTCCAGTCTTGGTCTTCATCACTAAGACTCTAAACTGAAGAAAGCTCCACGTTTTCCTCTCCATGCAGTTCCGTCTGCACCATCTTTTGATTCCTGTGACTTTGGTCTCAGTTTTTGCCTCTGCTCGATTCACTACTGTACACCACCCTGGCACATATAACTCCTGGCTACCCCCTGTTAACTCCCTGCTCAACTCAGGTTTGTAATAGTCTCGCATTGCCAGACCTTCCTCCACATCGCTGCAGAGGCAGGTCTGGCTAGTACACACAGCATTCCGGGATAGGAGAAAAACGTGATCTGGTTTATTGGCATTTCTTTAAACCAATCACAATCGTCATGGGCGGTGCTAAGCAACGGGGCCTCTGTTAAAATAGCCTCGGGAAGGAACTTGTTTTGGTGGAACGTGTATACGTTCAAAGGTTGTTTTATTTGTGCAACAGAAACTCAGATTGGACAGATAGTCTAGCTAGATGTCTGGATTTACCCTGCAGAGATCTGAGGAGAAGTTAACCATAGTCCTCAGAAATCCATCGGTGTTTAGAATTACAACACAAAGAAAGAGGAAGGTAACGGACATCTGGCCGAAATGAGGGACATCCGGAGGAATTTCCGGCGGCACCTGAACAATACCGGAAATGAAACGTCCTTGATATAGACTCAGTGTTTCCTCTATGTTGATTGGCAAGTGTTGGTCTGCCACGGTTAGATTTCTCCCGCCACGGTATCAGAAATGTACAAAAAGCCGTCTATCAGCAGTGATTGTTAGAGAGCACGTCAGAAAATAGCGCAGCTGTAGCGCGCTCGGAGAAAAAGGGAGCAAGAAAAAAGAGACGGCATGTGTGCATCCTTGAGAACTGTAAGTCGTATAACTTATGTTGTCAGTTCATTTAAGCCTGTATTAGTCTATAGTTCTTGTACATTTTTAGTTTCACCTTCACCTGCTAGCTAAATTGCACGTGGCTGTTGATTCAATACAACGCCCTTGATATCATATCATGGCATAGTAGGCTAAACCGTGATTATTTCATACATTCATGCCCCGAAACATATTGGGGAAAATTCATTCAACATAATTCACAGCCAAATAACAATTAAAAGTATGTTATTTGAACATTTATAACCTAACCTAACCTGGCACTGCCTCCGTTTTGGTGTCTGCTGTGGTGCGCAGCGCTGTTCGGACCGTGCACCGCTGCCCTTTTTTCTTCCATAAACTCCGCTCTCAGCTACTTTGCCAGTTGCTGCATGAACTTCCTCCGTGACATTTTACAGCTGGTGCACTCCTTGGAGAGGATGTGTGCAATGGTTCCAGCCAGTTGTAGCATGTATAAAGTTATATGAACATGTAGACAGCTCCGTGTACCGCGCCTTTCACAGAGCGAGCGCCCGGTGCTTTTCTTCTGATTCAGAACAGAGTCCATCCTCGCCGTAGCCTACGTTACCGACTCTGGCTTTGCCTTCGGCCCATCGGTGATGCCCACACTTGTTACTCGAGACCGCTAGTTACGTTTCTCTGACAGAGACTATGATTATTACTAAGCAACCAAGATGCATCTTCAGCCACGCAAAAGATTAAAAACAAAACCGCGAAAATCCGAGCGGTCAATATGACCGTGTATGGCCAAAATAGGGAAAAGTGATTGTATTTTCTTTGCCTTTTGTGTAATGTATATACAAACTATTTTAAATTAAAATACAGACTCTTTTAGGAAAAGTCAGGTACCAGCAGGATTGTATTTTTTTATTTAGCAAAGTTATTACACATAAATTTCAAAACGGTCAAGATGACCGTCCTGGCCGTTCTAGTGTTAAGGAACAGGCCACAGGGGGACCATCTAGCAGCATGTATGTTACTCAGCATTAATGGGCCACCTCTTTCTGAATTCCCCTATAACTGAGCCTTGGAGTTGTTTTTCCAAAAGCCAAGAAAAATCAAATGCACACAGCAAGGCTGCCAACTTTGCCACTGAGGCAAATATGCAATTAGTTTCATTATGAATGGTTTTATACTATAGCCTACTTTGGGTTTTGGTTTCCCTATGAACAGTTCCTCAAAAATACAGTTCAATCAAAACGAAATGAAAATATGCCTCATTGTGTGTGAATAGAGGTGAATAAATATATTTGTTTGTGTTGCAGCGAAGTGTCAGTTCCGTTTAATACATAAAACATTTGGCGGCGGGACTGGGGGGCCCCCCCACTGCTAAAAAAAAATCCTAAAGGAAACACTGATAGACTAAGTTTGTAATAAACCTTCCTTCAACTATACTCCTGCCTTCTGTCCCCCCGTGTCTAGCGCTTGGGTTTCCTAGCTCTGCCGTAACACAAACGTTTCATTAAAACAAGAATCATTCCGTCTTGGCCTACCTGCTGCTCAGCCAGTTTCTTCTGGATCTCGTCACTGTGGCAGACGTTGTAGACCAGAGGCTTAGCCAGCTCTGCCTCGATGCAAGACAGCCATGTCCGCAGGTTGCTCATGTTCTTATCCAGCTGCTGCACCGTCACCAGCGTCTCCTTTAGCTTGCTCACTCTGCGGGGGGGAAAAATGTCACGTTATGGAAGGTGTCGCTGGAGTTTCGCTGGTCAGAGGTGATGAAACCTGAAACCGTTTTATTCCTCTGATCTTCCTCTCTTCTACATAACTAGTTTGAAGAAAAGCCTGCACGAGATCAAACCTGGCAACATATCCTCCTGGTGTGTTACTAGGTCTGGGTACCGAATTCGATACTTTTTAGGCACCGACCAAATTGCCTCTAAAGTATCGAGTAGCGAAAAATGCCTTGTCATTCAATACCCAATTTCAATACCTAAGGAGTAAATCTCATCAGTGTCAGTGAGCCCGTACGCATGCAGAATGCTAATAATGTTTGTGATTGGCTGTTTAGCGTTACACGTTGTAGAGGCAGGCAGAAAAAAACTCTACGTTACACAGAAAGATGGAGCTCACATAGTAGGAGCTGTATTGGTACCGATTATTTTTGAACGATACCCAGACCTAGGTGTTACTACTATATTACGAAATTATTTAAAATGTTCATACAGCTCTAATCTCCTCAATTTTAATCTTTCCTGCAGGTTCCTGAGGGTTAACCATCAATTTGTGCATCTGTTTCTTTAAAGCTATAGTGAGTAGTTTCTGTCTGCCCCATGAGGAATTCTAAGTAATGACAACAAAACTGTTGCGTCCACATGATACAAGCCATACGTGATCGCGCACGTGCCCCCACCCCTCCTCCACGCAGTTGCTAGTATGCAAGGAGGACACGGAGGATTGAAAAAATATGGACTCTTCAGAAGAGGTAATTATCTTCACTCGAGTTTCTGGACGCGAAAGTCACCACAATCTTCTGAACATAGCCATATTCAGAAATACAGAGAGAGTTGTGTGAAGCTTAATTAGCTTTGTAGCAACTCGTTTGGCAATGGCTTGAATGTAACGGATGTTTATTAATATCAAAAAGTTACGCATTAAAGCTTTAAAACTATAGTGTGTAGTTTCGGTCGTCCCCATGAGGAATTCTAAGTAATGACAACAACACTGTCCACATGGCGCAAGCCTTCGGTGATCGCACCCCCACCCTCCTCCATGCACTTGCTAGTAGCTTAACCCGTCAAATCAAGGAGGACACACAGGATTAAAAAAACATGGACTCTTCAGAAAAGGTGATTATCTTGTAATTTTAATGGCTTCTTCGTCCCCAAAGTTTATAGTTTTATATCATAACAGAAGTTATCTCAGGACACTTTACAGATATAGTAGGTCCAGACCACACTATAATTTACAAAGACCCAACAATTCTCTCTCAATGTTTCTTAGCAGTGACGTAAAACGCATCACTTGAGCTTTAGCGCGCAAATGTCGCCGGACTACACTATTTTGTAAACATAGTCATACTGAGGAGAACAGAGAGAGTTCTGTGGAGCTGATAGGTGTAATTAGATTTGTATCAGCTCATTTGGCAATTTTCTTGAATGTAACGGACATTCAATAATATAAAATAGGTCTAGTTCTAGCACTATAGTTTTAACATTGTGGAGATTAACTCATTTTTTAGTCTCTTACACCGACAGGGAATATTTAAAATTGTTCTCATTGTCAACATACTTCCCATGAAAACACTAATGTATCCACTAACACGTATTGTGTGTGTATCAGAGCGTGATATATCTTCTTCCTCTGTGCCATAGAGCTCCATTGTTGTCCAAATTTATTAAAACCACATCAATTGAACTGAAATTGAAAAGAAGCCACTTTCCCAGTTCAGACACATCTGATGCTGTCTGTCTGATGTGAGAGGAAAATAATCAGAGTGGGGACACTTTGAGATGCAGTGTGAACACACCCTCACATCATGGTGCAGAAATGTTGAGCGTGGCCATCCACAGTGACAAACCCACCCATCACCCTGCCATTGTTAACACTACGCCGCAGATTAGCACTGGGGCATCTCGGCACAGTGTGTGGGAAGTGCTGCTATCATTCTCACGTATGACACAATAGGAGCCATTACAGGCTGACCTACATCTGACTGAGAGACTGTATTCCAGTTCAGCTCTCAGGTCAGTGAACTACAAACAAGCACAATGACCGGTGAGAGCCATCCACCAAAATCCACCTCTGAGTATCTAGTGTGCAAAGAATTCAGACGTGTGTGCGTGTGTGTGTGTGTGTGTGTGTGTGTGTGTGTGTGTGTGTGTGTGTGTGTGTGTGTGTGTGTGTGTGTGTGTATGAGTGATTGAGACTGCACTCGAAACACACCGAGAGTTCAGTGTGTCATTGCCCTTAAACAAGGTTATGTCACTCTAATTGTGACACTGGTGCACTGTTGTGTGTTCTATAAATATTAATTAGTACAAAGGTGGAAATCACACTGACAATGACATTTATAGCAGTGGAGGAAGCTTTTCTCAGCCCACCTAATATTTGATTTTCTAACACCTCGAGATAGAAAAACCTTTTTGTGTTCTCTGAAGTTCAACTGGAAGAGCAAAGAAAGGTTGCCTGGGAACTGGACAAACCTATTATTTTTAATAATATAATTATTATTAGCAAATTAAGTGTCTACTCTGCTCGGCAGTTAAAATTGTCCATCACAATTTCAGCTTTCTACAAACCAACTTCTTTTTCATCTTTTTAAAATGCTTTTAGAGATAATAAAATAGGTTTTCAGGGGATTTTCTGAGCCTCTTGTAAAAGGAGCATACTGTATCTTTCTATAGTTTATTCCGAAAATTAAAAAAATCCCCAACCTTAGAGAAACATGAGTTTGACAGGAGGACAGCGATATTAAGGTCAGTGCATCTCGCGGTACAGGAAGCAGCAGGTGCAGAAAGACTGTGCCTCAAACGAACACATCACAATATTTTCACAGTTTAATGGTGATGTTCTATCAACATTAGCATAAAATAACATCCCCATTAGCTGCCGCCTAGACAACCAGCTTGTGTGTGTGTGTGTGTGTGTGTGTGTGTGTGTGTGTGTGTGTGTGTGTGTGTGTGTGTGTGTCTGTGTGCCTGTGTGTGTGTGTGTGTGTGTGCACATTTGATGCTAGTTCAGATACTCAAGGAATCCAGTGTCCATGTAAGCCAGCACAGCAGAATGATGCAACAAAGCAGCAACAACAAGCTGTCATCCAACCGTTGCTTAGCTGCGTTATGCTTTACTTTCTGGCCACACTGAAAAATGTAGGGGGACGTTCTTGTTGTATTTTTGTTTGTGTTTGCATGCAGGTGTCAGCCCTGCTCACGGTTGCATGTATCTACAGTATGTGAGGACGTGGCAGTGAGTGGAGGGGCGAGAGCAACATCAGTGACCGTGATATTAAAACATGGTGCTG
The DNA here is from genome assembly GCA_023566125.1 of Zingel zingel. NCBI lineage: Eukaryota > Metazoa > Chordata > Actinopteri > Perciformes > Percidae > Zingel > Zingel zingel. Next base: position 4,140,396 of record CM042333.1, read on the forward strand.
CAATCATAGAAGGACATGTATCGGCTCTTTGCATCCACACACATGCGCGCGCACACACACACCCCTGCTGTCCAAGCGGCCACCTAAATACCGACACACACACACGACGGCTCGAGCTGGCGGTCTCAATTGAATTTGCTCTTCATGCGTCTGCCTGTCTACATGCCTACACCGACAAAGCCCAGCCCAGCCCATCCCCCTTTGCTACGGCTCTCTGTGTCTCCCTCGCCTCCTCCTCCTCCTTTTTTATCACAACAAAACAGCCAATCTGCTCCCATATGCCCCGCTGGCCTCCTCAGCCTCATGCTGGCCGGGTGCGCCGGGGCACGATGAGGGCGAAAGCTACTTACGGGTGCTGAGGAGGCTACTCCATGGTGATGGCTCGTCCGCTAGCAAGAACTACCACTCCCCCCCCCCGCCCCAATCCCTCCTCTGCAGTCCGCCTGTCTCCTCCCCTCTCTCCAAACATCTGGATGCAGTAACAGGTTCACTCAAGGACACGCTGGAACAGGATCTCCTTTGGAAAATAACCAACAATTATTCACATTATCGATTCAGGTGTTTTTTTTACGATCAATATCTATCTATAAATTGCAGGAACGTCTGTCCGTCTGTGTGGTTGTTAAGCGCATATCTCTCGAACCATTAGTCCGATGGATTTTAAACTTGACAACTGTCTTGCTACGGGCACGAGTAAGTGCAGTGCCAAGTTTGACGTTGTTTGGATTAGGAATGCAAAAGATATCGTTATATATATATATATACGTTATATATATATATACGTTATATATATATATATATATATATATATACAGTGAGGAAAATAAGTATTTCAACACCCTGCTATTTTGCAAGTTCTCCCACTTGGAAAACAAAAATCCAGAAATCACAATGTATGATTTTTTAACTATTTATTTGTATGATACAGCTGCAAATAAGTATTTGAACACCTGTCTATCAGCTAGAATTCTGACCCTCAAAGACCTGTTAGTCTGCCTTTAAAATGTCCACCTCCACTCCATTTATTATCCTAAATTAGATGCACCTGTTTGAGGTCGTTAGCTGCATAAAGACACCTGTCCACCCCATACAATCAGTAAGAATCCAACTACTAACATGGCCAAGACCAAAGAGCTGTCCAAAGACACTAGAGTCAAAATTGTACACCTCCACAAGGCTGGAAAGGGCTACGGGGAAATTGCCAAGCAGTTTGGTGAAAAAAGGTCCACTGTTGGAGCAATCATTAGAAAATGGAAGAAGCTAAACATGACTGTCAATCTCCCTCGGACTGGGGCTCCATGCAAGATCTCACCTCGTGGGGTCTCAATGATCCTAAGAAAGGTGTGAAATCAGCCCAGGACTACACGGGAGGAGCTGGTCAATGACCTGAAAAGAGCTGGGACCACCGTTTCCAAGGTTACTGTTGGTAATACACTAAGACGTCATGGTTTGAAATCATGCATGGCACGGAAGGTTCCCCTGCTTAAACCAGCACATGTCAAGGCCCGTCTTAAGTTTGCCAATGACCATTTGGATGATCCAGAGGAGTCATGGGAGAAAGTCATGTGGTCAGATGAGACCAAAATAGAACTTTTTGGTCATAATTCCACTAACCGTGTTTGGAGGAAGAAGAATGATGAGTACCATCCCAAGAACACCATCCCTACTGTGAAGCATGTGGGTGGTAGCATCATGCTTTGGGGGGGTTTTTCTGCACATGGGACAGGGCGACTGCACTGTATTAAGGAGAGGATGACCGGGGCCATGTATTGTGAGATTTTGGGGAACAACCTCCTTCCCTCAGTTAGAGCATTGAAGATGGGTCGAGGCTGGGTCTTCCAACATGACAATGACCCGAAGCACACAGCCAGGATAACCAAGGAGTGGCTCTGTAAGAAGCATATCAAGGTTCTGGCGTGGCCTAGCCAGTCTCCAGACCTAAACCCAATAGAGAATCTTTGGAGGGAGCTCAAACTCCGTGTTTCTCAGCGACAGCCCAGAAACCTGACTGATCTAGAGAAGATCTGTGTGGAGGAGTGGGCCAAACTCCCTCCTGCAGTGTGTGCAAACCTGGTGAAAAACTACAGGAAACGTTTGACCTCTGTAATTGCAAACAAAGGCTACTGTACCAAATATTAACATTGATTTTCTCAGGTGTTCAAATACTTATTTGCAGCTGTATCATACAAATAAATAGTTAAAAAATCATACATTGGGATTTCTGCATTTTTTTTTTTTAGATTATGTCTCTCACAGTGGACATGCACCTACGATGACAATTTCAGACCCCTCAATGATTTCCAAGTAGGAGAACCTGCAAAATAGCAGGGTGTTCAAATACTTAATTTCCTCACTATATATATATATATATATATATATAGGTAAAAGAAGCACACATTGGCTTTTGCCGCTCTAGCCGCTGGACACTCCCCATAGGAGGACCAGAGACAGAGAGCAGTGGAGCTTTGGCAGCTAAAATGTGTGCAAAGTAGCACTACTTTGGACTGTCTTTGACTTTGAATAAACAAACAACAATTCCCGAATTTAAGGACGTTTCAGAATCCCACACATGCAAAGAACAACCAGCTACAACAAGTGCCGACAGAGCGTGATGTCACTTATAGGCAAGCTATCTATCTTATAAAGCGAGACGTATCTGTATGTGTGTCCGTGTTTGGGGGCGAAGGTAACCTGCACATCAGCGCCTCTGACTCTTTTCCTGCTATTGTATTAAATTGCTGTGAGCTGGCAGAACATAACATAGCCTAATCTCAGAGATTATTCCTTCAGAGCGCTGTGCAATGCAAGAAAATCTCAGACCTGAACCGGGCAGATAGCCTACATCAGATTTCATCAGACTCAACCTGGGTCAGGTTAATTAAGTCGCCAAAATATCCCCCGCAAATCAAATCCCCCTACTTCACCGTTAACCGTCAAGCCACTAAACCTGTATGGAAATGAACACCTCTGCTGGAATGTTAAATTCGTTAGCAATCTGACACGAGACATCTCTCTCTCTCTCTCTCTCTCTCTCTCTCTCTCTCTCTCTCTCTCTCTCTCTCTCTCTCTCTCTCTCTCACCACACACACAGTCCGGTTCTGGTGGTTGATGATCGCAGATACAGTGGGGCAAAAAAGTATTTAGTCAGCCACCAATTGTGCAAGTTCTCCCACTTAAAAAGATGAGAGAGGCCTGTAATTTTCATCATAGGTACACTTCAACTGTGAGAGACAAAATGAGAAAAAAAAATCCAGAAAATCACATTGTAGGATTTTTAATGAATTTATTGGTAAATTCCTCGGTAAAATAAGTATTTGGTCACCTACAAACAAGCAAGATTTCTGTCTCTCACAGACCTGTAACTTCTTCTTTAAGAGGCTCCTCTGTCCTCCACTCGTTACCTGTATTAATGGAACCTGTTTGAACTTGTTATCAGTATAAAAGACACCTGTCCACAACCTCAAACAGTCACACTCCAAACTCCACTATGGCCAAGACCAAAGAACTGTCAAAGGACACCAGAAACAAAATTGTAGACCTGCACCAGGCTGGGAAGACTGAATCTGCAATAGGTAAGCAGCTTGGTGTGAAGAAATCAACTGTGGGAGCAATTATAAGAAAATGGAAGACATATAAGACCACTGATAATCTCCCTCGATCCGGGGCTCCACGCAAGATCTCACCCCGTGGGGTCAAAATGATCACAAGAACGGTGAGCAAAAATCCCAGAACCACACGGGGGGACCTAGTGAATGACCTGCAGAGAGCTGGGACCAAAGTAACAAAGGCTACCATCAGTATTATACTACGCTGCCAGGGACTCAAATCCTGCAGTGCCAGACGTGTCCCCCTGCTTAAGCCAGTACATGTCCAGGCCCGTCTGAGGTTTTCTAGAGAGCATTTGAATGATCCAGAAGAGGATTGGGACAATGTCATATGGTCAGATGAAACCAAAATAGAACTTTTTTGTAAAAACTCAACTCGTTGGGTTTGGAGGAGAAAGAATGCTGAGTTGCATCCAAAGAACACCATACCTACTGTGAAGCATGGGGATGGAAACATCATGCTTTGGGTCTATTTTTCTGCAAAGGGACCAGGACGACTGATCCGTGTAAAGGAAAGAATTAATGGGGCCATGTATCATGAGATTTTGAGTAAAAACCTCCTTCCATCAGCAAGGACATTGAAGATGAAACGTGGCTGGGTCTTTCAGCATGACAATGATCCCAAACACACCGCCCGGGCAACGAAGGAGTGGCTTCGTAAGAAGCATTTCAAGGTCCTGGAGTGGCCTAGCCAGTCTCCAGATCTCAACCCCATAGAAAATCTTTGGAGGGAGTTGAAAGTCTGTGTTGCCCAGCAACAGCCCCAGAACATCACTGCTCTAGAGGAGATCTGCATGGAGGAATGGGCCAAAATACCAGCAACAGTGTGTGGAAACCTTGTGAAGACTTACAGAAAACGTTTGACCTCTGTTATTGCCAACAAAGGGTATATAACAAAGTATTGAGATGAACTTTTGTTATTGACCAAATACTTATTTTCCACCATAATTTACCAATAAATTCATTAAAAATCCTACAATGTGATTTTCTGGATTTCTTTTCTCATTTTGTCTCTCATAGTTGAAGTGTACCTATGATGAACATTACAGGCCTCTCTCATCTTTTTAAGTGGGAGAACTTGCACAATTGGTGGCTGACTAAATACTTTTTTGCACCACTGTATGTGCGTGCTGTTTAGCTCTCATAACGGGCAGGGTGGGTAGCGCACTGCCATGAGTCCATGACGCTAATGTCTGATTACTCCACATTTTAATTGTGATATTTTGTGATTACATTCTGATTCTGCAGTGTTCTCTGTCAGGTAAATATAGAAGCACAATGTCTTCCTCCATAGGCGCAGATTTATGTATTAATGTAACGATTAATGTAATTTTCCTCCGTGGGTGCTCACGGGCGCATGCCCTTTTAAAAAAAAAAGTAGTCAAAAAATGTTTGCATTTCAGAACCTTAGGAAACAGACAGCGGCCAACACGAACACACTCGATAATAAAGCCGTAAAGTTTCAACTCAGGACAGCGCCACTTCTCACAAATACAGATAGGATTGGAGATGAGAAGTTTAACTGACCACCAACTACCGCTGACCTGACGGAGCACCACGACCGGCTGCTCGCGGTACTCTGTATCCAGTGCACAATAACTGATTCTGGGGTATCAACCGCGATCAGCTTCGTGGGAAATAAAGAACTCCCTGCACTGGTGGTGGATGTCGTTGATGCACTTGCATCATTAGGTTTGCTTTTTTAATAACAAATCTGTCCATTTCATTCTCACTCTGATTACCTAACACACATGCACGCATTGTGGGGGGGGGGGGGGGGGGGGGGTGGAGGCATTTCGATCCAAGAGACCTTTTTCACAGCAGACATGTTGACATGTCATAGTAGGAAAAGCACAGGTGTATTCAAAACCATTAATGATGGCTGCATTCCACTTAGGAGAGGCCCTGGTATTGATGCTGACTCACTGAAATAGCTTACTGGGACACTTGATGGAATTGAGCCATCGTTAAGGCTATCAATTTCAGCTGTGCTTTTCCTACTATGACAAGTCAAAATGTCTGCTGTGAAAAAAGTCCATTGGTGGATAGGATATGGAGCAGGGGACTGACAGCGACATAACCAATGACATTATGACAGACGCTCCACTTAGCACCAATTGCGATGTTTAATTTTAAATGAATTTAGCCTACTGGCAGTCTGGCACACGTGGGTGCTCAGTGGGTGCTCGGTATTTTCCGTGGGTGCCTATGTCTTCCTCTGATGTAGAAGTAGCCTATACTAAGTCAATAGATAGTAGGCTATACAGTGGAGTGCATATTAAGTGGTTCAGGGTCCTTCTGTAAGTCATTTTGGGGTACACTTTGGTTTTGATAAATTCTACAAGCAGCAACACCACAGGCCAAGTAATCAGCCCGTTCCAAACAGGCACATTTTCAAGGGGCACTGCACTAGTATTAATTAATTAGTCTGAAATGTCTCACATCATTCTCCCCTTTTTTCCTGTCTTTTTTAAATATACACAGGGTTTAACAATAAGGGGTTGCCCAATGACCCTTAAAAAGCCACTTAGGACAAATTTATTATAACAACCCACAAAAAAAGGGGTTCAATCATTTTTTCTGATCATCAATGTATCATAAATTACATCATTATACAGGATTGGAACTTGCTTACAGCATCTTTTTTCACTTGCCCATGTTGAACCCTGATACAGATTTATTTTTTTGTTCTTCAGATAGTCAGTGAATTAGACAGTTTAAACAAGTGAGTGTGATGAATGTTATGTGTTTGAAAAGACAATGATGAAATAAAGAAATAAAGCTTTGAAAGTGTGTGCAAGTCTCTCTGTGGATCTCTTTATATACATGTTTGGATTAACAACTCAGCAGGACCAAAGATCGTCTTCGAGGCACTTAAGAGTCGAAAAAGTACATATTTAGGCTGGAAACAAACCATCTGTAAAACTGTAATAGCACTTATCCTGCAACAACAAACAGCGGCAACAAGCAGGAAAAAAACAAAACAAAAGCCCATTAAAGTTAGTCCAGGTTACAGGTGCAGCTGTCGACCACTGTTACTGTTATTGGATCCGACCTCAGACGGTAGCGCCAACAGGGCTGAAGTTGCTGACACAGACAGACCCAGCGGGGAACGTCAGTGTGGAAAACCTCCATCTGCCACCTTCTTCCATTTCAAATAAAGCAGCCCTGGGATTCAGTGCACTAAGGGCAAGTAATGCATCACAGGACTGAATGATAAGAGCAACAACAGGTGGAGAAGGAGGAGGAATGACACACAAATACACAGAAAGAAAACCATAAATCTAAAGCCCCTTTCACACACGGATAACATAACACTGCTGGCTTCACCTATCTGTTACAGTAAAGGCATTATTCAGACATGAGCTAAAATGACCACCTGATATTTGGCACCTGGTGTGAGGGACGGAGCAGTTGCACGTCTGACAAAACAGCACGCGTTGAAGAATAATAATATCAGCGCGGCTGGGTTGGCTCAGTGGGTAGAGCAGGCACACATATACTGAGAGGTTTATGCCTTGACGCAGAGGTCCAGGGTTTGAATCCGACCTGTGACGATTTCCTGCATGTCTTCCCCCTCTCTCTCCCCTTTCTCACCTAGTTGTGCTGTCAAATAAAGGCGGAAAAGCCACAAAAAAAAAGAAAAATAATAATATCAAGGAGGAGTGTTTGGACAAAGGACAAGGACACTCGCCATTAGGCCTCCAACTGATGATTTTATTTATATCGATAATTCCACTGATTATTTTCTAGATTCATTGATTAATCAAAAATAGTAAAAAAAATATCCATCTCAGTTTCTCAAAGTCCAAGGTGATGTCTTTAAATGGCATGTTTTGTCCAAAACCCAAAGATCTTCAGTTTAATATGGTATACAACAGAGAAAAGCAGGAAGTCTTCATATTTGAGAGGCTGATATGAAGATGTTGCCAGTTCTGACCTAGTTAGATTGCCGTGCTGTAAAAGTTACTCAGGCGCCAAAACATTTGTGTAACAAGCTGCATGTCTGAAAGTAGCTTCAGAATGCAGTTATGTTGGAAGCTTTATACCTAAATATCTGCATGTCATGTGATGAATAAAATATCTTTCAGTCCTTATAGCAAGTGTCAGTCATCTCATCAAAATGCTCAAATCTCGAATTCATTTTATTTGCCATCACACACACACACACAGGCAAAACCATTTTTCATCTCACAATCCCGTGTTCAGACTTAACAAATCAGAGCCAAGCCAGCAACATGGGAAGTGCGCCATCTTCGCCATGACAACAAGATCTACAAGCACTTGGGAAGAAAGTGAGCACTGTGTTGTCTATATGTCAGCATTAAACTGCCAAACAACACTAAACACTAAACAAAATGGAAACGCTCCACTTGAAAAGTAACGACTCGACAAACTGCAGTTTAGAAACAAAAACCCACTGTGTGACAATGAAGGCAGGACGTTTGTTGGACCAGGTGCGAGGAGTGGGGAAATTCTTTTTTTTTTAAAGACAAACATCTGCCTCGCGTACGTCTTATTCAGACAAAGAGGGAGAGAGGATGGTGGTCCCCATCGGCCGCCGAGGCTCAGGGCCCGTCGGCACAAAGGCTTGTGTCAGCAGACGGCAGCTGCTGTGGTGGGTGACGGAGCACCGTTTGTTTTGGGGGACAAAGGCGAGCGGCCGACCAGTGCCAACGCATCTAATCCTTCTGCAAGTCAAACCTCAGCAGTCATCTGCCGTAACTAAGTTTGGAGAGATGCAGACAAAGGCTGAGGGACGGACATCACTGACTCTGAATCAGCTTCCAACTCCATTGGTGCTTATCAAAACGTGTGACACAGTACTGCAGGACTCTGGCAATGACACATTAACGAAAACACTGACTCACTTCATGCCTGTGAAGTAAGCTTCTTCTCTTCATTTTGTGAATATGATGGAAACAAATTGTGAAATGGAGAGGGGTTAAGAATGAGAGACTTGACTAGTTTAATGATAGTCAGACAGATAATTTTAAGAGGATGAAAGAATGAAGGGGTGCCATCAATCCCCCAAAAAAATGTTAATCACAAAAAAAGTAATGAGAGACTTTAAGTAGTGAAATATTTAGGGAGGGTTCGTTTGAAACTTTATGAATTAACTTCCATGCAGTCTGAGACTTTTTTGCACCTAGTGGCAAATAGTGGTACTGCATAGTCAGGCATTTCTGGTTTAGATTCAACTTACACAAAAATCAGCACGTAGTTACTGTTTATTGCGTTTCTCCAAACTGCTATTTACTCGCAAGACAGGCGATAGCAAACCTGGACTCTTCTAACCTAGACTCTTCTAACCTATACTCTTCTAACCTATACTCTTCTAAGCATCAAAAAAGGGCTCTCACTAACTTTCAAAGGTTGTAAACTTATTTCCATTCTGCAAGTGTTGTTCTTCAAGTCGTTTGTCATCACCAAAATACTTTTCTGTGTGTGTGTGTGTGTGTGTGTGTGTGTGTGTGTGTGTGTGTGTGTGTGTGTGTGTGTGTGTGTGTGTGTGTGTGTGTGTGTGTGTGTGTAATCCTTCCGCTTTTACCCCTTGATAAGTGCCAGCTTGTTTTCCGTTGGAACAATTCGATTATAGATTTAGATTTGAATGAAAAATAGATTTGAATGTTCAATTGCTAGCTGTTTCTGATTGGCTACTGTTAGTGTTTTTAATAATAATAATAATAATAATAATAATACATTTGATTTAAAGCGCCTTTCATGACACCCAAAGTCACTTCACAAACAAAAAAGGACATTCACATTATAGTCATAAAGGTGCTGAGGTTCACACCAGGGACATGCAGCAGGCCTTTTGATAATACCTAATTATAGTTTGAATGTTACATATCTAGTCGTTCTGATTGGCTGCTGTTATTTAAATTGAATGTCAAATAGTTGCATTTTTTTTTAAAACCTGTAAATATATATAATTTCTATTCACATGGCTTTTTTGATACCTGGGAAACAAATAGATGTGTTGTTTGTCATTCAATGATTTGATTTTTTGAGTATTTATTTTATAACAATAGTAACAACAATAATAGGCCTATATTAGGGCATAATCATTAATATTTGGGGCAATTAGCCTACATAATATTTGATGGGGGGCGTTAGGGACCTGGATAATGGATAGGGGGGCGCTGGCACAAAAAAGGTTGAGAACCGTTGATCTAAATCAACAGTATGACAAATGTCCATTCCATCACAGACACGAGGCTCGTGCCTCAGCAGCGACTCATTAACAGGCTTAGCCTCGTTATGCTGGACAGTACCTGAGGGGACAGTGGGGGGGAATCCACTATTGTGTGTACACTCCGGTCCCCCTTCTAACTTCTAATGATTAAGAGGGAGGGCACATCTCTGTACTAACAACCTGTCAGTCATGACGTCTCTCTTGATAACTCTTTATTAAGTCTAGTAGTCCCGACTCAGGCCGTGTCCACTGTAAGTAGGATATTGTGAAATCATTCTTTGCTCTCAGTTTGAGGCTTCCATCCACAATAAAGGTGGTATTATATGGGCCCGAGTTCACCAGAACAATCTATTTGAACGGTGTGGTACTCATTATTTCGAGAGAACCCTTCTGAAAACGTCAGTTCACAGGTAGTTACGTGCACTGATGTTTTTTGGAAATGTCCATAGAAGTTACTTTAATAACCGTTTTTTTACTATAAATATAAATATATATTGCAGATAAAACACAGCCACCACTCCTCTGTGTATTGGAATGAGATTTGCATTCATGGATAAATATTAATATCACTCTATCCTCTGTCAGCTCTGAGCTTTTCTATTTTAATATGCAGCCACGGCAGAATAGCAGTTGTGCTCTGGCTGCTCCTGTTCTCCGAGGGGAAACCAACAACAGAGACTGGTTGAACTGCACTTCAAAAGAGTTTATAAAGCCTTATTACAGAAAAAAAGAATCTACAGGTTTATGGGAAATTGAATCTTACATTTGAGAAGCATTTATGAGGTAGTGGCTGCCAATCATCTTTATTCAAACATTCAAAATACCTTTAAAAGGACCTAAACTCAACAAATTGCCTGCAGTTTCAGCATGTCAAAGATCAAGTAGCTGACAAAAATGTCATTCATAAAAAGAGGTTAATTTCCACCTTACCCTTCATGCTGCAGCACCTACGGTTTAATATAGAGCCATTTTCACTGTGTTGAAGCAATGTTGACTGAGTAACGTCAGCGCTCTCTATAAGAAAGAGAAGCTGTTCAAAGTGCAAAGTACAAGACTGCTAATACTACTCTGGCAGAGAAGTCCTTACAGTTATCACAGTCTGTTTCCAAGAAAGGCTGCTACAGTCTTACAGTTATTGATCAATGGAGTCATATCAACATTCAGATCCCGTCTAAAAACCTACCTCTTCAAACTGGCATACTCAGTGTAATTTGATAGTATTTGTCTGTTGTTGTTGTTCATTGCTTTGTAATTCTGTGTGGTCTTTGTTGTGCATCTGTTTTTTGTTGTTGTTGTTTTTTTTAACTATTTGTTCATGTAAGGTGTCCTTGAATATCAAGAAAGGCACCCATAAATAAAATGTATTATTATTATTATTATTATTATTATTATTATTATTATTATTATAGGAGATGAAATTTCCCAGAGGGTGTGGTTATGTCATCATTACAACATTATGGTCTGGTCAGAATACCAGCAGAGATTGGTACACACAAATCACTGGTGTTAATGGAACAAGACTAAAATATAGCTCCTATACAGAAGGGCAAACGGATCCTCCATATAGTTGCTTTTTAGCACATCTCAGATTCAGCTTGTCAGGCTTTCAACTTTATTTAGTCTCAGCTGTGCTTTGTCAGACTCAGCTATGCTTTAGGATGAATGATGTTATGCCAAATGCCACCCCAATAATGCTAACATAGCATGCAACGTGCATGTTAACAACTATTCAATTCAATTTTAATTTTCAAATTATAACAGAAGTTATCTCAGGACACTTTTTATATAGAGCAGCCCCCCATGAGCAAGCGCTTGGTGCGACAGTGGAGAAGAAAAACCTCCTATTGGCTGCTAATATTCTCAAGTTCAGCACGTCATATTTGATATTTACATAGCATGTTGATGTTAGCATGCTCAGGCTTACATTATTTTTCCCAAGTTCTTGAAGCAGCAAGGGTCAGGTCCACAAGGGTTTGACCTATATCAGAACCTTTAGTGTGAAGCATTTTAGCATGCTAATGTTAGCATCTAACAGTTGTCAGATATTTTACTATGAAACAACCAGCAGGCCGTGCCATTACCATGCCCCGAATGGTAATACTAGAAAAAACATCCTTAAAAAACATTAAAACTCATGAATTTGTTCAGCTAAAATCAGTCTCAAACTGCTGCAGCGTAAACATGGCACACAGTTCTCCCTGATGCTCCCTTTCTTCTTTCCTCCCACCATCTTTTCTTTTCTGACCTGGTCTCTATGTGGTCAAACAGATGCTGCCAGCGGTCGTTGACGTCCTTCAGCTTGTCGTTGATCTCCGTCTCTTTCGTCTTGTTGCTGGCTGTGATGAGTTGTTCTCCGAGCTGCTTCAAATGGGTTTTATTCTCACTGAACAGGTTGATCTCCTCCATGCAGTCCTAATGAAGAAACACAGAACAAAGAGGACTGAATAAGAACATTTCAAACCACCAGTGATTATGTGTGATACTCATTTAATTATTTCTCTACAGGATTTAGTAAATCAACATATTAAGTCTGACATTAAGGACAGAGTTAGCTTCATACCAGCTAAAGTAAGGAAAAATTTTGTGTGCAATTGTGTTCAAATACTTATTTTCCTCACTGTATATGTGTGTGTATATATATATATACACACACATATAAATACACACACACACACACACACACACACACACACACACACACAAAATATTAAAAAAAAAAACATAATAATTTCTGATTTTGGAAGTTTGCCAAAAAGTTTTCTGCCAAGACTGTGTGCCAGGGCAAGACACTAAATGTAAAGCTCCAGTGCCTTAGGTTTTAAACCCCCTGCCAGGGCAATAAGTTGTAGTTTCTATAAGCAATTGCCTTTACTCCCCTTACCGCCCCTCCTAGTCACCTCCGCACAGACCCTTACAAATGAAAGGGGCTGTGAGTTCACCACAAAACAAACCCGCGTGGCCCTGCTGGGGGCTCCAACAGCTGTCGTCCCTTTAACAATCAGGAGGGAATTCACAACTTTTTGAAAAGCCCAGAGCGTCCCTCCACCGCCCGGCCCGACATGTCCTCACACAGCAGCTCAGAATGCAGAGGTGATGCAGCTAAATAAACTTAGTTATTAGCAAGACGATTGTGATTGGTTTAAAGACATCAATACATTTAGAGCAATACGTTTTTCTCCTATCCCGGAATGCTGTGTGGACTAGCCAGACCCTCCTTTGCAGCGCTGTGGAGGAAGGTCTGGCAATGCAAGACATAAGTCTAATCCCCAGGCCATTGTAACTAGTGGTTAGGTATCTACTGTTTATCAGGACAGAACTGTCTTCTTTGCTGCGGCCTCCTACCTTCTTGAGTTTCTCTACCATCTCCTCGATGTTGAGGTCCGAGTTGTGCGCCACCTTGTTCTCCATCTGCGTCAGCCACTCGCACAGCTCCTTGTTCTTCTCATTGAAGATGATCCACGCATTCAGACGATCTGCGATCTCCTGTTTACGCAGAGACACCTGAGAAAAGAAATTAAATAAACTTTATTACTTTTACATTCTACGTCATATGCCTAATCTACGTCTATCACTGATACAGATGCACCCTGTCTTCTTATTTTAAAGTGTTGTCTTTTGCGGTTTAAAAGGCTGCATTAGAGTAAAATTATGTGATTGTCTGAACTTACCAGACCTACTAGCTGTTTTATTATTTGCCTTTACCCACCTAATCATTATGTCCACATTATTGATGATCATTTATCAAAACTTTCATTGTGTTAGATTCGTGATATATATGTATATATATGTAATATTGTGTATCGTATCGTGAGATTAGTGTATCGCTACAGCCCTAGTTAGTATTTTGTGAAAGCACCAACAGTCAACCCTACAATATCACCGCAATATCGACATCAATGTATTTGGTCAAACATATTGTGATAATTGATTTTCTCCATATCGCCCAGTCTTAATTGAAAACTATATTATCTTGGGTAAACTTTCCCACCCCCTGTGTAGATCAGCACACAGTCACACAAAGCTACAAGTGCAAATACACAAGCAAAGACTCAGTGAAACACAAACACACAGACAGTAAAAAGTAAAAGTCAGTATGATCACCACCACTACTTCCCCTCCCCCCCAAACTAATTTCAATACAAAAGCTCTTCTTCCTGAAGCCTCTCAGCTCATTACAACATTTCTCCCCTGTCACCATCTGTTCCCCAATGCCCGCTATGCCCCTCACTTCCCCCAACCCAGACATGTTGGTCACTTCAGTCGCCATAAGATTTACTAACTTAAATCCTCAGGGCTTAGGCTTTTAATAATGATGACCGGAAACAAAAGAAATAGTGAACTCTGTGGTTAAAAAGCAGTCTATGCATAAACACTGCAGATTTGAGAACTGTCACATTACTCCTTTTCAAATTAAACTTTAAAAAAATTAAGTTTCTGCATCAAGCCTTTTCCCTTCCCTCTGCCTCTTCATCCGGAGCAGTTTGAGGAGCTAAATGGTCTCACCTGACACACACACACACACACACACGCACACACACACACACACACACACACACACACACACACACACACACACACACACACACACACACGCTCACCAACAAAACACAAAGTAAGTGACTGTTTGAGCTGAGTTGTGTTATGTTAGCTCTTCTTGGATGGGCTAGCTTGGATTTTAAATATAGTCCCATAGAAAACAGGTAAGATCATTTTTAAAAAAGGGTCCCGAAGGAGCTAAAAGGTTTAATGGTCACAGTTTGCACCAGTGATACTTTTCTTGGTGATTTCATTTCATTTGATGTGAGCCAAATTACACCCATCACTTAAAATACAAGCTTTTCCAAGTCAATACCAACTCATGCTGTGCTGCCCAACATTGTTCCAAGGATTTTATTTGAAACTTGAGTGGCGACCCCAAAGTTTTCCAGAGATACCAAATATGCCAGGCTGAATTTGGGAAAATGTGTATGAAATGATGCACGAGCAGCACAACCAGACTTTTTCAATTTGATTGAATGGAGCAGCCATTGAAACAAAAGTCTTGGGTAATTCTATTACTGAACTATTCAGTTCAGTCATTGTAAATATCATACAGCTTTAATGATGAGCTTAAGAAAGCATATATACATGATTCTCTCAGATATTGTGTAACAAGATGATTTTTACAACCTTAAAGATATTAAAGGGCACCACATGGTAAGGCGTTAAAAATGGGTCTAAAAGTAAGAAAAAGTTGGTTGACAGTGTCATGCGCTCTTACTGTGCACTTTATATGAATCTCTGCACCAGCGATATCTTGAAATGACTTCCCAGGGTAATTTAAGTTCAAGCCAGATAAAACAAAACTTGAATACAAGTTTTAAAAAACATTTTCAGCAAAGATGTTAATGATCTTGGAGATTTCCTCTGTCATGTTTTTGTCATACTAAAAACATTACCTACACAGAACAACAAAGTAAAGTACTTTCACACAGGGAATAGGGTAAAATAAAAAGCAGATAAAGAGCAGAAGCAGGTTATTTTAACAGGTAAATGTTTGATCCAGACTTGAGTCCCATCTGGTTTAGTGTATGACAGACAGCCAGCAGACTAACCTTGAGGCACAGTTCCTCCCACTGACAGTGCAGGTACTCCGCCTGCTCCTGCAACAGCAGGACGTCATCAGCAATGATGTACTGGGACAGATCCGTCTTCATGGTGCTCAGCTCAGTCAGGCTCTCAGCCCAGTCATCCAGGGAGTCCTCGTTCTCCTGCATACCATAACACACCAACCGCCACAACAAACCGTCAACAACCCCCCCCCCGTCCACTCACAGCTCGCTGTCTCACAGCTACACCCCTAATGTCTCTCTCTGCCAGGCCCCTTTCTCTCTCTGTCTCTCTTTCTCCCCGCCCAGAGAGAGGATTAAGGGCCACAGGCTGCAGGCCGGGCCAGGGGGGAGGGGTGAGTGTGGAGGGGGAGGGGATTGAGGGAAGGGGAGGAGGATAACGGCTGGGATGGGTCACAGAGGATGAGTTGAGTCAAACCTGTTTTAAACTTAGCTTTCTTTGCTCTCTTGGGACTTTAAGTGATTGTTTCCACTCAAACTCAAACTGCCTGAAGGCACCAAGTCTGTTTGTAGTTATTCCACTGTCTGCTGATGTCCTTACACTGTCTGCATCTCTGTACCTGTAGTTTATATATTTTGAAAAGGGGCGTTTAGGGTTGCTAACTGCTATGAAAAGTTACATGAATGTCATATATGATTCCATAGATAAGACTCATGTCTTTTTGTCTTGACATTGTGGTCAGTTCAGAAAGAATGATATGTTATGAAAATAATCCCAGTACAATGCACAGCAAAGTATAAACCTGAATCCTTAAAGTAGTACTTCCATATTTCGTGAAATGTGTTTATTTAGGGGGTCTGGGTTGAAATGGGTTTCAAATGAGTCCATTCTTTGAAAATGTTCTTAACCATGTTTGAGACTGCTTCAAACAGGGGATACATCTCTCCACCCAGTGCAGCCATTGGAAATTCCTCCTAAATTCAAAACTTGTCTGACACTGATACACCTAAAACTGCTGCTATTTGAGGTTTCTTTGAATGAGCAAAGCCAAAAACAGACGGTACAGAGGGAATCCTGGTCAAAATATATATAAAAAATGGAAAATCTGCCTTTGGCTCCACCCACTGAGGTTTACCCAGCCAATGAGATTGGCTCTGTCTCTCCACTGTATGTTCTGTGGAAATAAAACTCTGCCAATGGACAGAACCATTCAAAATATACTTCAGCATTATGGGACATTGTAATTTGGGTGACTAGCTGTTTGCAGATGTACCTTGTTGTATTTCTCGGCACTCTGCAGCTCATCGTCAAACTCTGGCATCGACTGGTTCAGTCTGTTCTTCAGTTCCTTCAGCTGCAGCATGCTGCCTGCTAGCCCAGCCTCGCAGCGCTCCCAGTTCTGAGACACAATTTAAAAAAACATTGATCATCCATATCAATGCACTGGGTTCTTAAACAGCTGATTGGCTTAGAGAATGAGCAGAGAGCTATTTGGACTAAAAGTGTATTGCTCCTTTTTTACATATATACCCGGGCAAATTACCAGATAATCTCATGTCCCATTATATACCTATAAATTCTTCTTGTTGCAAGCAAGAAAGCCATCACACGGAAGTGGCTGCGGATAAACCCGCCCTCTAAGGATGATTGGATTGCAATTGACAACCTAATAAACTGTATGGAGAGACTGACCTTTTCCTTAAGTTTACAAGTTGACCACTATATTAAAGTCTCGAGAAGATGGTCTGTATTGTAAGGAATGTAACCCACTCTAATTGTAAATCCCTGTTTTTTTTCCAGTGTGTTTTGCCTGCACTGTAGTATGGTCCATGTCTCTTTTTTTCTATTACCCTCTTTTCTTTCTTTACTGTTCTTGTTTATACCTGAAAAAACAATAAAAAGAAAGTTTAAAAAAAGAGAGAGAATGAGCAGAGAGCTATTACACTCCTTTATCTTGGACTTCCTAAACATGTCCACTGTCTTTAATAACCATTAATTAGAGCAGATTGGATTAACTCGGCCGCTCTCAGGCAAACAAGCCGTCAGAGACTACAGGGGACAGATGCAGGATTGAGACGTTTCCACAGAGACAGGTGTCTGTCCAGGTTGAATAAACAAAAACTCAACTTTACTGTATTGTAGCTACCTACAGCTGATTGAGGGCAGCAGGACACTGAAAAGGTGGCTGTACTGTACTTCGTTCCTGTTCCCTCTTTTTAAGCTGTAATGAGCCTTTCCTGCAACATGCTTTAACATGGGTTTGCCTACATTTAGTGGGTGCACTATAGTACTGTAAAACGATGGGGAATTGAAGCCGTTATCTCTGCTCTCTTCAAAGCCACCAGACTCCTCTGACAAAAACATTTTCATTTTACCTCACAGAACACGGGACTTGCTGCTCTACCGCTGCCTCTATCAGTTACTTTGTTTGTGGTATTGTGTGACTTTGGTGGGTTTTTGTTTTGTTTTTTTGAAACATTTTATTAAAAACAGAATCAAGTTTTGAAAATAGATATTTTGTACAGTTTAGATTTTAAACAGGAAAAAGACACAAACAACAAAGTGACAGAGCACAACAAATTATACACAAAAGGCAAAGAGACAAAAATACAAAATATAAACAAAAAAAGCACACAACCCATCCACCCCACCCCACTTAGTTAGAATCATATGCGTACATACAAGTCTGTGAAATATGATAGAAACAGCTGCCATATATGAAAAAACTTGTCAGTGTTTACTCTCATTGTGTACTTAATTTACTCAAGTTTCAAGAAAAACATTACATCTTTAAGCCGACCTTGGTGTTTTAAAGGGTTAGTTCGGAGTCAACAAAGTCACATATTTCAGAGAATTGGCCGACTGAGATCAAAACTGTGCAGTGAAATACACCAACAAGATGTTCCTGACAGCAGCACTTTATCTCCTGCTAAACCACAGTAACAACTTGACACGGAGCGACAGATTACCTTGACGATCGCCTCGGTGAGTTCCATCCTCCGGCCCAGCAAGCCGTGGATGTTGTCCCACTCCTCCTGCAGGGATCCCAGATCCGTCTGCAGCCGAGCCTGGGTCTCCTCGTCCCCCATGGAGAAGAGCTGCCGGCCGACTTCCAGAGTGTGGATGAAACTGCACTGATGCCTCTGGAACAAAAGCTCTGTGTGCTGAGGAGCAAGATGGAGGGATAGAGAAGGTTAAAGATGATTCTTTTTTTTTGTTTTAAAGGAAAAGGGAGGAGACCAAGAGAGAAGGTTAGCCAATGAGCTGTTCTGTGGTCTTTACAGTGAAGGGCTTACTGGTCCCTTTTAGTGAGAAGCTGTTTATTGTATCTTCACTCAAAATCAATTTAAATCCCATCTCTTCTTTTCATGGTAATCAAAGCATCAGAATGGAAACGCTCTTCCTCGTCTGTTTTTTAAATGTAATCAGCATCAGTTGTTTCCTCTTCCTAAATCTCAAAATCAGCCCTCAGACAGTTGTTTTTTTCTGTCTGAATAAACAACTGTTCTATAGACCATCAACTCTCTGCAGAAAAATGTACCATAAAACTGTTTGGTTGTTTCTGGAAAGCCTGACAAGTGCACAGAGTACTTTCAAAAAAATTAGGGCCAGAGGTAAAAGGTAGCCTTTAGTCAAGCACTGTACTTACTTTAAGTACAATTTTGAGGTTCTTGTAGTACTTTAGTAAAAACTTGGGGTGGTTCAGAATTTTGGACATAGGACCTCATTTCCAAGTTAGCCAGTGTGTTATTTATCAGTTTTCAACACTTTTCATCCAGTCCTTCCAGTTGCAGAGTTTGCTGGTGCTAGGCTAGCGCAAGTCAACAGTATCTGCTAGCCTGCCACTAAAAACAGTCTTACCCACTCCACAGTACACCCGAGGCAAATAAATTATAACGCCAGACTATCGATGTAAATGTCTGTGTTGACAGAATAATGTTAGAAATAAAACTACCCTTGCATCTCAATGATTTTTGACATTTTGATGGACTAGTTTCTCTGCAGCGGCGGAATTTTACTTTGATCCGGCTAGTAGTACTGTGCCAAAAAGTAAACAGAGAAACGCACTACAGTCGGGACACCTAGTAGTAGCCTAGTACAGTGGTATTGAAGCAGTGGATTGGAAACTAAGGACTAGGCAACATGGTGTTTCAGTGAGCATTTAGAAATTGTAAAAATAAACCAAACAGATGGGCACCACAAAGTTTCCACAAATTTCCATTGGGAGATCCAGAAAGGAACCAACTGTGGCTTCTTGCTGCTGGCTTGGACATCAAGGCGGAGACTCTACTCAAGTGGCAAATGTGTAGTGATCATTTTAGACCAGACAACTTTGAAAAACCCAGCAATCTAAAGGACCACAAGTCACTGACAACGAATGTGGTTCCATCAGTCTGTCCAGATGCACCAACAGCTAGGCCTACTGATGAACAGGTAATAACTTTTGGTAGGCTACTCTAGCTAATAAAGCTAGCCCCTTTCATAATGTTAGCCTACCTGCTACTGATAGATTGAGACTGACAACGTTAGTGGAGATGACGTTACAGTTCAATGCATTGTGGGGAGTGACAACGTTAGCTAACGGTATAGCTACGCTATTGGTAGATACCTGGCTGGGCTAACCGCTAACTTTAGGTAATTGCTGACAGAAAAGTCATGTAAGCTCGGACAGTTTACATGCAAATTGCAGCGGCAGGTAAATAAACTTGTGTGCTTGTCATGGAAACCAACTTTCTCAGTAGCCTAGGTAATATCACTCCACTGCTGCTGTAGCATATGCTACCAACTACAGGGAACAAAGTATAACTTTTGCAATGCGATGCAAGGGTAGTTTTATTTCTAACATTATTCTATCAACACAGACATTTACATCGATAGTCTGGCATTATAATTTATTTGCCCCGGGTGTACTGTGGAGTGTGTAAGACTGTTTTTAGTGGCAGGCTAGCAGATACTGTTGACTTGCGCTAGCCTAGCACCAGCGAACTCTGCAACTGGAAGGACTGGATGAAAAGTGTTGAAAACGGTCTCAACTGATAAATAACACACTGGCTAACTTGGGAATGAGGTTCTATGTCCAAAATTCTGAACCACCCCTTTAAAGGGAAGTCTTGTAATTCCACTTAGGACATATCACAATAGCAGTGATGCGGTTTCTTCTTTCTGGGCTTTTATACATAAAAACATTATTCTGCTCTTGATGGCTAGTTGTTTTAAATTTAAGACCTTTATCACAACAACAACAAAACCCTAAATTCAGTTTTTTTCAAGCCAAGTATTGCTAAACTTGCACTCCCCCATAGCTGAAGAATTAAATCTGTTTTATGTCTGTGGTACAATCTGAAAGAGACTCGCACCAATTACACAAAAGCTGATTGGCTGCAATATAAGTTGCATGATGGTCTCATTTGTAGTCGTAATACAGCAAAATATATTTGGACTAGCAATAGAAAGAACTACAACACCACGGAATAAAAAAAAAAAAAAAAGAGCATTAGTGGTCAGTTGCATGGAGGTAGGAAAATTAAGACCGGTTTAAAATGATTTAAATCCTAGAACACAATACTTCAGCAAATGTAAGACTTTTTAAGGCCTACAATTTTGATTTGGAAATTTTAGACTTTTTAATACCCCGTGGAAACCCTGCCACTAACTTTCTCACAAAATGTAGAAAATTCCCATAGTTTCCGTGTCTGTAATAACTGATTCCCTGATATTCCAGCCCTGCGGCTGTCCGTCTCACCTGGAGGTCCTGGAGGGAGCGTGGCAGCTGCTGCAGGCTGCAGCGGGCCAGTCCGGATTGGGGGAGGAGGGTCTTTGTCTCAGACAGGAACCTCTGCAGCTTCCTCAGGCTGCGCCCGTACAGATGCCAGTGTTTCACCAGCCCCTCCACGAGGGAGCACCGCTGGTCCACCCGCTGCACCGCCCCCTGCCAGTGCTCCCTGAGCTGGGCCAGCTTCAGGAGGAAGTCACCCCTGGGCACATTAACACAGTAAGGAAGCATTGTGTGGGTTTATATTATATTGACACCAATCCAGTACCATTTTGTTCATAGGACTTGTCTGACCTCTCGCAAGTTGTATCTAATGAAAGTTATTGGTGATGCCTCATGCACTTCATGTTTGCTGAAGATCTTGGGAACGCTTTTAACTTTGGGCTTAAGATGACTTTTTTGGCATTTTAGGCATATATTTGATAGGACAGCTTAGACATGAAATGGGAGAGAGAGGGGGAATAACGTGCAGCAAAGGGCCGCAGGTCGGAATTCAACCCGCAGCCGCTGCAAGGACTGAGCCTCTGTACACAACTGGAAAGTGACTTTTAGTAAAATAAAGAGGGTGAGGCAAACACACCTTCTTTTTTTCCTTCCTTTTATCATTTTTGGGGGGCATTTGAGGCCTTTATTAGAGAGGACAGCTCAAGACATGAAATGGGGAGAGAGAGGGGAGTGACATGCAGCAAAGGGCCATGGGTAAGAATTGAACCAATGGCCGCTGTAACGAGGACTAGGCCGCTGCAAATGGGGCAGGGTGCACGCTCAACCAGGTGAGCCACCCCGGAGCCCCTGGGAACGTTTCTTTATATGTTCTGGGAGTGTGCCCCCTGCTGCACGGTTCTGGCAGAGTGTTGCCTCCGACCTGATGTCATTCATATTGGGGACAGCCGCACAGAAAATGGTTGGAGTGTGCTGGAAGCCCCCCCCCCACACTTGGCTTTTTTTTTCTCGACATTGTTTATATGGAACTTTCAAGAGGCTGCAATAATGGAGCTTAAGACGAGAATGTGGACATGTGGCTTCTAGCAGCTGAGTCGTAAAAGGGGTGATAGAATGCAAAACCGAGTTTACCTCGTCATAGTTGAATTACGACAGTTCGGTGGGTAAAATAGGCATACATAGTACCTCAAAGTCCCATTGACATCCCTTTGCTATGCAAATCTCACTATTTGAAACTGCTGCTGAAAACGGGCGAATCAACAAACAACAAAGCTCATAGTTGACGTCAACTCTGTGGCTGTACCTTATTTGGCTCTAGTCTCTACCTTTGTCACGCCCCAAAATGTACATACACCACTGACCTGAGATCAGCTTAGTCTTCTGAATAGGTCGCGCAGATCTCAGAAATGTTATAAATTGTTTGTCTGCTATTTCATTACTAAATTCACTTCGGAGACTTTTTTTATGCGAGAAATCAACTATGTAAAGCTCAAATATGGGCCGTTTTACGAAAATGTATGTCTAATTGCAAATTTGGTAAGATGGTGTCGGACTTCAGGAGCTCCACAGTCTGACAAGACAGCGGTGCTCCATACCCAGGGCAAAGTCACCGTTTCTGGGTTACTAGACTACCAAATGCCGGGGCTGCCGGCCTCGGAGCTCCGCTGGCCGCCGGCATTTGGTAGTCCAGTAACCCAGAAATGGTAACTTTACTGTACTTTACTGGACTACCAAATGCCGGCGGCCGCGGAGCTCGCTCGGCCCGCGGGGCTCTGCGGCCCGCCGGGCTCTGCGGCCCGCCAGCCACGGGCTGCCGGCATTTGGTAGTCCAGTAACCCATAAATGGTGACTTTGCCCTGGGTATGGAGCACCGCGGGCTGCCCTGTCTCGTCATACTGTGTGGAGCTCCTGAAGTCCGACACCGTCTTACCAAATTTGCAATTAGCCATCAATTTTCATAAAACGGCCCATATTTGAGCTTTACATAGTTGATTTCTTGTATAAAAAAGTCTCAGAAGTGAATTTAGTAATGAACAATGTATAACACTGCAGTGTCTGAAATATGAGACCTGCTGTCTCGTCCCCACTGTATGTGTATGTGCTTCGCTCAACCAATCAGTGCACAGCTCGTCTAAATATTCATGAGCATACCATATTTGGAAGAAAAGAGCTCGTTCCAAAATCGGCCATTCCACAGGGTAGCATTAGGGCCCATAGAATAGCACTCTGGCCATTTTCAGCCCAACCAATGTTATATACCCTATTAGGAGACCTTAAGGAACAGTGTGAAATACCCTATATAATCATTCTATCACCCCTTTAAATAAATGGCAATAAACCAGAGCATGTTTTTCTCCTATCCCAGAAAGTCACTTTCCAGTTGGATCTTCTCACCTGTCCTCCACCTCTCCTTTCTGCAGCAGATGAAGAGCTTCAGTGACCACTGAATGAAGGATCTGGTGACCGGTGGACAGCTCTGCTTGAAACCGCTGAAAACACCAGGAGAGATCAGCTGATTACATCTCCGTGTGTCTGCAGTGTTTGTGTGAAGTCTTGTGAGTGAGTGTGTTAGTCATGTGTGATACCTTGTGTGTGCAGAGTTGCTGTCTGAGGCCGATGTAGGAGCCGGCCACATCCACAGTCAGGCTGTCCTCCATCTTCTGCAGGAAAGACATCCAGCTCTCACACTTCTGCTCAAAGCTCTGCCGCCTCAGTGCCTCCGTCTGCAGCTCGCTACACACCCAACAACAAAAACAACACTTCATCTGAAAGCTGCACTATGTACTGTACATAGTAGTAAGTTTTATTTCATGTATATTAATGGTATCTTAAACAATGAATTTCCAATTAAATGCCTGTCTGTCAGTTTGGGCCCTTTCTTTTCTAGTTATTTCGTTGAGTTTCTTTTGTTATATTAAGATTTATTAATTTTGCTATTTGTAACCAAAATTTAAAACTTTATTTAAAAAAATTATTCTTTTTTACACTATTGTCTTGCCTTTCTTGCTTGGTCCCTGACAGCCTACTTAAATGGCTTTTGGGGTAAGAAAAATTGCTTTAAATGTTTAATTTTCCTCAAATCAAACCTTGAGTGTTGTGAATTGTTACACAACTTCTGCTTTTGCATTTTCTTTTTAGCATGACAACAAAGTTTTTAACCTTTGAACGTGGTATGTATTGAGATCTGGGTTATTGGGAGTATTTAGTAGAGTTTGGTTACAAAATGTAGGACCAGAGACTTTCTAGAGCAAGCAATCATGACACCATTGTCACTGATCAATATCCTTATTTTAAACTAAGCAGGTAGTGTACAATCACCACCACCAAATATGCACACTAAGTCTTCAACTTCCCTTCAACCCTAGGGAAAACACTGTAAACATCATGCAGCTATATTCATTCTTTAGTCCACAGTTTGGCATATTCATGCCCAGACCTGGAATCTGACCTGCAGGCCTCCTCGACTCTGGCGGAGGAGTCGGCCCAGCTGTGGTTGAGGCGTTGCAGGCGGCGTGCTGCAGCATTGCCCAGCGTCAGGCTGCAGCTCTGCTCATTCAGCACATCCAGGTCAGCAGTCAGGCCGCTCAGCTCCAGGAGGCCAGACTGGAAACATATATGGTGGTATCAAATCACAAGAGACTGGACAACTGCACGCATGGCATCACAGCTGAGGAACACTACATGCTACACATGGTCTGTGTTCTTCTGTCACCATTTAGTCTCAGACATTTTTTTGTACTTCTTGACTCATTTTTCTGGTGGGATCCCCTTTCATATACCAAATTTAACATTCAATCTGTATGTCCTTTGGTTGTGGTTTTTATATAAGATGTTACAAGTTTTTACCACAACCTCACATGTAATTTTGTATTTCTTCAAAGTCATTTGTATTTTATGTTCTGTGAAACAAATAAACTAAAACTAAAATAAATATTCTCCATTTAACACAGCTTTAAGTATGTCGGTGAGTACTAAATATATTTTTTTCCTAAAACAAATTTGTCATCATTTCAACCTTTAAACTTGTTAAGAAATTTGAGATTGAAATTGCAGTCTTTACACCAACATATATGAAAAGTTGTTTAAGTACTCACAATTAAAAGGAAAATTTAACATCTACAATTACATGAAAACTGAGCAAACTCCATCTGCTGAAGATCTTGTGACACCATCAAAAGCTCCAGTATAGCTACAATACGGACTCGAAGCCTCGAGAAACAATTTTTTTCCAGAAATGACACAAGACAGAATTAGACACTGGAATCATCAAAAAAAATGTTGGTTTGTACTAAAAATAGTTTGAAAATTAAAATATCTCAATCTTTCTGCCAACTCATTTTATCTGCTTGTTTTTCATTTAACAAGCTAACTTAATCGCACACATCTTTATTTCAAAGTAAAAGTACTTGTTTGGTGGATTACAACAAAGAGGAAGCAGCAGCACTACAGTCATTCATAAACTCCATTCCGCACCTTACTCATCTGTATATCTGTGTTTATATACTGTCTGTTTATATAAGGGTGTTTATTGTGTAAATATGTTTGTTTTATTGCTATTATTATTATTATAACAAATTCTATTTTTTCTATTTTATACTTTATGTATATTTTTTCTCCTATATCTACTTAATGTGTATTTGTGTTATTCTGATGTGTATACATTTTTTTCTTTTGAGTTGTTGTAGCACAGGAATTTCCCGTGTGAAATTAATAAAGTCTATCTTATCATGCCGTCTCACCTGGTCTACTGACTGATCCACAGCGTGCAGACGCGCCTGCCAAAGCTCCAGGTTTCCCTCCAGTGACTCCAGGACGCTTTCAAACTCCTGCAGACGCTGGAGCTCCTCCTACATGCAGACATGACAAAGGACACACGCTCATCCGTGTCTTAAATTTATAGCCATAGGCGTAGATGTCGGAGAGGATGCAGGGGATACGTCCCCTCCAATATTTAGAAGAGGTAGATTTGTCCCCCTCAAAATATATGAAAGACAACCCACTCCCAAAAAGAGGTGAAATAACCATTCAGGGGGCTCAAAACATGTATGGAGACATGGAGCGTAAAAAATAAATATGTTTTCTTGTGATTTCATGTCTTTTATGTAGATTTAAGCGGTGGAGCTTCTGGCTTTAACATATTTGTTGTTGAGATGTTCATGAATCCTAAAAAAAAGCATCCTGACACACGTGTGATGTTTTGAATATGCAGAAAGTTTTGAACAATACAGAATATTTCAGTTCACATAAATAAAGACATTTGCATAATACATTGTTGCATACAAATTCACCAGAATGTAGGAAATGAAGGTTTGTTGCTCTACATTTTATTGGGGAGGAACCCCAGACCCCCCGGTTATAATGTGTCCCTCCCCGCCCCAATGTTGAAACTAAACCTGCGCCCTTGTTCTTGGCTCACCCTGGACATCCCATAAACAGACTAATTAATTCATTAAGTCTTACCTGCAGCTGTTCCAGCTTCCCTGTCACAGTCTGGCTGAGCTGCTGAACACCACGGGACAGCAGCTGGCTCTTTGATTGGACCAGACTGGCAGCTGAAGGTTCCAGGTGGCCAGTGACGTCCTTGGAGGCCTCCAGCACAGCCTGCAGATCAGACTGCAGAGCACCCGTTCTCTCCAGGACACTCTGGAGCACAGGTGGACAGGGACAAACAGGGATACAGATTTAGGTGAATAAATAAGACGACTAGAGTGCTTCTATAGCATGTAGAGTTAGTCAAGTGACTAGTGAGGTTGTTTTGCAACTGGAGGGCTGGATTTATTTATTTAATGTGAATGAATGAGTCAAGATAGATTGTAGCCGATCCCTCTCGCCCCAGTCACAAACTGTTTGAACCCCTCCCCTCTGGCAGGAGGCTGCAGTCCGAAACCGTTTACGGTAGATAGCTAGGTAGATAGATAGCTAGATAGATATACACACACATATACATATATATATATATATATACACACACACACACACACACACATATATATGGGGGGGAACTAGAGACCGGTCCACATACAGTAAAGGCTGTGTTACTTTATTTGACTGAAATCTATGCATTTATCGGTTATATCTAACAAAAACAAAATGTATATTATGCTTGAGTTAATAAAACCCCAGTTAACAAAACTGGTTAAAAAATGATATTATTTAAATAAATAACCCTGAGAGTCCGGTAAAGCCAGATTCTCCTATTCAAGTTTTTATTCTGCTTGTTCAACGGTTGTTTGAATTACTCTAAAACACATTTAAAGAGGATTTGAATTGCTATTTTTATGAGTTCTTACCATTTTGGTGCTGGTGATTTCCCTTTGGGGCTGGCTAAAAACCTCTTTGGAGGGCGCCAAAAGTTTCTCTACGCAGGAAAAACCCTGTGTGTTTGTTTATGTTTGCACCTTTCACCAAGGCAAATTCCACATAAGTGTACTTATTGTGGCAATAAAACCTTTTCTGCTTCTGATTCCATCCGTTTCTGTATTTATTGTTTATTCTTATTCATGTTCAATATGTATATTTGTTTATGTATGCAGCAAATACCAAGACAAATTCCACCTAAGTGTAACTTACTGTGGCATTAAACTCTTCTCTGATTCTGATTCACAAATGGAATTCAATCTCATCACGTTTCGCGAGACACGTTTTGTTAGTTAAATGCTTTCATATTAACTTTGCACTGTGCAAATGTACAAGTGCAATTTGAAAAAACAAACAAAAACAAATGTGTGACAAAGTGGCCGATGCACTCACTACTTGTCCCTTGGTGCTTATGTACATTCTTCCATATTTATTTTACACATTGCTTTAGTTATTGTATATGGTATTCATTTCATACACAACCACCATTTAGTTTCAGTTTGATTTATTAAGTTGCAGGTTTAAACGGTTAATTGTTTGTTTCTTTATACTCACCTTTTCTTTCCTCCTTTGTTTGGTTCACAATGCAGAAATGTTTGGGGAGGAGCCGCCTGGCAGCAGGGTGTATTTGCGATGATGATCATCGGACAGAACCAAGTCATGGGGGGTTTCTGTATGTAGGCTATTTTTATGTATTTGTTTTATGCATTTGAAGGGCAACTGATATAACACAAGGTTTTCTTTATTTGTGTAAAATGAGTGCAAATTGTGTCTAGCTTTATCCAGACTTTGGTAATGTTAGAAATTTTGGTAGACTCACCGCTGGAAGATAGTGGCGCAGTTCAGGGCTGATTACTGTAGTAGAGCCCTATAAAGGCAGTGGCCTTTTGCTGCTTAGGGAGCGGGAAGCTGTGCTGACACAAACACGCTCTATGATACTGTATTTTGCGCCAGTAAAGACTTAGAAATAGCAATAAAGAAAATATAAATTTCCACCTAATCCATTTATACCAGGAGTGTCAAACTCAACTTCACTAAGGGCCACACTGGAAAATGAGAATCACATCAAGGGCCAGACGTTAAGTTTATTGATATGCTTTTATGTAAGACAAAAGTAACATATCTTTGACTGTATTATTGCATGTCTCATATAGTCTTCTCAGTTACAGTTTGGTCGACATAAAGCCCTAAAAAAGTCAGTAAAAAAAAAAAGTGACAAAAATAAAGAAAAAAACGCTAGAAAAGCACCAAAAAAAACGTCAGAAAAAGCATTTAAAAAAGTGACAAAAATTTTGAAAAAAACCCAGCCAAAAATATTATTATTATTATTATTATATAAAATATTAGTAGGCTATTCTAAAACTGGAAAGTGGAAGATGCGGTGAATGTTCTTGTGTAGCTCATGGATGTGTAATAAAACAGTGTAGATCCGAAACCACTTCATAAACCAGTCACGTGGTACGGACGGGTAGCAATGCTTCGGCTGTCATCAATGACATCATTTGTCTAAAACGATAAAAGCCTTGATACGCGCTACATGGAAAACCTCCAGGATTTCTCGACACACGCTTCGAAGCCTCGAGACTAACTATTTAGGTGTACAAAGAGAAGGTAAAAGCCATGCTGATACAAACACGTGCTGTATTGCCTTTTTGGTACAGCCTATAGACGAGAAGCCGTGCTGCTACAAAAGCATGCTTTGTCTAATGTTGTACAAGTAGATTTAGTTTTTTTTTGGCTCCAGAGGGTCATGGTTGATGCTGTTTGCATTGTACTATTTGTACTGTCCTCTATCTCTGTATGAAAAGAAAATGAAAACTCAATAAAAATAGTATTTAAAAAAACAAATGAACTTTTGAGCTGATATCTCTATAGTAAATGTATGTGCAAATATTGTTTAGTGGAAATATAGTCTAGATCAATGGATGTACAGTACATTGCCAAGACAATGCCTGACGATGTCCCTCTCCTTCAGCTGGCAGGCCTGCTTGGTTCTTTCGGGGAATGATTGTAAAGATTTACAAAGAATATGTTTAGGGCATAGAGAGCCGAAGTCACGCCCTTCTACTTCCAGTCCGTCACCTAGCTTGATGCTCAACTTGCTCGCTAGCTAGCTGGCTTAGCTCTGTTCCACAACACATGTAACATTATTTTACCTGATGTGTTTTATCCAGTAAAGTGTTTTCAGCAGATAAGCAAAAGAACGAGCAAAATCCTCTGCTCATTTGAGTAACGTTACATCCCCGGTACGATACGGTAGCTTCAGTGAGACGTCATCCATGCGACTTTAAAGTGTGTAGTATTTTCACAGTCTTATACTTCAACAGTTTAATAATAAACTGAGACTTTCTTGACTTGTGAAATTATCTATTAAACTGATGAACATCATCATCATCAAATTCATGGCTCAATTCAAAACAGGATCAAAAAATAATTTGTCTTTCCCCATTCACTACCGTTCATATTTTTTCCGAGTTAAGGTCCCATGGCGATCCACCGGAAGGTGAGGGAATTCGCCTCTCTATTTCCTCTCTAACTGGGACATTTTGGGACCGATTGGTGGGATTGCTGTGGACAAAGTACACACAGCAATACACTGGTCGGATGCTGTATCCAGCTAATTTTAATAGCTCACGTTACTGTACTGTGTCAACAGTTAACTTAAGTTAATATTCTATGTGGCATTTTTTTTTTGCGGGGTGCAAATGTTCCACCAAAACAAGTTTCCTCCCGAGACTATTTAGCAGAGCCACCGCCGCTGCGTCCGGAGCTTAGCGCCGCCCAAGACAATTGTGATTGATTTAATGAAATGCCAATAACCCAAAGCGTTTTTTTCTCCTACCCCAGAATGAATCTGTAGTGTAGCCAAACCTTACTCCACAGCACTGTGTTTGACAATTATTTTAATCACTAAGTTTCATTAATTGAAATACTTCTTTTTCACTTCCTGTTTTTTGTTATTTTTTAGTCTTGCTTGTGTATGTCCTTACCTGAACATTGTGTATCTTGACAGCGAGCTGCTCCAGGGTGTTATGGTCTGCAGGCTCTCCACTCAGCGCTGACCTGATGTCACCCTGCAGCGTTCGCAGGCGCTGGGAGAGAGACGCAGCCAGCCGGTCATAGAGCTCCCACACCTGCAGGACGCCCCGACTTCTCTGGAGCTGCTGGTCCACCACTCCACACACCACACTCCAACTGGAGGACAGGAGGACGATTCAGTCATTGATTGAGGAGTGTCACTGTGTGTGTGTGTGTGTGTGTGCGCTTGTGTGTGGGTGCATGTGTGTGGTGTGTATGTGTGAGTGCGTGCGTGCGTGCGTGTGTGTATGTGTGTCTGTCTGCATGTCTCACCTGTCTCTCTGTCTGTCCAGCTGCTGTGTGAGGAGGGCGACAGCAGCAGGACTGATGATGTCTCTGAGGGACGAGGAGGGTTGACTCAGTTGGTCCCACTCTGCCGCTGATGCTTCTGTCTCCGCATGAAGAAGCTGCTTCCAACACAACAAACGCCGGTCAGGCATCACAGGTACGATTTCAAAACAATGAATCATCATCTTTCTGCACGCTGGAGACAGAAACTTCAGTCTTTTTGCATGCTCTACATGTATGAAATTATATCAAATATTTAGTGTTAATTATGGGTGGGAAACAAATCCATTCACGTACATGTATGTATCGTGATTTTTTTTTTAAAATCAATTATTTTCCCTGGAATCAATCTTTTTGTCATTCATTATTTTACCAATGATTGACTGTACCGCCGATGGCGACTACATCATATCAGTTTCCAGCGAATCAGAGCGAAAGCAGAAAATGCAGAAAATCCATGTTATGTTCTTTAGAAATTAATTAAATATCAGACTGACTGACTGACTGACTTAGAAAACAATCAGTCTTTAGAAATGTCTCTAGAAGTGTATTATTAGGGCCTGAGCACTGAAAGTGCAAGGACCTATTGTTTTTGTAAGGATTATTATTTTTCCGAGTCCTTCGTCGCATATTTGAGGGGGTTAGAATGCACGAAAACTCACAAAAATTTGCACACGTCACAACTGGTGAAAATTGCAAAGTTCTGCAGTGATTGGACTTGGGCGTTGCCAGGGGGCAACATAGCGCCCCCTAAGGTGCGCCTTAATTAAAAAAAAAGCAATAAGTTAATATACCAAATTTTGAGGTAACCTAGGTCTCATCTTGAAGTCGATGGAGCTATTTTTAGAAAAAATTACAAAATTTACAAAATCTTGGTTTTCGTGCGAAAATCTTCATTTTACGAACACTTGTTTGAGGACTTCAGGATGCACGAAAACTCTCAAAATTGTACAGCCATGTGCAGAATAGTAAACTCTTTCATCTGAATTCACATTTAGGCTTGGGAGTAGTATGGTTGCTCTATAGCGCCGCCTAATTGATTTTAGCCCTTGGGCACATTTTTGACGGCCTCAATATATACAAAAACTAACAAATACTGGCGCCCACATAAACACCTGGGAGCTTTGCGAGACTGTACAGCCATTTGTATGGAGTTAGAATTTTCCGCCTTGCTGATCCACACACAAATGCCAGTAAACTTTCTAACAAATGTCCTGTAATTCGCACTCCACAACAGCAGGTAGCACTGTTAAGTCAATTTAAGCCTGCCAGGACCATAGATATATACACGCGGATTTTTTAAAACGTTATTACGGTGCATAACTTACTGGAACAAAGCTGAGCAACGTGATGTTGCTGGTGATTAAACCACTGATTATATATGTACATTGAAGCGATACTGGCGTTAAAGACCCGCTGATCGTCTGATTCTCTGAAATGAATGCCGGCATTGGATTGTGGGAAATCGGCTTCACATGTGCCCAGCTCTGATCATATCGTGTTCTGTCTTACAGCATACTGTAATATTTCACCGGTAATAAGACCAAAATAATATTAAAATAAAGAAATGCATACTATGATAATATCTACATATATCTAGCATTATAGATAAAAAATATCAACAAACAACAAAGCAATCCAGCTTCCCTGGCCGAAATAGACCAAAATAATAACATTAAAAGAAATACAATTAAACCATGATAAGATCCGGTGAATAAATGTTGATTAAAACAGCGCTTATTGGGCTAAAAATACCAATCATAGTAAAGCTGTACACAGCAGGTTTTCTTCTCTCAGTCTCCTCCCTCTGACACAGCGCTCTTTCATTCAGTCTGTTTCAGTTTGTTATCGGTATGAATAAAAAAAAAAAAATGATGTTGGCTTATTAACCATGTTAGGCAGACTATAAAACGTTTTATTTCTCAAAACATGGCATTTCCTTTTGTCGACCATCCCGTTGATGAAGAATTAAGCCGCTTTACTTCGCAGGGTATTATATGTCGGGAGATGATATAGCCCCAACATTTTAATTCTCAGATAACTACCTATTTAAGCGGTATCGTTTCTCTTCCCAGTCTGTTATGCAGCCTAGGCTACATAACTTATCATCCTCATATCACTAACGTCACCCATCTATGCTCTTACATCCCAGCAGGTTATCTTATCGCATTACGTTTCTTTTTGCTAACGGCATTTGTCTTTACAACATTGGTGATGTGGAGCATTTTAGTAAAGCCGCTGTAGCAAAGCGCCATCAGAGGAGAGTGACTCGCTCTGAAACTGGTTTTAAACGTTTTTAAAAGGAGTTCCACAGTATTGCAGGAGAATGATGTAAAAGCTTTGAAATAAAAGATTATGAATTATAATGCTGTTAGTGATGGTGCTGCAGCCTCAGAATGGAATTAGTAGGCGTAGTACTTTTTATTCCACAGTGTTGCACATAAATTAAATAGATTATATGTTCAATACCATTTCACCAGTAATATTAGGCTACACTTATGATATATGATATACGCTATATTGGAATATACGCATTTACTCTAGCAGCAATTTTCTCCCACGCAAATTCTCTCTTTTGCAGCAGCCGCTGTGTTTTATTTTTATTTATTTATTTATTTATTTTTTTACTAGCTGTATGTGCTCATGAGTATTTCCGCCGACCCGTTTGTTTGTGGTTGTTGCCATGGTGAATCGTACACTGTAAAACCTGATGAGTTAGTTCAACTCAAACCGTTTGAGGAAACCGATTGCCTTAAATCATTTAAGTTTATTAACTCTATACAATTTAAGCATAAAAAAATATTTGATTTGTGTCCAAGTAACTCAATTACTTATTGTTAAGATGACTTTGGTAAATAAAATGAATAGTACTAATTCCATTCAGTTTATACAACTTATATTTATCAAGTATTTTCACTCAAATGTTGCATTTTTCCAAACTTATTAAAAATGTGTTAATTGAATTTATCTGATTCAAGTAAGACTAACTTAAATTCATCTTCTTTATACAAATGTTACCACTTAAGTTTCATTTACGTTTATTTCCACTAAAGAAAATGATTATGTATTAGTTGTGACAACTTTAAACTCAGTTGTGTCTACTCAATTAATTTGAGGAAACCGATTGCCTTAAACCTTTTAATTGGCATTAACACAATATAAACACAATTGTCTGACACAACTTCAACTATTTATTTAGTTGAATGCTGAATAACAATGTTAAAACATTTCAATGTCCACAGCTCTCAAAAGAAATAACGTGTTTGTCAGAAACACTATGAAATTAACACTCAAAAATAAAAACAAAATTAAATAAATGCCATTATTGATCATGTATATACTGGCACAAAAATACCTTTAAACTGAAAACATTACAATATTAGTGCCCGTGTTTCTCACTACAGCTTATGTAGAAAGCCAACAAACAGATGTAATTGTGTGGACAAGTATCTGTTTCAACACAGAAATCTAGTACAAAATACCTTTAAACTGAAAACATTACAACATTATTAATCATTGCCCGCGTTTCTCACTACAGCTTAAGTAGAAAGCCAACCAACCCAGCTGTAATTGTGTAGACCAGAATCTGTTTCAACACAGAAATCTAAACAAACAGTTTTGGTATGCAAGCCAAAAGATAATTTTCAGAACACTACTGACCTTCAACAAAAGAACATGTTAACACCTTTACTCTAGCTCATTTCTCAAGGCTTGTAACTTAGGTTTAAGCTGCTTTCTTCCATCATCAAGGTTTAAGAGGACAACCTGGATGAACTCAAAGAAGCCACTAAGCTTCTCAGGATAGCTCAAATGAAGGGCATAGATCAGTCCAAACAAAACCACCAGTGAATCAGTCCAAGATCTGTGAGACATTACAACCTGATCCTCAAGGACAATTGACACATGGTGAGTTTCAAAGGGAACTCCAGCAGGAACCTCCTCTTCATTCACCACTGCCACCAGAGCCACTGCTCCATCCTGGTTTTCCTCCAACTCATCCTGAAAAGGGAATACATGTTCAGGGTGTGGGAGTGTAATTGTACAAATCATTAAACTTACAAAAAGCTTAATGATAATGAAATGAAAAAAATCATTGTTTTTTTACATGCAGGTAAAAGCAATATCCAACTAGAATTGCAAGCAGTTATGACAGGGTCCAAGCCTCCCCGGCGCGAGTCGCCCCTGATGACACGCGGAGCCCACGAAAGCGGAACCCAAAACATGATGGCAACGAGGCAAAAGTCAGGAAATTTCAATAAGTGCGAGCTCCAAAGTCTGTAGTGAAATGCAATAGAAAATTTCCCTTCATTGAGTAAAAGGCCAAAATGCTTCTACCTCAATTATAGCGCCTCCTAAAGGCAGATCGCCAAATCTGGTGGAGAGCCACAGAGTGGCATGTCGAACAATAATATCAAGTTTTGTGATGATTGCATTTACAGCGGTAGAGATATTGCTATTGAAAATGTTCCATTTAAATACATTGACTTATTTGCCAAACACGTCTACGTTCATTATAGCGCCCCCTGGACGATCTTCACAAAATTTGGTACAGCGGCTCGGAGTGGGAAGTCAAACAATAATGCCAAGTTTAGATCTGATACCTATTAATTTGGCTAAGATATGCTTAAGTTAGTGTTTTGTGGCTAGCTACGAAAATTTGTTTGGTTGTAAATTGCGCACACTTTAACGTAGCAAAGTTCTTTTGATAACTTTTTGTCAGGTCCATCTGGAGATGTTACGTACCAGATTTCGTGAAGATCAGTCGCACGGCCTAGGAAGAGTTACAAAAAAGTTGGTTTTGCACATTGCGCGATATTGTGAAAAAAACAGAAATGGCCGTGGCCCATATCCTGTGATTCAGCTTGATTCAAGGAACACATGGGTGTAAGGTTTTCTAATGCAATGTGTAATGTGGGAGTTATAGGTAAAAACACGTTTGATGTCGTCATAGCGCCACCTAGGGGTCAATGTGTGTAATATTTGGTATGTGAGGTCCATTCGTAGAATTAGGTGGGGAACCCCAGAGGGTCATGGCAAACAAAAATCTAAAGTTTCAGGTTGATAGCATTAATTTTGGCCAAGATATGGCAAAGTTTGTGTTTTTGTAGCTAGCTACACAAACTTGGTTGTGCGTAATTTGCGCAATTTTTATCCAATAAATATTATTTTGATATTGACTTTTGTCAAATTGGTCTGAAGGTGCTACCTACCAAGTATCGTGCAGATTGGTCGCACAGTCTAGGAAGAGTTTGAAAAAGTAGGTTTACAATAAATTGTGATTTTTCGCACATAGGTCTAGTCCGGGTCTTCACTTGTTACAAAGGTTTAGCTCAGAATATCTGATAAAGTGATCGGTTTACAGATAAGGTTTCCTCTTTTTTTTAACTGCTTTAAGACATAATCAAGGCTACCCTGAGCATTTAAAACCCATTGATCTGGACTTCATGTAGAAGCTTTCTGAGTTTAGAAAGGCACAAACAAAATACAAAGAGATGAGTAGGAGGTCTATGGTGTTGAGTTATTTTATAAACCTTTAACTTCTGTTACAAATTTGGGAACAGATCATTTGTTTAATGTGTCTGTCCGTGATGAGACCTGATTTTTATGCACATTTTAAACATTTTTTTACCTGAACACTACTTAAAGTATAGTCTTTAAAAATCTTGACCAACTTTTATACAAGACTCACATGTGGGTCAACCATATTTATATAATTGAATTATATAATTTAGAAGTATTTCTGCCTGACTGTAAATTAAATAGTGTTGATGAACAACTCTGGCCAGCCTTAATAAAAAAAAAAAAAAAAAGGGAAATCTACAATACAACCAGAGGGCTCACATAAAATAAACTTAACTATTTAATTAATTATTTCTGTCCCATCTCATTCTTATCGTTTACTTAAGGCTACTTCAGAATAAAGACAAGTACCATTTCATTAAGTGGAAGACCCTAGCATCCTTTTAACGCTCTGTCGCACTACACAGCAAATAAAGTAATTTTTAGACAACGCAGCAGAAGGCAGTTTCTAATTTTTATGTTCAGTGATTTCTATTTGCAAAATAGATGAAGGTATTGCGCTATGAAAAGGAGAATACAAAAATACCTTGCAGGTTTTGAAGACCTCTGATGAATTCTCCTTTAAGTACAGTGGTAGGCCAGCCAGGGCTGCTGTTCGAGCTGCAGTGATGTTCATGTCCTGTTGCACAAACAAAGACAAGGTATGCACGTTAGGTTCCGTTCACATTCAACATCAATGTAATGCATTAAAAAAAATAAATGTTTACCTGTTCCTCATATGCCATCAAAACTTCTTGCATCTTTTCGCCAAAACTTCCATTCTTCCTCTTTTTGTAGAGCTTCAACAGCTGAGGTGTGTACTTGTCAAGTGCAGCAAAGAAGGAATACGGTAGATTTTGATTGGTGATCCTGTGGAATTCACTGTAGAGCTGCATAGAAAACAAAAGCACAAGTTTTTTTTTTTTTTTTTTTTTTTTTAAATCAACTTGCATCATTGATAAACTTTAAGCCACATAAGACTGTAAGGGAAAACAACTTAAGACAATAGACAAACCATATTAACACTATACAACAATAATTTTAAGCTCTTTATCCAGATCAAACAGTGCTGCAATCATGACTTTGACAATATGTGTCTTGTCAACTTTTTAAGTTTTTACGCACTTGGGCTTCACAAAAGAGTGCAGGCCATCCGTGTTTCAGTTCAGCAATGGGAGGAGCTGAATTCACAATTTCTTCACGCCTGAGTGCAAAGGTGCGCTGCATATGTTGATGGATCATAATCATGTCTATCAATCACGGTCTTCTTGAACTGCTCCACCATCTCAAGCCTCTGGTTCTCCAGTGTGTTCTTAGTTTCTCCTTGGGGTTAATTGGGCAGTAAGTTTATTTCTCCTCTTCTGGGTCTTTTGATGTTGGACCTGGATGCTACACCTTCTGGATAGGTCCTGCTGTGCTTTCCCGCATTCACAGCCACATCCTTAATGCCAGCCCTGCTCAGTTTAGTCCTGTAGTTGCCCATCTTGAAGCACTGGCTGTTCTTCCAACCCTCATACCCTGTTTTGGAACCTTTTTCTTTTAGACAGGGGTGTTTGCTCACCAGAGCCTCTGCAGCCATGACAATATTTTTAGTACTAGGATATGCTTTATGCTTGTATATTTCAGCAGCCATTCCTTCCAGTATGTTGTGTTTTTGATCCCTAGTTAAGCTTAAAGTTTTCCCCTCTTTGATAAATGCAGAGTTGCCCTCTTAGAGCATGCTCCACCTCGTAGAAGAATGTTGGAATAACAAAGATATCTGGCCATCGGCAAAGACGCTCTGGTGAATCTGTGTTATCAGACAGTAAGACTGTATCGTCTGTGCTGGTTGAACTGAGATCTGGCTCAACAAATCTAACCATCTTAATGGTTGCCTTGGATGGTAGGTCCTCAATGTTAACTAAATTGCATAAGGCATTGTCAAATTCTGGGTCTTGAAACTGAAGACGAAAGTCATAGGCAAGGTTCAACTTTTTTGTCTCAACTATGAGGGCATTTACAGTCTCAGGACAAGAAGGCAAAATAAGCCTCTCAGCATTGACATCATCAAGGATGACCCTTAGTTTCAGGACATCAGTCGCTTCCATTTACACTGTGTTGGGGAAACCTGTAACAAAACAGACTTCATTAACCATACAGACAAGAGTGTGGTAACAATATAAACATCAGACTCTCCCAAAATGTCAAACTATTGGTTAAACATTTTAAAACAGAGTATGGTATAATTAGGATATCCAAAGTATACTCAGAGACAAACCACCACATTGCATGTATTAAACTTTGTTACGACACATGGGTCATAGTGGAAAATAGACATTACCTTTAATCATGTTGTCCAGTGTGTCCATTAAGGTGATCACTAGTGTTTATTCAAGGTCCAGACAGATCTTTAACCTCCCTCAGGTCCCTGAGAAGAAGGCTGGGGATGTGCTTCTCTCTTACTAGGACACTGGAATGAAATGCTTAATTGTGAGAATTAGCTTGCTTGAAACCCTGTAAGCAAACAGTGGCACTTGGTCAGTTAGCTGACATGCAGATTTCACCGTATGGCCCTTGCTTTTATGATCTGTTAGCTCATATGACCGCAAATCCTCAACATACCAGGCCTCATAGTCTTTCAGTAGAAAGAAGATGTCATTTCTGATAAGTAATATGTTTCTGATATCTTTAAAAACACAGGCAAGGCAGCATGTGCCCCAGTGCAAACAAACATGCCAGTCACAAAAGTTGTGCCTTCAATAGTAACCCGTTTTGTGCCATATACACTGCTGCTGTCTGTGATGCTTGATATTAACGCATGTGTATCAGTAGGCAATGACTCAACATAAACAGACTCCACTTTTGAAGTCTGTACTGGTGGCTTGAAAAATCTTGGTGATGACAAATAGAATGCCATCATGTTTTAGTGTCTCTCTCTGCCAAAGTTTGACACATTTTTGTAGTTATGAGTGGCACGAGCAACTGCCTTGAAGACTTTGTGCTTCCCCTCAAATCTCATTGTCCACAGATGCACCAGAGGACCAAAGCACTTTATGAGATGAGGATAATGCTCAATGTAATGATGCTTTGGCCGTAATCCTAAGTTGGGGAATACTTCCTGAAGCAGCTGCCTGTGATCTGAAATCTTACAGGCCATGTACTGAATGGTACAGCGCCTTGCGAAAGTATTCGGCCCCCTTGAAATTTTCGACCTTTTGCCACATTTCAGGCTTCAAACATAAAGATATAAAACTGTAATTTTTTGTGAAGAATCAACAACAAGTGGGACACAATCATGAAGTGGAATGAAATTTATTGTATATTTCAAACTCTTTTAACAGATAAAAAACTGAAAAATTGGGCGTGCAAAATTATTCAGCCCCCTTAAGTTAATGCTTTGTAGCGCCACCTTTTGCTGCGATTACAGCTGTAAGTCGCTTGGGGTATGTCTCTATCAGTTTTGCACATCGAGAGACTGAAATTTTTGCCCATTCCTCCTTTCAAAACAGCTGGAGCTCAGTGAGGTTGGATGGAGAGCGTTTGTGAACAGCAGTTTTCAGTTCTTTCCACAGATTCTCGATTGGATTCAGGTCTGGACTTTGACTTTGGCCATTCTAACACCTGGATATGTTTACTTGTGAACCATTCCATTGTAGATTTTGCTTTATGTTTTGGATCATTGTCTTGTTGGAAGACAAATCTCCGTCCCAGTCTCAGGTCTTTTGCAGACTCCATCAGGTTTTCTTCCAGAATGGTCCTGTATTTGGCTCCATCCATCTTCCCATCAATTTGAACCATCTTCCCTGTCCCTGCTGAAGAAAAGCAGGCCCAAACCATGATGCTGCCACCACCATGTTTAACAGTGGGGATGGTGTGTTCAGGGTGATGAGCTGTGTTGCTTTTACGCCAAACATAACGTTTTGCATTGTTGCCAAAAAGTTTGATTTTGGTTTCATCTGACCAGAGCACCTTCTTCCACATGTTTGGTGTGTCTCCCAGGTGGCTTGTGCCAAACTTTAAACGACACTTTTTATGGATATCTTTAAGAAATGGCTTTCTTCTTGCCACTCTTCCATAAAGGCCAGATTTGTGCAGTATACGACTGATTGTTGTCCTATGGACAGAGTCTCCCACCTCAGCTGTAGATCTCTGCAGTTCATCCAGAGTGATCATGGGCCTGTTGGCTGCATCTCTGATCAGTCTTCTCCTTGTATGAGCTGAAAGTTTAGAGGGACGGCCGGGTCTTCGTAGATTTGCAGTGGTCTGATACTCCTTCAATTTCAATATTATCTCTTGCACAGTGCTCCTTGGGATGTTTAAAGCTTGGGAAATCTTTTTGTATCCAAATCCGGTTTTAAACTTCTCCACAACAGTATCTGGGACCTGCCTGGTGTGTTCCTTGTTCTTCATGATGCTCTCTGCTCTTTAAACGGACCTCTGAGACTATCACAGAGCAGGTGCATTTATACGGAGACTTGATTACACACAGGTGGATTCTATTTTTCATCATTAGTCATTTAGGTCAACATTGGATCATTCAGAGATCCTCACTGAACTTCTGGAGAGAGTTTGCTGCACTGAAAGTAAAGGGGCTGAATAATTTTGCACGCCCAATTTTTCAGTTTTTTATCTGTTAAAAAAGTTTGAAGTATCCAATAAATTTCGTTCCACTTTATGATTGTGTCCCACTTGTTGTTGATTCTTCACAAAAAATTACAGTTTTATATCTTTATGTTTGAAGCCTGAAATGTGGCAAAAGGTCGAAAAGTTCAAGGGGGCCGAATACTTTCGCAAGGCACTGTATCATCAGTGAAAGTATGAGACATGGCAAGCTCAACTACTTCTTTTAATTCCAGTAGCACCTCCCAGAATTTGTCCCCTTCAGGGACTCTGGAGCCAATGAGAACAGGTAGCAGTCTAAGCAGAGCGTGGTTCTCATGCCCATTCCCACCAATTGGTGGTGGGAATGGGCATTTGCCACTCGAGGAACAATTGTTCCTCGAGTGGCAAAACTTTGAGGAATCGGGTGAGGGCGGTTAACCTTATCAGAATGTTGGAAGGGAAATGACAGTATTGCCCTATTCAGCTCTTCCAAAGTGAAATACTTCCTTGCAATCAAACCCTTCAAAGAATGTGCCAACTCAACAGGAACCACACCTTCAAACAGGTCATGAAGGATGTCAGGTGGAAATCCTGTGACAGGATGGAAATATGAGAGATGGTCAGAGAGAACACAACTGTTTTACGCCGTAGTTCTCTTCACTGTCATTGTTGTGCATTTCTTGAACAAGGTTATCATGCAGATTTTTGGTTCTCATCTCAAGACTACCAGTGACTGCATTTGATGTTTGCATATCTGTCTGGGTGGCAAGACAAAATCTGCAAAAATATGTAGCCCTGAAACTCTCACTGAAACCAGCTAGCCCATGGGCAGCAAGGTTATCAGCCGCAACAGAGTACACTGTGCCTTTGAGACAGTGACCAAATGTCTCAATGTAAACACCCTCTTTCTCAAGAATTTTTAGGTCACTCAAGAGAGGTGCAAAAACCTTTTCATATCCAAACTGCCGTACATCATTGGAGTTGCACAAAAGAGCCAGCTGAGTAGAATGGAGTGCTGAGCGATACTTTACTGGCAGGTTAGCTAATGTCCAATAAACTGCACATACTTTGTGTATTTTTGTTTATGTCCTTAGAGGGTTTGCAATTTCAAAATCATCAACTTCAATTATTGATAATTTTGTACCCTCATCTGAGAGAAGTTCATTTTCCTGTAAGTAGGAGCCATCACAGTATGATGAATACTGTCCAGGCAACTGTGAGATGGTTTCTTGGACTTTCTCAAGTACATCTGTTTTTTTTCAACAACAACTGCAAAGATGTGAGAATGGGCACATACATAAATGTACGCTGTGACGACTCAATAAGGTACTCTACAGGCTTGGCAAATGGAAACTTATCCTCATGATATGACTTCTCCTCTTTGCTGTTGACAGTGGTCCTTCAGAGGTAATAGATTTATACAAAATATTACTCTCTGAAACTGCCTGGACAATCTCACTAACAAGTGTGTCAGTAAAGGGGCAGTTATGTTTTTCCAGTATTTTGATTAGAGATTCTCTGAAAACTGTTTCTGACAGTGAAAACAATTGATCAATATGCTCAATGATTTCCTGTGTTGCCCTCGTGGATACATGGAGAATAGTCTGCATTTTCAAGAAGAAGGCAGCCAGATTGTACTGTAACTGCTCTGTT
The DNA here is from genome assembly GCA_023566125.1 of Zingel zingel. Lineage (NCBI taxonomy): Eukaryota > Metazoa > Chordata > Actinopteri > Perciformes > Percidae > Zingel > Zingel zingel. The sequence continues at coordinate 4,182,982 of CM042333.1, forward strand.
AATCCCTCATCACTACTGCCTGCTAGCGGGACAGTTTCATTTTCATCTGAAAGCTCTACTGGATCATGTTCGATGTCAATATCCTGGGAAACATTTGAGACATTTTGCACTACGACTGCCACATCATAGTCTGATGCATGTTGGTTTTCTCTGCACTTGTGTGCATTGTATGTTGTGTAAACATTTGAAACTTGCAGGCCCTAAATGGACATGGCACCGTTTCTGTCTTAGATGCCTCCTTAAATGAATAAACATGTCCCTCTCAACAAATGGCTGCTTAACATCACACACAGGGCAATGAAATGCCAGATTTATAGTTAAAAATAACTGTGGTCTACCTACCACTCTTTTCTCAGAATGTACTCTTGACAAATGTACCTTCAAGTGCTAAATGTACACATGCAGTTGTTATACAGGCAAGGTAAAGGTGAAATTGTGGAATACTGGCCATGATAGAGTCTGTAATGTCTTAATAACTGTATTTTTAAGGCACTAGAAAAAGCACATAATTTACATTTCCACATGATTTGTACCAGTAAAATATATATATATATATATATATATATATATATATATATATATATATATATATATATTGCAGACTTGTTCTACCTGCAGTCCTCCCTCTCTGAGCAGCAGCAATGCCTGGACTCCCGCAACAGCCAATACGCACAGATCCAGAGCGTCGCACAGGCTGCCTCTGGGATACATGTGAGAGAAAACGTGCAGATCTGAGAACAGCACTCTGTGTGCCTCTATATTCTGCGAGTGGAATTAGGGAAAAACAACGCACATGCACAGTTTGCCAGACCCTCTAGAGACAGTTATACGCAGCTTATTCCTGCAGTAAGAACAGCCTGTGATTCCTTTTTTTTCCCACCACTAAAAGAATATGTGTTATAACCGCTGTGGATCGCACAAACTGGACTTAAGAGTAATTGGGTGTAAGTGTGTTAATTAGCAGCAGCCTGTGAGCGTCAAACCCCCGTTAACCTTGCTATTTGCTTTCACCAATGTATTTCCCGAATAATGTTCGTTGAGTGGAGAACGTGACTGAAAGCGCCAAATCGAGCCCAGTAAAAGCTGTAGCCAGCATTAGTTCACATGTAAAGTTAACGTTACCATATAAAATCTAACATTTTCATGCACATTCTCTATCTAGCTACATCATGTTTAACAATTAGCTAGGTAATTTCCTTGTGCGATTTTATATTAATGTAACATCAGTTAACGTTACAGTTTAAGAAAGCCTTAACGTTACTTTGCTAGCTAACCGAAAGAAAAAAAAAAAAAAAGGCATGGGCATATTAGCTAGCGAGCCAACATAGTTTGTCAACGTTAACATAAAACTTTCACAAACTAACGTTAATGTTACTTAGCCAACAGTTTAAGTAAAAGTTTTTTCTGAACCACTAAAGCAGTAATTTGTGCAAGCTAATGCATGTTTGCACAACTGGCAAGTTAGCTAACTTAGTAACGTTACAATTCAAACAGCATGACAAACAGTTTGCAAACCAGAAAGATTAATAAAATAACAGAACATTACCTCGCGTGAAAGACTAAAGTGTAGCGGTGTCCTGCAGCAAAAAAAACGTCAGCAGCAAACACACACAGCAGCAGTGCAAGGGGTTGTGGTTGTTCCCATGGATGTATTAATTGTTCCGAACTTCGCCGTTATTCCAGTAGCGTGTGCAAACAGGTGGAACCTGTCACGTCTTCTCTGTTCAGCCCTCGGGACGAGATATTTTTTCCCCCACTATGGCCACGCCAAGACCCGCCCTTCAATAGCATTCACACACTACAATTGGCCAGGCGTCCATGCTTACGTGTAAAGGTCCTATCTCTTGACCAATTCCCCTAACCCCACTCGAGATCAAATGCCTAACCCCAACCAATCGAGCTGCTTCGTAGGGCGGGTCTTGGCGTGGCCATAGTGGGATTCGTAATTTTGCCTGCGGCACCTTTTTTGGCGCTTCGTACTCTCAAATACAACTTATTCTTCCTCAAATGTCGTTTTTTCAAGATAAAACCTAATATCACTCATTGGAGGAATGAGTTGAAACTTTTTTTATAAATCTTTATTATTGATTAAAAATAAGAATGTAGGGAAACTGGCTTATTTTATAAACATTCTTATTGAATAACTGCCCTTGTAATTTATTTTCTCTTGTATTTGTTAAAATTTAAGATAAGAGGTTTGTCTGCTATATCATGCCCCATGTTCTTATGTTTGTTTATATATTGATCTTCTAAAATATGCATTGTAAACTCGTAGTAAGATTTTACACTGTACCTAATTGATTGTATTTGTTCTGTTAATAAAAAAAAATAAAAAATAAAAAAAACTTATTCTTCCTCTTCTTCTTTTTTTGTATGGCGGTTGGCAACCAGCTTTTTGGTGCATTACCGCCACCATCTGGACTGGAGTGTGGATCAAGTGGTCAAACTACACTTTCTTAAATTCTTTTTAATAACCCAATTCTCTTCAAAAAAGAAAAAACAAAAAATGCAGTATATCATGTCAATTTAATGTCATCTGGTTTTCACCAAGTTGTGACATCAATCTTTGTCTGGCTTGATGGTATTTAGGACATATTTACATGCTCTATGGTCTCTTGACTATTGCAATATTCACATATTCCATCAACATGCTTTTTCATTATAAATAATGTGCCATTTAATCCTGTATGTCCTAGCCTCATTATGTACACCACATCTTCTTCTTGCTTACTTCTGTATGTATTCCTGTTCTTCCCCACTTTTCCTTGAATACTATACAAGTGTCTCACAGACTGTTCATTATCCCATAAAAACAGCCATTTTCCATTTATTTTAGCTTTAATAATACTTTTAGTTACCCCAGAACAGGTGACTGTGCGCTGGATACAGAGTACCGCGAGCAGCCGGTCGTGGTGCTCCGTCAGGTCAGCGGTAGTTGGTGGTCAGTTAAACTTCTCATCTCCAATCCTATCTGTATTTGTGAGAAGTGGCGCTGTCCTGAGTTGAAGCTTTACGGCTTTATTATCGAGTTAATAGTGTGTTCGTGTTGGCCGCTGTCCGTTTCCTAAGGTTCTGAAATGCAAACATTTTTTGACTACTTTTTTATTTATTTATTTATTTTTAAAGGGCATGCGCCCGTGAGCACCCACGAAGGAAAACATAAATCGGCGCCTATGGAGGAAGACATTGTGCTTCTATATTTACCTGACAGAGAACACTGCAGAATCCGAATGTAATCACAAAATATCACAATTAAAATGTGGAGTAATCAGACATTAGCGTCATGGACTCATGGCAGTGCGCTACCCACCCTGCCCGTTATGAGAGCTAAACAGCACGCACATACAGTGGGGCAAAAAAGTATTTAGTCAGCCACCAATTGTGCAAGTTCTCCCACTTAAAAAGATGAGAGAGGCCTGTAATGTTCATCATAGGTACACTTCAACTATGAGAGACAAAATGAGAAAAGAAATCCAGAAAATCACATTGTAGGATTTTTAATGAATTTATTGGTAAATTATGGTGGAAAATAAGTATTTGGTCAATAACAAAAGTTCATCTCAATACTTTGTTATATACCCTTTGTTGGCAATGACAGAGGTCAAACGTTTTCTGTAAGTCTTCACAAGGTTTTCACACACTGTTGCTGGTATTTTGGCCCATTCCTCCATGCAGATCTCTTCTAGAGCAGTGATGTTCTGGGGCTGTTGCTGGGCAACACAGACTTTCAACTCCCTCCAAAGATTTTCTATGGGGTTGAGATCTGGAGACTGGCTAGGCCACTCCAGGACCTTGAAATGCTTCTTACGAAGCCACTCCTTCGTTGCCCGGGCGGTGTGTTTGGGATCATTGTCATGCTGAAAGACCCAGCCACGTTTCATCTTCAATGCCCTTGCTGATGGAAGGAGGTTTTCACTCAAAATCTCACGATACATGGCCCCATTCATTCTTTCCTTTACACGGATCAGTTGTCCTGGTCCCTTTGCAGAAAAACAGCCCCAAAGCATGATGTTTCCATCCCCATGCTTCACAGTAGGTATGGTGTTCTTTGGATGCAACTCAGCATTCTTTCTCCTCCAAACACGACAAGTTTAGTTTTTACCAAAAAGTTCTATTTTGGTTTCATCTGACCATATGACATTCTCCCAATCCTCTTCTGGATCATCCAAATGCTCTCTAGCAAACCTCAGACGGGCCTGGACATGTACTGGCTTAAGCAGGGGGACACGTCTGGCACTGCAGGATTTGAGTCCCTGGCAGCGTAGTGTGTTACTGATGGTAGCCTTTGTTACTTTGGTCCCAGCTCTCTGCAGGTCATTCACTAGGTCCCCCCGTGTGGTTCTGGGATTTTTGCTCACCGTTCTTGTGATCATTTTGACCCCACGGGGTGAGATCTTGCGTGGAGCCCCGGATCGAGGGAGATTATCAGTGGTCTTGTATGTCTTCCATTTTCTTATAATTTCTCCCACAGTTGATTTCTTCACACCAAGCTGCTTACCTATTGCAGATTCAGTCTTCCCAGCCTCGTGCAGGTCTACAATTTTGTTTCTGGTGTCCTTTGACAGCTCTTTGGTTTTGGCCATAGTGGAGTTTGGAGTGTGACTGTTTGAGGTTGTGGACAGGTGTCTTTCATACTGATAACAAGTTCAAACAGGTGCCATTAATACAGGTAACGAGTGGAGGACAGAGGAGCCTCTTAAAGAAGAAGTTACAGGTCTGTGAGAGCCAGAAATCTTGCTTGTTTGTAGGTGACCAAATACTTATTTTACTGAGGAATTTACCAATAAATTCATTAAAAATCCTACAATGTGATTTTCTGAATTTTCTTTTCTCATTTTGTCTCTCATAGTTGAAGTGTACCTATGATGAAAATTACAGGCCTTTCTGATCTTTTTAAGTGGGAGAACTTGCATAATTGGTGGCTGACTAAATACTTTTTTGCCCCACTGTATAATCAGTGGTTTAGTCACCAGCAACAACACATTGCTCAGCTTTGTTCCAGTAAGTTATGCACCGTAATAACGTTTTAAAAAATCAGCGTATATATATATATATATATATATATATATATATATATATATATATATATATATATATATATATATATATATATATATATGGTCCAGGCAGGCTTAAATTGACTTAACAGCACCACCTGCTGTTGTGGAGTGTGAATTACAGGACATCTGTTAAAAAGTTTACTGGCATTTGTGTGTGGATCAGCAAGGCGGAAAATTAGTGCCAAAAGTCACGTGACACTGTTTCGTACTTGTAGAAATTTGTTTTGTACTTGAAGGATTTATTTTTTTTGTACTTGTAGAATTAATTTTTGTACTTGAAGGATTTTTTTGTACTTGAAGAAATACGTTTCTTTGTATTTGTAAAACATACTGTATTTGTTTGATAGGTAGGTTTCTTATTTGCAGAAAAAAATGCATTAGTTTGTGAATGATGTTTTGTATTTGCAAACCATGCTGAGTTTGTTTGTGAATCGTTGGGTGTGAGTAAAACACATTTTTTGTGTGTGTGAGGTTTTGGCATGATTCTAACTCCATACTTTTGGCCCATACCTACAAGCAGGCTCCATAGCTCCCCCTAATGCGTGGAAGGCCTTAACTTGGACATAATTGCTCCGATCTTCACCAGATTTATTACACATTGCTCTAATCATTGCGGACATATTTCCCATTTACCTTCATTAGCTCCGCACAACCGGAAGGCAGCCATTTTTAATTATACATTTTTCATGTGTTTTACATTCTTTCGGACTTGTCCTAGGCCGTGATTTCAATCTTGTTGAATCTTTGCAGGTAGTATCTGTGGACCCTCATGACGAAAAGTTATCCAAAGAATTTTGATAGGTGAAAAAATGCACAAGTTATAGCAACTTCCTGTCTAAAAAGGAAGTTGCGATATCTTGGCAACAATTATTCCGATTGCCCCAAAACTTGACGAAGTTGTTCCTCATGGCAGGTTTAGCATCTGTGCCAATCTTGGCGGCAATCGACCATTAGATGGCACCGTTTTAATTTTTTTGAATAATCAGCAAAATATCGATATATGGGGAACCTACTTTGTCTAACTACTCCTGGGGCGTGAGTCCGATCGGCACAAAAACTTGGATATAGACTCAGAGGACCATCATGACAAAAAGTTATCAAAAGAATTTTGATAGCTAAAACAATAAGCAAGTTATGGAGGAATTAGCAAAATCGCTATATGCAAAACCTACTTTTAGGTGGCTGTCGAAACAGGAATGGTTGTATCTTGGCAAAAGTTATTCCGATTTACATGAAACTTAGAATGTGTGGTCTACATGTGATATTGAGACACCCCCTATACTCTAGCCACATGCATACAGACCACGCCCCTTTCATAATTTGTGAACCGTTTAAGGTAGACTCTTGTGAGAGGTATCATTGAACTCAGCTATGAGTTCCTTTTTAATTGGTGAAGGTTTGCCCTGCCCCAAATACTTAAGCCACACCCCCTTTAATAACTAATGACCCATTTCTTGTACACTATTGTGTGAAGTATCATTGAACTCAGCAGAGACTTCCCTTTTCATTGGTGACGATTTGCAGTGTCTGAGTTTGCGGCCGGCAAATGCACGGCCGCAAGGAGCAGCGTCCGCCAGTACCCCCGGAGCAAGTGGCGAGGGCCCGTTCATCGCTGCTTGCAGCTTTAATTCAACTTTTGTTTTTGTTAAAGAAGGTAAAGAAAATCGCAATACCATTGAATAGCAATACTTGCGCAATAAATAAATGAAAAATCGCAATACAGAGCGAATCAGCGTCCATGAACTGTATCGAGAAAGAATTGAATCGGGACAAAAGCATATCGTCCCAGCCCTAGTGTTAAAGTATTTAAATTCCTCTCCAACTCTAATATGTATGTACAGTGAGGAAAATAAGTATTTGAACACCCTGCTATTTTGCAAGTTCTCCCACTTGGAAATCATGGAGGGGTCTGAAATTGTCATCGTATGTGCATGTCCACTGTGAGAGACATAATCTAAAAACAAAAATCCAGAAATCACAATGTATGATTTTTTAACTATTTATTTGTATGATACAGCTGCAAATAAGTATTTGAACACCTGAGAAAATCAATGTTAATATTTGGTACAGTAGCCTTTGTTTGCAATTACAGAGGTCAAACGTTTCCTGTAGTTCTTCACCAGGTTTGCACACACTGCAGGAGGGAGTTTGGCCCACTCCTCCATACAGATCTTCTCTAGATCAGTCAGGTTTCTGGGCTGTCGCTGAGAAACACGGAGTTTGAGCTCCCTCCAAAGATTCTCTATTGGGTTTAGGTCTGGAGACTGTTAGGCCACGCCAGAACCTTGATATGCTTCTTACAGAGCCACTCCTTGGTTATCCAGGCTGTGTGCTTCGGGTCATTGTCATGTTGGAAGACCCAGCCTCGACCCATCTTCAATGCTCTAACTGAGGGAAGGAGGTTGTTCCCCAAAATCTCGCAATACATGGCCCCGGTCATCCTCTCCTTAATACAGTGCAGTCGACCTGTCCCATGTGCAGAAAAACACCCCCAAAGCATGATGCTACCACCCCCATGCTTCACAGTAGGGATGGCGTTCTTGGGATGGTACTCATCATTCTTCTTCCTCCAAACACGGTTAGTGGAATTATGACCAAAAAGTTCTATTTTGGTCTCATCTGACCACATGACTTTCTCCCATGACTCCTCTGGATCATCCAAATGGTCATTGGCAAACTTAAGACGGGCTTTGACATGTGCTGGTTTAAGCAGGGGAACCTTCCGTGCCATGCATGATTTCAAACCATGACGTCTTAGTGTATTACCAACAGTAACCTTGGAAACGGTGGTCCCAGCTCTTTTCAGGTCATTGACTAGCTCCTCCCGTGTAGTCCTGGGCTGATTTCTCACCTTTCTTAGGATCATTGAGACCCCACGAGGTGAGATCTTGCATGGAGCCCCAGTCCGAGGGAGATTGACAGTCATGTTTAGCTTCTTCCATTTTCTAATGATTGCTCCAACAGTGGACCTTTTTTCACCAAGCTGCTTGGCAATTTCCCCGTAGCCCTTTCCAGCCTTGTGGAGGTGTACAATTCTGTCTCTAGTGTCTTTGGACAGCTCTTTGGTCTTGGCCATGTTAGTAGTTGGATTCTTACTGATTGTATGGGGTGGACAGGTGTCTTTATGCAGCTAACGACCTCAAACAGGTACATCTAATTTAGGATAATAAATGGAGTGGAGGTGGACATTTTAAAGGCAGACTAACAGGTCTTTGAGGGTCAGAATTCTAGCTGATAGACAGGTGTTGAAATACTTATTTGCAGCTGTATCATACAAATAGTTAAAAAATCATACATTGTGATTTCTGGATTTTTGTTTTTAGATTATGTCTCTCACAGTGGACATGCACCTACGATGACAATTTCAGACCCCTCCATGATTTCCAAGTGGGAGAACTTGCAAAATAGCAGGGTGTTCAAATACTTATTTTCCTCACTGTATATGAGGTGCACCAGGCCTACCTGCAGCTTTTCATGGCGCTCTCTGTGTGCCTGTAGGGAGAGCTGAGGACCGCTGTGATAATCAAGAGTCTGAGATGTTCTCACTGTTTTCAGCATCATCTGATGCAGTCGCTTCTCCAAACTATCCCACAGCTGCTGGGCCTGAATCAGCCTCTGTTTTACTGAGTCGTGCTGGTAAAGAACAGACAGGATGTTAAAATAATAGGGGGAGAAAGACAAAGACCAAACAACAAGGATCCAGTTAAAAGACCTCACACATTTTTCCAAGTTTACATTGAATTAAAAACCAAAGCCCAACAGTATGCATACATTCTGCATATTTTTTTTTATTGTTGATTGATGCTATGTAAAACAGTTTGTGTATGTTCCAGTAAAGGTTGTTGCTGGTGGTAACGGGACAAGATAACAACTATAAGTATTGGTCACAAACAAAAACTAAACCAAACACATCACTTTCCTTTTCTGCCCATAAAACATTTTACCTCTACATTTTCCCCACCGTCATTTACCTGTTGTGTGAGAGCAGCGCAGGCCTGGATGCATTTATCTGTCTGAGAGACGAAACCACAGCGGCCGCCATCAACTTTGTCTCTCAACTCCTGAAGAGCTGCAGACTTCTGCCTGATCTTCTCCTCAAGACCCTGACACACACACATAAAACAAGAAGATAAAAATATCATATTTTTAGGGCCCGAGCGCCGACAGCGGCCCTATTGGAACTTTTCCTGGCAAATTAATTGCCTTTTTGAGGGGCTTAACATATTCAAAAACTCACCAAAATTGGCGGTCGCATCAAGTCTGGTGAAAATGTACGTATTTTAAGGGTTTCAGGAATAGGCGCACAAAAATGGCTCACTAGCGCCCCCTACAAAGTTAAAGAAATTAAGCCCCTGCAGTACGTTAAACGTAGACTCACAAAACTTGGTACACATATGTAGCATGTCAAGACGTACAAGAAACGTCATTGGAGCCACACCCTAAACCCAACAGGGAAGTCCGCCATTTTGAATCCAAAGTTCGAAGTTAGTGCGATTTTGGCCATTTCCTCATGTCGTACTTTAACCAACTCCTCCTAGAGATTTCATCCGATCAACTTCAAATTTGGTCTGTGTCATCTTAAGACCTTAAAGATGAAAAGTTATTAAAAGAAAAACTTTTCGTCAAATGGCGTGGCGGCCATTTTGTGAGTTTCGCCATCGAAACAGGAAGTAGGTATAACTCGAGTGTACATTGTCCAATTGGCTCGAAACTTTTCATGATTCATAAGACTAACTCTGAGGACATTTACCGGACAAAATTGACTCAAAGTCATAGCGCTCCCTAGTGGCAACAGGAAGTAGACCAAAAAGTCAATGTGCTATATTTTAACGAACTCCTCCTAGAGATTTCATCCGATGGACTTCAAATTTGGTCTGTATCTTCTCAACACCTTAAAGATGAGACGTTATTAAAAGAAAAACTTTTCGTCAAACGGTATGGGCGTGGCATGGCGGACATTTTTTGTGTTTAGCGATGAACGAGAAAGTGGCTGTAACTACAGTGTACATTGTCATATCTGCTTGAAATTTCCCACAATCAACAGGAGTCCAGGCCTGAGGACATATACAGGCCAATATTGACTTTTGGTCATAGCGCCCCCCCGCCGGCAACAGGAAATCAGCCTTATATGACAAACATCATCCGATTTACATGAAACTTATGTGTGGTCCACATGTGATACTGAGCAGACAGTTTCTTTTTGATTGGTGATAGTTTGACCCGCCCCCTATGCTGTAGCCACGCCCCTTTCATAACTGGTGACCCATTTAAGGTAGAGTCTTATGTGAGGTATCAATGACCTCAGCAGAGACTTCCTTTTTTATTGGTAAAGGTTTGCCCCGACCCCTATGCTTTTGCCATGCCCCCTGTTTTGTTATAAATAAGCTGTTAAAAGTAAGAAGTTAATTTGCCTCAAGTCTTAATGAGTTCTCTATTTACGTTGCTGTCACTTTAAGACTCTCAGCTGGTAACCGCTATGTCGCGTGAGCGGTAGTTAGGAAGGAAACGAACGCTACAAACAAACTGTTCAGTGATTTATGGTTGTAGTGTAGCAAGCCAACTACAGTTACATTTGCCTACATTTATGCCTAGAGTAGCATCGTTGGTATGTATTCATTCACTGTTTTTAAATAATTACATAGGTTCATAGATCATTAGTTTGATGTCAGTGTTATTTTGTGTCAAGTCTATATTAGAAATGTCCGTGAAGCGCTGGCGTTGGTGCTGTGATTAACGTTGCATGGTTGCTAGGCAACTACAAGTCACAGGACGGGCTACACTCGTATGAATGAACGTAATATTGTTTACATGTCAAAAATTTCTTTGTACAGCATAATCACTATCAGTTTAATAGTTATGAATTATATTGTGTAACGGTAGAAAGGAAATATTGGAATTGATGAAATTACATTCTGAACATAGGCTATATTGTTTGTTAAAAGCTAGCATAGAATTGATTAGTCTGTTTTTATATGTTACAGTTTCACACTTTCCTTGCAACGTCAAACCTGTGGACATGGGAACGACTGTCTTCAGAGTCTTGATGTTAGGAGAGAGTTTAGCTGGCTTTCAGTGTATAGAGCAATACCGAAGACGGCACACCCCCTTTCACAGCTAATGAACTGTATGACGTACAGTCTTGTGTGAGGTATCCTTGAACTCAGCAGGGAGTTCCCTTTTCATTGGTGACGATTTGCGGTGTCCAAGTGCCGCGCAAATGCACGGCCGCAAGGAGCGGTATCCGCCAGTGACGGCCAACGCGCGCAGAGGCGCGAGGGCCCGTCCAACGCTGCTTGCAGCTTTAATTCTGTTTGTGATTAACATTATTTAACATACAATTCGCAACATGAACATACCCCCCCCCCCACACACACGCACTAAACATGTAGTTTATAAAAATATGATGGTTTATTATAAATTAAAAATCCAACAATATAACGGCCTACAAGTCCAGCTGAAATGATTAGCCAGTTAAACACTTAGTTGATTGACTGAACAGTTTTGATCGTTTCCAGTTTCTAAAATGTGAGGGTACATTTTCCTGATGACTTACATACTTTAGTAAGTAAAATTTTCAATGGACAGAATATTTTTACAGTGTGGTATTAGTAATTTTACTCAAGTAAAGAATCTGAACATTTCTTCCACCATTGCACATCTTTCCCCAGCACAAAGCTTCTTAAGAGCCCTCCAGAAAGTTCAGGTACCTTTCCCATTTTTTAGTATAGACATCCAATCTGGCAAACTGTTTATATGACCTTTTTTTAAAGAAAATATTATATATTTTTAGTATTTCTTTGCAAAATCCTTCAAGTAATATGACTCTACCACTGAAATATTAAACTGAAATAGCACATTTGGTTGAGGTGTTCTGATTGTTCGTACAGATGTCAGAGTACAGATTACGACAAAGTGTTTGTGTTGGCATTCTAAACTTCAGTGGATTTGTGAGGACTATGGTTAACTGCTCCTCCGATCTCTGCAGGGTAAATCCAGACAGCTAGCTAGACTATCTGTCCAATCTGAGTTTTCTGTTGCACGACTAAAACAACCTTTGAACGTACACATGTTCCTTCCCGAGGCTATTTTGCAGAGGCACAATTGCTCCGTCCAACGCTTTTTGACGATTGTGATTGGTTTTAAAAAATGCCAATAAACCAGAGCACGTTTTTCTCCCATCCCAGAATGCTGTGTGGACTAGCCAGACCTTCCTCAATAGCGCTGTGGAGGAAAGTCTGGCAATGCTACAATTAATTACAATGCTGCAACTAGTACAGATGTGACCTCTGACCTGGCAGGTGTCGATGCTGCTTCGCAGCTCCGTTTGGCTGTTGGGTGTCTGAGCTGAGTCCATCCAGAGGTTGTGATGTGTGATCCAGCTGTGGATCTGCTGCAGCCAGGCCTCCCGCTGCGCTCTGCTCCTCAGCTCCTGCTCCACCTCCTGCATCTGAACACCACAAACAACGACAGACATTCTGAGGATCAAGGAAGAACTTGAGCATGTTAGAAAATATCTTGATATTTTGGCCAGAAATTAAATAAATATATTTTATTCCAAACATTTAAAAAAAAAAAATAAAAAAAATAAAAATATATATATATATATATATATAGTATGTAAATAAATACAAAAATAATAACGGTAAATATGTTCAACCATAGGCGTAGATTTTGGGGGGGATGCAGGGGACATTTCCCCCCGAATATTTAGAAGAGGTAAATTTGTCCTCATAGATATAAAACGTATATATTTATGTTCGTCCTCCTCAAAAAAATATGAAAGACAACCAACTCCCCAAAAGAAGTAAAAATAACCATTCAGGCGGCTCAAAACATGTACAGAAGATATATTTATGAAGCTTTAAACTTTGGAGCTCATAGCTTTAACAAGGTCTCATTCTCTAACAGATTTGTTGTTAAGATGTACATGATTCCTCCTCGCCCGCCTCCGCATTTTCATTAAAAACCAGGTCTATACTTTTTTATTCGACGTCAACCATTTCATTTCTTACTGCGGTGACTTAGTGGAATGCCTACAGGAGCGTAAAAACAGGGCTAGCAAGGATTCTGATGCTAACGCGGACCTACACATGGAGGAGATTATGACCAAGATCCTGGAAAAACAAAATGGGCTTCAATCAGCGGTCCACATCGCAGTGAAGGAAGTGTTAGCAGAAATTGAGACCTCGCTACAACACATCAGGACAGAGCTTGAGAGGCAGTGAACTACAGTAAGCGACCTAATACAGCGACTAGACGAGGCGCAAAGAGACAACATACAGATGAGAATGAGATGACCAGAAGAAATTTGAGTTGAAGTTAGCCGAACTGGAGGACAGATCGAGAAGAAACATTGTACGCATCATTGGACTGAAAGAGGGTAGCGAAAAAGATGACCCAGTTGGATTTCTGCAAAATCAGTTGCCAAAATGGAACCCCTCCTTACAGAACAGGGCTACCATTGAAATTGACAGGGCGCACAGAATCTATGGCAAGGGTACAACAACGTGCACGCTGATTCTCAAATGTCTGAGATAGCAGGACCATCAAGCAATTATCCATGGGGCGAGACAAGGCCCGATTCGTGATTCCAACGCAACACTGCGCTTTAAGCCTGACTACAGCGCTCTCACCGTCCAACGGCGCCAGGGATTTATAGGAGTGACTCTGAGAGTAACCCACGGAGGTAGAACACTCACATTCACTGCACCCGAGGAGGCGGACAAGTTCTGTGGGGATCTGGATATGGAGGAGGGAAATGTGACACCCGCGCGAGCCGCTTCGCGACCAGACCGGGCGCTGTCATCGGACCCAGAGGACGGCGTGGAAACCTCTTGTCCTACGTGGGAACCTGGGCGGGCGGACCCGGCGACTGGAACACTGTGCAACTTTAACTCGAGGACACTGCATGTAAGTTTGGCAACCTAGCTTTAAAGGAATGTTTAATTAGGCTGAAAACATGATGGACACGGTCTGCTCACTTAGAAAACTAATAGCTGGTTGGAACATGGTATGTGAGTTTGGGAGCCAGGCTGTGGAGACAGATTTGACTGGACTGAAAGAACATGATAAACACTTATTTTATAATCTGTATTTACTACTCTTACATGGTTTGTTTCCCACACAGCCCATTTCAGAGCTTAATAGCTGGTTGAAACAATATATGAGCTTGGGAGCTAAGTTATAAGGAGCGTTTGATTAGACTGCATCTTATAATCTATGTTTAATACTCCTACATGGCTGGTTTGTTTATTTCAGAACTTAATAGATGGTTGGGACTTAGTTTTATGTTTTTTTGTAACACTGTTCATGTTTAACATAGGTAAGCACTAGACCTGTTTCAGTTAACCTGTGACTTTAGACAGGAGGGGCAGTTTTGAGCTGGAGTTTTTGTGCAAGTTGCGTTTGATGCGGCCACGTATCTTACAGAGAGGGAAGGGGGTCTGCGGTCTCGGAGGACTAGGGGATTTATTTTATTTTTTATGTTTTCACCACACTTTGCTTAGTAGGGGTGGTACGGTTCACAAAATCCACGGTTCGGTTCGTATCACGGTTTTAGGTTCTGTACGGTTCTTGTTATTTTTTCTTTCAATCTTTAACACTCCAGAAATATACTTCAGCATATGATATATAGCTAAAATTAGCATATTGAATGCATGTTGCACAATACATGCATACAGTGGCAGTTCTATCTATTGTTTTATTTCCGCTGTCATCATAGGTAACATGAAATCCTAAATGTTCCCACACACCAGACTATATACGACGCTGGCGCATCCTCCAACTCCGGGCAGCTTTCCTTTTCTCTCCCACTTACCATTTCTGCATGTGACGTGACCTGCAGCACTCCACCTGAGGAGAAGTCGGCTCGGCGCCTCTCAAAATCTGACGAAAATCTTTTAAACTGACCTTTGTCGATCAAAAAAACAGAAAAATTCAGCAACTGTATGGCCTATTTCTCGCTTAAAATGTTTTCAGAAACACTTTTCGGTGAACTATTTTCGTAAAATACGAGATTGTATTCAGAACGAGACGCCATTAGAGTCTGTTTTGAAATTCGGGAGCAGCAAGAACCACGTGACGCGTTCGTCCAATCAGCTGCCATGTGTTGCGTTCGTCACGCTCATCCCCCACCAAGTGTTTTAACATAGGTGTCGAAAGTGGGAACTACGGCAGTAAGTGGTTAGTGCACATTAACAGTGGACTGACGAACCGTGCGACACACGCACGCTCCGAACCGAGACATGCGAACCAAGCGGTTCAGTGATGTTTTTTCATGAACCGTGCCACCCCTATTGCTTAGCTCTAACAGCTCACCCTTTGCTACAAATTTATCAGTTAATTCCGGTAGGGTACTCCAGACGTGTACATTTTGAAGATGGCTTAACTTTCAATTCCTTCAGTTAACATCAGGGGGCTAAACGGACCGATCAAACAAGCTAAATTCCTGGACTATTTAAGAAGGAAGAAGATAGACGTGGCACTTATTCAAGAGTCACATTTACGTAAAAGAGATATAAATCGTCTATAAAATAAATATTTCAAAGTTGTTGCTTCATCCAGTGACGACACCAAAACCAAGGGCTCCATTGTGTTACTGTCACGGAAATGTGCACTAACCATAGACAAAAGTAGTAAAGACCTATCAGGCAGGATATCATATGTATGTAGGATAAGGAGCAGGAAAATAGCCTTTGTTTCGGTATACGCACCGGCTACATGATGAAAGCTTTTTCCCATGCCTAACCAATGAATTGCTTTCTCTCAATGACTACTCACTAATTATAGGGGGAGACATGAATGCGGTACTAGATCTAAATCAGGATAGACCAGAGGTCAACCACACAAAAGCCCAAAAACGCATATCGGACATGTTTAAAACAGTGGTGGAATCCCACCATCTTACAGATATATGGAGGATGCACAATCCTACTAAAAAGGATTACACTTTCTTTTTCACACGTCACCTCACCCACTCTCGCATTGATTATTTTTTGTGCTCCAGTGAACTTAAGGCAATGTTCCACACGATAACAATTGAACCAGCAACCCTGTCTGACCACAATGCACTGATAACCACATTCCATTGTGATATGTTAGGAGAAAGATCTAGAAGGTGGCAATTTAATAATTCCCTTCTCCAAAACACATATTTTGATACAGAGTTTAGAGCCAAGCTGGCAGAGTTTATATCAATCAATACTGACTCAGTTTCGGACCCAGCCTATATTTGACAAGCCACTAAAGGATTTATTAGAGATTTCACATCTTCCTTTGTGGTCATTTTGAAGAAGAGAGAGGCGTTGGAAGAACGTTGTAAATCGTTAGAGCATTCTCTAAAGACGTGTTTTTCCAAATCTACTCATACTCTTTTAGTCACAAATTGAGCAGAGCTAAATTATTTGCTAAGAAGTAGAGCTGAATTCATAATGCGTGGAGAAAGTGAGGAAAAATTACTATTTTAATGGTTGCAAACTTGCTGGCTCTGAAATTAACACAAAATGAGTCCAGAGCTGCTATCAACAGCATCCACACGGACCGAGGTATCTCAACGAATCCTAAAGATATCACCGCCACTTTCCAATCCTTTCATTCAAAGTTGTATGAATCCTCCTGTAATCCGGATCCAACACAGTGCCAAAAGTTCCTGAAAGAGCTAAACCTGCCTCTTCTCGACCCAGAGGAGGCAGAAGAACTGAGTCAACCTATAATGTTAGAGGAACTTAAATCAGCGTTAAAAGCAGCTAAGAAAGGGAAAACACTGGGGTTGGAATTCCATCAGAACTTTTACTACAGTACTTTGACATACTAGGACCTATCATTTTACAAACTTTAACCTCGGCCATAGAGATGGGCACCTTTCATCAACAAACCAACACTGCACTAATTTCGGTCATACACAAAAAGTGCCTAGAACGCTTTATTGAGAAGCTAGTCCACCCCGACCAATCAGGATTTATACCAAAGCGTCACGCTGCAGACAATATACGCAGATTATTCCATGTAATAGAAGAAGCTAAAAACCTTCCAACAACGGCAGCAGTTTTATCACTGGACGCGGAAAAGGCTTTTGACTGCCTAGAGTGGAACTACTTGCGGCAAGTAATGGAGAGGCTTGGTTTGGGAGCCAAATTCATTGACATGGTACGTACTTTATATGCGAATCCCACAGCCATAGTCTCAACCAATGGCCTGCATTCACAGCCATTCTCTATCGCACGGGGCTTGCAACAGGGATGTCCGCTATCTCCCATGCTATTTGCGATCTCTCGTGAACCGTTAGCCCAAGCCATAAGGCAAAATAAAATATGTAATGTCCAGATTAAATCCAATAACAACTCAATATCGTTATTTGCAGATGATATTTTGCGTACATCTCTGACCTTGAGGACTCTGTTCCAAAAATTCTTAAGATCTTTAACGAATTTGGCTCAATCTCCGGCTATAAAATCAATTGGA
Organism: Zingel zingel; assembly: GCA_023566125.1. Taxonomy (NCBI): domain Eukaryota; kingdom Metazoa; phylum Chordata; class Actinopteri; order Perciformes; family Percidae; genus Zingel; species Zingel zingel. Next base: position 4,200,501 of record CM042333.1, read on the forward strand.
ATAAATCTAATCAGATATCAGCTATTAGTGATACAATACCAACCCAAAGCAAAATTACATATTTGGGCATCACCATTCATGCATCGCTACAGCGAGTTGTCAAGGACAACTATGAAATTATACTAAGTAGTGTTCAAAGGGATCTGGCCAATTGGTCTGCGCTGCCAGCATCGCTACGGTCCAGGATTGCTGTTGTTAAAATGAACATAGTTCCTCGTGTGAATTTCTTAAGTACAATGATACATTTCTGGAAGAAACTAGATACCGTAATTTGAAATTTGTAATAATAAACAACCTAGACTTTACCCTGCAGAGTACCACAAACACGGGAGGCCTGGCCCTCTCTAACCTTAAAGTGTACCACAGAGCCTTCCAGCTACGGGCCCTCAGAGTGTGGGTGGACCCCTCATCTACAGTCTCATGGAGAGAAATAGAGCAAAACCTCACTGGAAGTCTAAGACTGCAAGACCTTGCCTTTGCAAGTGTGTGCCCAAAAACGTGTATGCTAGCCCATGGCCCTATTATCACCAACACACTGACCAACTTTAAACAGGTGGAGGAGCACCTACGCTACACCAATAAGTGGCATTTGAATACCCCAATATGGCACAATGCACACCTAATGTCCTTTACTTGTAACCAGTGGAGTGACAGAGGTATTTATACTTTAGACCAGCTATTCAATGAGGAAGGTTAAGTTTTGAAGACATGAGAGCTAGCTTTGAGGTCCCTAGGACATCCTTCATCCTTTATCTTCACTTAAGATCAGCCCTAAAGTGTTTTGGAGTGCCATGGGGGTCTTGAGGCGCACACAATCATTAAATGGCTTGTTGATTCTTCTGTGAGAGGATTAGTGTCCAAGATTTATGCTAAACTGATGCAAGTATCCATAGGAGAACTCCCAATAGTAAAGAAATGTGAACGAGAGCTGAGTCCTGAGGGGAACGTAATTAATTTGGAGACAGTTTGGGACATTCCCACTGTTCCAAGAACCAAATCAACCAAATTTTATCAGGGAGGACCCCAAGACCCCCCGGTTATAATGTGTTCCCCCCAATGTTGAAACACAACCTATGCCCTTGTTTACAACAATAAGTAACATTAACATTTCTTTGTCCAAAAAAAGAGTTGAAAGTAGCAACATGTTTGTCTAGTCCTACTTCTACCTAATAAGTAGACCTTGGCTGAATCTCATGTCCTTTTATGTGATATCTCCTCGCTCCCCCGCTTGAACCGGTCATTCTGTTCCTCCTTTGTGAAGGCCGTCTCAAAGCTCTTATTCCTGCCCCAAGGAGCTAGGATGGAGGATGGATCTCTGAGGAGCTATGAGCGAGGATACAGAGAGCAGCCTTCCTGGAAACCGTACAGCTGAAAGCCGTTGCTAACTCCGCATATACAGCTGACGAATTCACGACGCTTCAGAGGAAAGGACATCTCATCCCTCTAAAAACACATTACCTCTCTCCTTGCATAATTTCCTATGTCTCTCCCATGCTTCCACGATGGGACAGACTAAGACGCAAGGCAGGGAAGAAAGTGGAGGAAATGGGGATGCAATTTTTTGTTTTCTGTTTGTTTTCTGACCTGAGAGTTGAGGGTTTGCTGCCGACTGAGCCACTGATGCTGGAGACGGCCCTGCTCCTCTGCACACTGCATGTGTTCATAGTGCCTCCTCTGGCCCTCCTCAGTACTGCATGTCTGTAACGGCTGGCTCACATAGTCCAGTGTGGCCTGATGGGCCAACATCTCTGTCTGAATCTCCTGAGAAAAATGTCATGCAGGGAGAGAGAGAGAATCAGTCAAACAGATAATAATAATAATAATAATACAACTTTTATCTGATATAGCACCTTTTACAGAACAAAGTCATTAACTGCTTTACAAGAGTAATTGAGATATACATGTAAACAGACTTCAAAAGATTGCACTGTAGTATCGCGCTTGCACTGCAATGAATGCACTAAAACCCTCCCACCACTGGCTGAAACACACTTAAAGTAGTCTTTATCTACGACGTCTCATTTACGGGATTGCTCCGGTGCTGCCGGAGGATCCACCAGATGTCCCTCATTTTCAGCCGGATGTCCCTCACCTTTCACTTTCTTTGTGTTGGCATTCTAAGCTCTGGTGGATCTGATCATGAGGACTATGGTTAAATGATCCTCAGATCTGGTCCAAAACCCTGCAGGGGTCTAGCTAGCTGTCTGGATTCACCCTGCAAGGTTCTGGACCATCTGTCCAATCTGAGTTTTCTGTTGCACGACTAAAACAACTTTTGAACGTGCACATGTTCCACCAAAACAAGTAATTTTCCGAGACTATTTTGCAGAGGCACCGTTGCTCCATCTGGCGCTAGCACCTCCCAAGACGATTGTGATTGGGTTCAAGAAATGCCAATAAACCAGAGCATGTTTTTCTCCCATCCCAGAATGCTGTGTGGACTAGCCAGACCCTTCCCCACAGCGCTGTGGAGGAAGGTCTGGAAATGAGAGACTACACTTAAAGTAACCCGGACATTTAGGCATTTCTGTACCTTGCAGTATGTTAGGAGCTGACTCAGATCATTGTTGGTGGAGGAGCTTTGGTTGATTCTGCTGCGATGCTCCTCCAGCCTGGACTCGGCCGCTGCCAGCCAGGCCTGCAGCTCCAGCAGCGCCCCCTGCTGGCTCAAGGTCTCCATCCATCGCTGAGGAGGAGGAGAAGGAAGGAATGGCTTAAATTTTCTATAGAATTAATAAAATACTTACTCTCTGACCCTCAAGAATTTTAAAATAATAACTTTTTCTACTCTTCATAAAAGCCAAAAAAGATTCAGCTAGTGCTGCTGCCCCTGCTGGAAAATATAGTCCCAGTCTATGGAAGCAAGTAAGAGACATAAGTATTTGAATTTTAACTGCCACTGAAAACTTATAACCATGTATCTGAATGTATTTGTTCTGGATTCATCTCTACAAAATGAAAATATAAAATTTCTTAATTTGCAATTTCAAAAGCTGAATTTGAATAAATTTTTTTAATAGGACAAATTCAGATCCAAATATTCAATTTAAAATAATTAACATAGCAACAGCCGGGCTACCCAGGATAGGCAATCGAGCCTGAATGCAATCAAACCAACCTCTGGCCTATCAGAGCATGGTCTGTCAGTCATGTGATCTAAGAAAGCGGCTCGCAAATTGAAACTCAAAGATGACTGCCAGGGAGAACAACGGGGCTCCGGTAGTCATCCAGTTTTCAGTTGAATTTTTGGATCTGAATTTGTTTCAAAGAGGTTGATTCAGAACAAATAATTCAGATACATGGTTTTCAAAGTAAAATATTTCAATATTAAGTATTCAGTGCCTGTTGAAATTGAAATTCTTATGTCCCTTATTTTATTCCATACTGGTCTGACCGTGTCTCCTTTGGCAGGTGTAAGCTTCAGGATTGATTCGATGTTATCGTGTTATTAGGCTGTAAATGGCCTTGCTCTGAGGTTAATATCAGATTGTTGTTACATCTCATCTGGGCTAGTGTTTAACTCCTTTTACATATTAATAAAAGCGAAAGATATTGCTTTTAACATGTATACACAGAATATGTGATGTTTGTGTAGTCTTTATTTGTTAATTTGTGACAGACCTACAGTATAAGATGCATTTATCTGAAATAAGCTTTCAATTTGAACTTAAACTTCAAAAGGAGGTGAGTTAGAAGGCAAAAAAGTCGAGGGAGGGGAGAGAAAAAGACTAGGAATCAGAGTCGACAAAAACGGAGGTGAGGAAGAGAAAAGAGAGGAATAGAAAATAAATAACTACAGGAAGATGAGATGAGAGGGGATGAAGAAGTGGGAGAGAGGGAGGGATAGGAAGACAGCTGAGAAAAGAGGATGCTGGGAAGATGGGCAGAGATAGAGAGGCAGAACAGAGAAGAGTAGAGAAAAGAAGAAAGAGAAGATCTTGACAGATCTTGATAGATGGAGGGGAGAATGGTTTCACACTAATACAGGCGAGAAGAGTCATCCGGATGGCATTGTGCTGCACGGTGGGGATGTTTAAAACTAATTGGTGACAGGAAGACTATGGCGTGGTTTTTAAAATATCAAACTCTCTGATCTTTACTGTACATGTGAAACACTTTACTTTATTTCTTATTTGTCACGTAGAACTGCAGTATAATGTAATGAAATTCAATCTCTGCATTTAACCCATTCTTAGCATTAGGTGCAGTGGGGAGCTTTACATACTGTACATCGTTCGGGGAGCAACTTGGGGTTCAGTGTCTTACTCAAGGACACTTTGAGATGCGGCCGGAGGACTGAACCGCCAATATTGTTAAGGGCCAACCCTCTCTACACTCTGAGGCACATGCCACATGTGCGCACGAAGAAGCAAATTATGGTTCACATTTTAACATTTAGAAACAAAATCTCCATTCCTTTTGTTATTTTGGTCAAAATAATGCAATAAAAAAGTCAATAAATATTCTGAAAAACTAGAAGAGGCCAAGAAACCACAAACACCATCTATTCTAATTGAGAATTACAAATTTAAATAAGTCACACCTCTGAAACATCTTATCCTATATATTTATATAAAGCTTCTGGAAGTGACAAACTACATGGGCAATCTCCTGACCTTATGCAGGGCTTGTTGGACGACAGGAACATGGGCCAGCAGACTAGACCAGTCCCGCTCTATCTGTCTGAGCTGGGACGGGATGGAGCCCAGCTCTGGCTCTGAAGTCTGAGATAGTGAAGTCTTTATGTCCTCTGGATTTCTATCAGAGTCTTCTTCCTCTTCACTCAGCTGGACCAGCTGGGTTCCAGCACTGATCACAGCCACCTTCAGTCCACATTTGGCCTCCAACTCTTTGGTCAAAGCCTAAAATAGAAAGGTTTTGTTATATTCTCTTCTCTACATTAGCATAATGTGCTCTGTGAGGGTTGACAGGGTTGTTGCCAAAATATCTGACATTCTCAACTCACGATTCAGCTTATACAAACAACAAAATAATTTAAACATTTTGCCAAGTGCAATTATAGGAGGGCGGCCCAGAAGCATTTACATTTGCAGAGCGTAGAAGGTTCTGACTCACTGAACTGACCTCAAAACGTGATACTCTAATTCTAATCTAATCTATTTGATTCTATGTGGACAGACTTCAGAAAGTCTTTATCATAGTGATATGAAAGATGACTTGGTGACTTGCTTGCTGATTTTATTTATTGCAGAATGCAAAGAAAAAACTTCCGGAAGAACAAATTTGGCCACTTATAAAGGGAAAAGTTAGTAATTATTTAATTAAAGCTTATATTTGAAAAGGTGTCAAATTCAAGGCCTGCTGGCCGAACCCGGCCCTTCTCAGGTTTTTATCAACTTCAGGTTCACAATAAATTTAATCTATTTGTGCGCCAAACCCAAAAAGACAGAAAACTGTTTTTCAAACTGTAATTAAGCAACAGTCAAAGTAGAAGTTGGCAGATTTGCCCACTTTGACACTCAGAAATTCCCACAGAAGCAGAGAATTTTCATATTCAGGCTGTGAAACAGGTTGCAGTAAGTCGGCTGTGTGGTAGCCTACTTAGCTTGATTTGCTAAGGAACTTTTTTGCTGACTTTTGTAGGGCTTTTATGTCAACAAAAATGCGACAGAAGTTGGAAAAAAAATGACAAAAGTGTCGGAGAAAGCATCAAAAATTAAAGCTGCAAGCAGCGTTGGACAGGACCTCGCATCTCCTTGCACGTCGGGGTTACTGGCGGATGCCACTCCTTGCGGCCGTACATTTGCGTGGCACTCAGACACTGCAAATCGTCACCAATGAAAAGGGAACTCTCTGTTGAGTTCAATGATACCTCACACAAGACTTAACCTTAAACAGTGCAAAAGCCATAAAGGGGCGTGGCCTGAGTACATGGGCGTGGTTAAAGTATATGGGGCGGCTCAGTATCACATGTAGACCACACATTATGAGTTTCATGTAAATCAGATGATGTTTGTCATATAAGGCTGATTTCCTGTTGCCAGCGGGGGGCACTATGACCAAAAGTCAATATTGCCTGTAGATGTCCTCAGGCCTGGACCCTTGTCAATCGTGAGAAATTTTGGGCAGATATGACAACGTCGTACACTCAAGTTACAACAACTCATCATAGATAAATGCTCAAAATGGCCTTCACGCCCACACCGTTGGACGAAAACTCAAGCTTTTAATAACTTTTCATCGTTAAGGTCTTGAGATGGCAGAAAACAAATTTGAAGTTGATCAGATTAAATCTCTAGGAGGAGTTTGTTTAAGTATAGCACCTTGACTTTTAGGCCTACTTCCTGTTGCCACTAGGGGGCGCTATGACTTTGAGCCAATATCAGCCTGTATATGTCGTCAGGGTTGGACTCTTATGAATCCTGAAAAGTTTCGAGCCAATTGGTCAATGTACACTCAAGTTACACCCACTTCCTGTTTCGATGGCAAAACGCACAAAATGGCGGCCCCACCACAGCTAGGCCCCTTTTCATCTTTAAGGTCTTAAGATGGCACAGACCAAATTTGAAGTCGATTGGATGAAATCTCTAGGAGGAGTTTGTTAAAGTACAACATATGGAAATAGCCAAAATCGCACTAATTTCGAACTTTCAATTCAAAATGGCGGACTTCCTGTTGTGATAAGGGTATGGCTCCAATGAGCTTTTTTGTATGTCTTGACATATGCGTACCACGTTTCATTAGTCTACATTAAACGTACTGGAGGGGCTCAATTTTTTTTATTTTGTAGGGGGCGCTAGCGAGCCATTTTTGCGCGCCTATTCCCGAAACCCTTAAAATACGTATATTTTCAATAGGCTTGATAGGACCGCCAATTTTGGTGAGTTTTTGAGTATGTTAACGGGATAGTTCACCATTGGAAATGTGAATATATCTTTAAATTGGGTCACTTATGTAGTAGAAATGTGAATTTTTTTTAGAAATTGGTGGCTTATAGGCCGAGAAAAGCCAGAAAATGTTTGGCTCATGTGGATGAAAGACACCAAATCCCAGAATGCACTTGCTTCGCTGCTTTAGCGTCTACTCCCAAGCCACGCCTATCGTTTACAGACAGACAGTGAGGCAGCATTCAACTCAAGTATGTTTTATTGTCATTTTACCCATATACACGAAACAACGTTTCACCATGGCTCAAGTGGTTACACAGTTAAAAATAAATAAAAATGACATTATATAAAAACGACATACGAAACAGGCTACATTTAGTGCACACACATATGCTCCGTAAAGTTCAGCTAACACATAGCTACTAGCATTAGCGTTTGGTGGGCTGTAAACACCGAGTATAAACTATAGTATTTGCGTGGAATGTAGAATGGTCGGCATTTAACAGTCACAAACTCCACCAGCAGTTAGCAGTTAGTTGGATACAAGCACCGGTCCGTGTTAACACAACCCTCCTCCACTAGTCTTACCCGGCGACAGAGCAGCCGGCCTGGTAGCTGGATAGCTGTTGTTCAACAAAAACACAGCAGTCTCTGAATTAGCGTTGGGAGTTTCGTTGAAGTTGGATGTAGTCCAGTTTGTTGTCTAATGAGCAGACACTTGCAAGCAGGATTGATGGAACAGGTGGCCGGCTAGTGTTAGCTTTCCACCGGCAAACTCGTTCAACGTTCCCCGCTGATGATGTCCCTTCACCGGCCAGAGGCATCGAGCAACACCGCTGGTCTCCATAGCAGACGGGCGAAGCTGTGTCGAGTATTCTGTCTGTAATAAAGTGTCCTGCATATTCTCCGATCTGTACCAATGTACCCTGGTGGTACACGTGTGCGGTAGTTTGAATGCACATAATTGTTGTTATAAAATTTCCTTTGGGATAAATAAAGCTATCTATCTATCTATCTATCTATCTATCTTAAAGTTTTCTGCTGAGAAGGGAGTAGCAAAAATTCAAGATGGCTGACACTCGTTTTGGTTCGGGAATCTTCGGAGAAAGACGACAGTCCAACCCCCTATGGGCGGGTTGAAAATATGCGGAAGTAGCTCCTACTACTGGCTGTAGTCCATTGCCTCTGGGCAAAAAATCTTCCGATGACGCAAAAATCGTTGTTTTGCGTCATCGGAAGATTTTTTCCAGACCCACAATACAGAGATCTCCCCTCTCAGGGGGACATGAGGGAGAGAAGCACAGTCATTCAAAAATACTACCGTGTTTCTACTGATACAAAGCTTAACGCTAAATCGGTGAAGTATCCCTTTAAGGTCCCCAAAAAGGCAATTCATTTGCCAGACGAAGGAAGAAAAAAAAAAATTCAATAGGGCCTTCACTGCTGTCGGCGCTCAGGCCCTAATGACGAAAAATGCGACAAATTGTAAAAAAAAAAGCGACATGCAGTCATACAGTCAAAGTTATTTGACTTTTCTCAATAAAAGCATGTCAATAAACTTTACATGTCTGGCCCTTGGTGTGATTTTCATTTTCCAGGGTGGCCCCTAGTGAAAATGAGTTTTAACACTCAAAGAGTGAGTCTGTGGGTGTCTGCTCACCACAAACTGGAGGTAGTGGTCACGCCTCTGTTCTGCATCCATCTCCTCCTCAGCTAAGAGCTGACTGCATCTGTCAATCAGCTCCCTGGCCCCACCCATCCAGTCAGCCAGTACCGCAGAGTCACGAAAAAAACTGTTTATTGGTGGAAAATAGAACATTGATCAACAAATCTACAAGATTACAGTGTCATCTACATATTTGTTTTGTAAGATAATTTTTTGGGGCATTTTGGTCTTGGTCTAATTGATAAGACAGTTGTAGACAGGAAAGGGGGGAGAGAGAGGGGGAAGACATGCAGCAAAGGGCCGCAGAGCTGCCTCGAACCCTGGGCCGCTGCGGTAAGGGACGAGCCTTGGCGCATGGGGTGCGCGCTCCACAAGGTGAGCTAACAGGGCGCCCCATATTTATTTAAAGCAAATTGTATCTTATATATAGATTTATTTAGACTTAAACGTTCTTATTAGGTGCTTTTTTATTAGATGCTGTGCACATTTTATTATCAAAAATTTTAAAGTTTGGATCACATTATAACCCACCCTGCTAAACAACTAAACCCTTATACTAGGATTAAGACTTCCACCAGCCAAAAATATGGGGAAGAATTTAATTTCAACATTTCAATGAAAATAAAAAATTTAAGTCACATGTTACCCTTTATATTTAATACTTAATACACAAAACCTCTTTGGTCTAAACAAGTTCTAAGTTTGCAGCAAAATATATTTCTTTGTGCCTCATCTCTCACCTGCGGCTCAGCTTCCTGTTCCTGTCTGCGTTGGTGCGTTGCTGCTCCACCTTTCTGTGCAGTGCTCTCCAGCGGGCTTTCAGCTGGCTGGTGGACACACCCACTGCTCTACAGCCTGCCCCCTGCAGCCAGAGCCCCGTCTCCAGCATCCAACTGAACTGTGCTTTGTTCCCCTCCAGAACGCCACGCATCTCCTGTCACACAGACAAAACTTTATAAACACTTATTCGCTCTCTTTCTGAGAGTTACGTGAGAGGATAAATACCACTCTCATGTCTAGTGCCAGGAGGCGATTAGCTTAGCATCAAGGCTAGTCTCACATTACCAGACAGCGCTGTGGAGTGAGGTATGGCTACACCCCACATACATTCTGGGATAGGAGAAAAAAACACTTTGAGTTGTTTGCATTTCTTTAAACCAATCACAATGGTCTTGGGCGGCGCGAAGCTCCGGACGCAGCGATGGTGGCTCTGCAAAATAGTCTCGGGAAGGAACTTGTTTTGGTGGAACATTTGCATCCCGCAAAAAAATAAACGGACATACAACATTAAATACAGTTAACTATTGACACAATACAGCAACGTGAGCTATTTAAATTAGCTGGATACGTGGTTACTCTTACCAGTGTACGGCCGTGTGTTCTTTGTCCACAGCAATCCCACCAATCGGTACCAAAACGTCCCAGTTAGAGAGGAAATGACCTAAACATATTCTTTGTAAATCTTTACAACCATTCCCTGAAAGAACCAAGCAGGCCTGGCTTGTTGTATGATCCAAATTTTCTTCAAAACTTGGCATTTTCAGCGTGTAGCTTGTTAGCTCGAAGTTTGTTGTTGTTTCCCGTAGCAAAGGGATTTTGAGAACAGCAACACACAGAGAGCGGAAGGTGAGGGGCAAAAGCCTGAATTCTGGCGTGTGATATCAGGCTTAATCCTGGAAATGTACTTCCGTTGATCCAGACTACATAAAGACTAAAAGCATGGGGAAACAGCTAGCCTGGCTCTAGCCAGATATTGCTTTAACATGTACAGTATACACAGAATATGAGATGTTTGTGTAGTCTTTATTTGTTCATTTGTGACAAACCTACAGTATAAGATGCGTTTATCTGAAATAAGCTTTCAATTTGAATTTAAACTTGAAAAGTAGGTGCATTAGAAGGCAAAAAAGTCGAGGGAGGGGAGAGAAAAAGAGTAGGAATCAGAAGAGTCGACAAAAACGGAGGTGAGGAGGAGAAAATAAATAACTACAGGAAGAGGAGATGAGAGGGGATGAAGAAGTGGGAGAGAGGGCGGGATAGGAAGACAGCTGAGAGAAGAGGATGCTGGGAAGATGGGCAGAGATAGGTAGGCAGAACAGAGAAGAGTAGAGAAAAGAAGAAAGCGAAGATCTTGACAGACAGACAGACAGAGCGATAGATGGAGGGGAGAATGGTTTCACACTAATACGGGAGAGAAGAGTCATCTGGATGGCATTGTGCTGCACGGTGGGGATGTTTAAAACTAATTGGTGACAGGAAGACTGTGACGTGGTTTTTAAAATACCACTGCTCTTTACTGTACATGTGAAACACTTTACTTTTTCAGCGTGTAGCTTGCTAGCTCGAAGTTTGTTGTTGTTTCACATACCAAAGGGATTTAGAGAACGGAACACAAAGAGGGGAAGGTGAGGGGCAAAGCCTGAATTCTGGTGCGTGATATTAGGCTTAATCCTGGAAATGTACTTCCGTTGATCCAGACTACATAAAGACTAGAAGCATGGGGAAACAGCTAGCCTGGCTCTGATGTCTCCATTCCTCAATGCCCCTTTCTTCACCTCATTTTACTACATAGACACTTTGTTGACCACTGAGCGAGCTGCAGCACATACTGTAGTCCATTTCAGATAAATAAGAGACACATTTCAAACCCCACATTAGAGCAACAGGTAATATGAACCAAAATTAATTTGACTTTGGCTAATAACTCACATCAAATCCGAGGAACATCATGTACCCATACAGAAAACAACCCATTCAATTGTATTTAATTGAGCCAATTAGGTTTTGAGTGCAATGCACAAAGTACAGCATGGAGTCTCCAACAGTCTCCAAATGAGCAGAATGGAACATTGCCAAATGTGCTCAGTCCTCTGGTCAGCTGCTTGTTGGTACATCACCAACATCATTCTGTCCCCCAAAGGTCAGAAAGAACACATGTATTAATAGATTACCTGGTAGACAGAGAGCTTCTCCGAAATCTGCTCCTCAGAATTACCCCCCTTGTGCATCTTGGGAAATGAAGTCTCAATGACTCTGAGCAGGGAGTCTGACCAGGCACTGTCCTCCTCCCACTGTGACCACACCTGAGACAGATAGAGAGATGACGGTCAGAAGAGATGTCTCTTTTTATTAAAATCACTTCACTGCAATTGTTTTTTTTAATGATTCTTCTAATTATCATAATGATGGCTTTAATTAACTTCACCTGTTGTATAATTAAAATTCACCCAGAACATTATGTGCATGTGTGTGTGTGTGTGTGTGTGTGTGTGTGTGTGTGTGTGTGTGTGTGTGTGTGTGTGTGTGTGTGTGTGTGTGTGCAAAAAATCTCAACAAAATCATTTGGATGAACAGATTACTCACGATGATTGATGATTCAGAAGTGACTGAATACTTTACTTTTTTGGTACTGTATCATGCTACATTCATGTACTTGTGGAAAAATCCATTATGTGCTCTTAGAAACATTCTAGTTTCAAATTGTCACTGTAAGAAAATTAAAGCATGATTTATGGTTCTGTGGCGGCTCCACACAGAGCTTTCATCGTAGCCTACATTAGTGGCCTGAAGTTTATACTTGTGCGTTGGTGTGTGCGTCGATCTCTTTAAGAGCATAGCAGGGCCGGCATGTGTGTGTGTGGGGAGTGTGTGGTAGAGCGAGGACCGAGTCATAGTGGGAGAAACAAAGTGTCTCCCCTGTTCTTTCTGACCACGGTGTGAAATCTGTAGCAGGAAACGTTAGCCCTCTCCTTGATTTCACGTTGTTTATGGAGAAGGAGAACCAGGAAATGAGTCGGGGGAAATGCAACGCTACCAACGCTACCAACGCCACACCGTGTAGTCACACTTTTCGAGAGGTGCATGTCAGGCGTAGGGTCTGGCGTAGGGTCACGTACCTACATACGTAACCACGGCAACGATTTAATGCAGAAGCATAAATCACGCTTAAGAGTGCACAGCCATGCCAGCGGCTTTGTGAGAAGATGCTGTTTAGATAATCTTTTGTTGTTTCATTTCATGCTTACTTACTCCTCAGATAAATAAAACTTCATTCCATACACTACCTGTAACGTTTCCTGCATCATGGTCCTTTTCTCCAGTCCATGCTGCTGCAGCCGGGCCACCTCGTCCTGCAGGCCAATCACTACAGCCTCCCACCTCTGGAGGGCGCTCTCTGGGACTCTCTGACTCAGGTACTGCAGGATACTAAAATGATAGTCCAGGAACTGGAAGAACTTCTGATTACAGAAAGGGTAATGTTAAAGATAATATTTTAGATTAGCACTCTAAACTGTATTTTCTCTGTATCCCACAGACGGACCGTATGACTGCTGAGCCGCTGCTGGAGTTGAGCTCTGCTGCCGAGTTCTGTGTCAGGCGGCTGTGCGAGGTGTTCACGGCCCAGAGCGAGCAGCTCCTCCAGGCTGTGGACCAGCCGCTCATACTGCTCCTGCAACTCCACACTGTTATTCAGCTCCTCACAGCAGGAGCGAACACCACCCAGAGAACTGTCCAGCTTACCCTACGCATAGAAGAGAAACACAATTTCAAGATTTAATTAGAACTGCAAGCAGTTATGAAGGGGTCCAAGCCTCCCAAGCAAAAATCCCTCCCGGCAACCTGCGGAGTTGAACCCAAAGCAAACAGCGGCAAGGCCAATGTCAGGAAATATTGCAATGTGTAAGCTACAAGGTCTACAAGAAACTTTCCATTTACATTCATCACATACATCCATTTAAAAGCATCAATGCATTTGTTTTCGGTGTAATAGGCTCCCATTTCCACCAATTAGTACAAGATTGTAGGCACGCCCCAGGAGTGGCCCTAGTTCCTACCCTCCAAATTTCGCGGTTTTTATTATTATAGCGCCCCCTGCTGGCAGAAGTGTGTCCATTTTTGCGCCTGAGGTCCTTGCAGGGTTCTGGACCAGTCCAGAAAATTGCCCTGCCCCACCATTCACAGTTTAGGCTACAGCAACACTTTTATCTCCGGAAAAATAATAACCTTAGCGATTATAAAGGGTTTCCAGCACCGCCGGTACTGGGATTCCCAGCCCCCTTGGGCTTGGACCCCAAAATATATTTGTGGCAACTGAATGATCACTTATTTGGTCCTTTTTTTTAACGGAGTAAGCTTCCCAAATGTCTTAGTGCTCACACAAAGCACCTTCCTTAACTTCTGTCCCAGATGTGACGTAGAGCAGTTAGCATACCTGCAGCTGTGAGGCTTGCTGGATGAGGGAGGCAGGCAGGTTGCGTCGCTCCACCGCCTCCAGTATGGAGCTCACCTGCTCCACCTGCTGCTGCTGCAGAGACTCCTGCATCTGAACCACAGCCTGGAAAATGAACACACATACACTGGGACGAATAATAACCTTATGACAAACAGTCTAACTCAGGGGTCTTCAATGTTTTTTGGGCCAGGGACCCCTGCTGAAAGAGAGACCAAGTAGGGACCCCCTATTACATATATTTGCATATTAAACTGTGCCGAATTGATGAAAATAAATGGATATTATTTATACATCATGTTTAATGTTAAACATACATGTGGAAAGAACAGTAAATTCTTAAGCTTAACTGTAGTGGCTGCCTTACCTATAGTAAGCTTATCTTCAATGTGTATTTTATTTTTCCACAAATAGGCCAAATTATCTTTGCTATTAATATGTTGGATTCATATTAATGTATTTTTCAGACTTATTTAAATTTTTGAAATTTTTAAAAAAAAAAGTATTTTTAACATACTTTAGCGGCCCTCTTGCACTAATTCTGAGGAACCCCTGCTGAAGATCTCTGGTCTATCTTGTTAAATCTCTCGTCTGAACACTTCTAAAAGAAGTCCTAGATGAAGTTAGAGCCTCTATTTCTCTCTACTTAACTGTAAACTGTTTTGTTAGTTATGTCAATGACACAAAGATAATACATATACGGGTACATTGAACTACAGTAGGCTGTTACCCCATAAAACTAGGTCAGGTTTTTCCTGTAGTTTATATCCAGAACCATTTCAGTATCTCAGTGCTGGGAAGGCGAAATGTGGCTCATAGTATTTTTCCTTTTGACACCTTCCAAATGAAACGTTTGCTTATTTATAGGCAAAACAGACTGAAAGTAAAAAGGTTATATGCCTGACCTTTGAGCTTTTAGGTGATAGTTGTGAGTTTTGGTAATAATGACAAAGGCTTGTAACCTACGACAACTTTGGTGAAATACTGCAGACTGAAACAGTGTATAATTCTGTCCTCTATGTATTGAGTGTCAATAAGGTAGGCTGAAACCAAAAACCATCTAGGGCTGCAAGTAACGATAATTTTAAATATAAATATGCTGATTATTTTCCTAATTAACTGTCAGAAAAAGGAGAAAAAAATGTCCAGCACATTTTTCCATCTAAAGTGTTTTTTTCCTGACCAACAGTCAGATATTCAGTTGAATTTAAATTTAATTATATTTACTTCAATGATATGAAACAGAAAAGCAGAACATTCTCACATTTTAAAACTGGAACCAGAGAAGCGATTTTAAAAAAAAGTTGCAGATTAATTTTAAATGAATCGCTTAATCGCTGCAGTCCTAAACCCATCAAACATCAACAGCAGTTCACTCAAATCACTCAGATTATGAGTTGCTTGTAAAAGTGAAAGAGTCTTTTTGGAAACAGTACCTGTAGCTGGTTGTTAAGGTCCAGTGTTCCATTGAATTCATTAATTATTTGATCAACTGTTGCCTGGTTAGAAGTGAAGGCTGCATGCAACTCATTCAGTTGTATCTGTTGGTTAAACACACAACACTGGTTCTTCACATGCATGCATTTTTTTAAAATAAATAAACAAAGGTTTACAATAACACTGGTAATTAAAATATGTTACATATAATAATGTATAAGATTCTTTTACTATTTTGTTGATACAGCAACAAAAAAAAACAGAACTCACACAGATCATAAATACTAATACAGTAAAGATAAAAATGAGATGATGGTGGGAAATCTGTAGCAGGAAAAGTTATCCCTCTCCTTGATTTAATGCAATGCTACCAAGCCAAGGCCAGTGGTGGAATGTAAGTAAGTACATTTACTCAAGTACTGTCCTTAAGTACAAATTTGATGTACCTTACTTGAGTCTTTTCTTTTCATGCCACTTTCTACTTCTACTCCGCTACATTTCAGAGCGAAATATTGTACTTTTTTACTCCACTACATTCATCTGACAGCTTTAGTTACTAGTTACTTTACAAATGAAGATGTTTGCACACAAAACACATATAGTTTATAAAATCTGATGTTTTATTAAAAATTAAACAGGCCTACAAGTCCAGCCTACAAGTCCAGCTGAAATGATCAGACCAGACAACAGTTTGGATCGTTTCCAGTTTCTAAAATGGGAGGATTTTTCTGCATTGAGTACTTTTACTTTTAATACTTTAAATACATTTTTCTGATGATACTTACATAGTTTTACTTAAGTAACATGTTCAATGCAGGACTTTTACCGTGTGGTATTAGTACTTTTACTTAAGTAAAGGATCTGAAAACTTCTTCCACCACTGGCCACAGCCGAGCGATGTGCGTCGCCGCGACGTATAGTGACATTTTTGAGAGGTGCACGTTAGGCTGCGGCGTAGGGTCAGTATCTCCTACGTACCCACGGCGTCGATTTAACGCAGAAGCATAAATCTGCCTTTTGTGATGATGATATCTTACCTGTTGCTTTACGATATCGTCCTGCAGGATTGTGATCTGCTCCTCTCTGCTGGTCAGTGCAGCCTGAACCACAGGAAGTATTCTACACAGATCATCCACACACTGCTGACCACACGCTGAGCCCAGGATCTGGCTGACCTTTGACCCCTGAGAGGCCAGCTCGCTGCCAAGCGTAGCCAACTCGGCTGACACACTCTGAAAAGGCAATCCAAGGAAAGTCCTATTTAGAGTGAGTTTGCATAATAATCAGTACAGCTGGTACAAAAGTGTGGTGAGTGTGTGGAGGAGAGTTTATGGAAGCCCTGACAGCCAAGCGCACACATTTTATTTTCAGGCTCATTTTTTCTAAGTTTTTATTCATTAATTTATTTTTTTCATTTGTGAAAACATATTTTTTGCAGGCTCATTACATACTCTTTCATACATGAAAATGGGTGGAAATATATTCATTTTTTCAGGCTATTTTTTCTATGTTTATTTTTTTTTTCATCTGTGGAAATGGATAATTTATTTTCAGGCAGATTTTTGCTTAGAAAAAAAATTGAGCCTGCAAAAAATATGTCTTGCTTGCCTCTCAGGGATTTCATAATAGTTTTGGTCGTTCACATGTCTGTATTATATTGTAGAAAAGAAAAAAAAGTCAGTATGATTCATCCTCTGGAAACCATGAATGTCTGTGCAAGAGTTTGCGCCAATTCATCAAGTTGTTATATTTCAGTATGGACCAATGTAGTGGCCCGACTGAACCACCCTCTCATTTAAAAATTGTTGTATGTCATTGTTGTGGTGAGTCCCACCTGCAGCTGCAGCAGCCTGCGCTGCATGTCTTTTTCATGTGTCGTCCCAGCAGGCGAGTGCAGCACGTTGTTGATGGAGGACAGGGACAGGGATGCGCCATACAACACATGAAACAAACCCTCGTCCAGCATCTGATAGAAGCCGTCTGCAGGGGAGGCCTGGAGGCGGACAGGTTTTTTATTTTATTTATTTATACAAATAAAAAATCATTAAAATCATGAACTCAATATCATTATGAAACAAATAAAACAAACACAATGACTGCGCTTTAACATCAACAACATCCAATCCAATCACTCCTTCTCGTGGCTGCCTGCACTTAACATTAATTTTATTATACGTGGAGTCATCCTTCCGCTTAAAGAAGTACAGTTGTGCTGTTATAGTTATATGTAGTTTGCTGCTAGCATGCAGCCTGATGTCTGACTCCCCCCCCCCCCCCCCCCCCCCCGTGTGAAATACCAAACTCCTTCCTACATACATACATTGCAAAACGCTTGTTTGCATCACGTAAAACTGCAGTAATCCAGGGGTATTTCCCTACCCAGTCCTCCTGGTACCTGCCGAGACGTTTTTGCTTTTTAGCTACGTGTTCATCAGGTCCCGGGACACCAGCCTGATCCTCCATTTCAACATGAATGAAAATAGCAATGTGTGTTATCAAAATTTGTAGGGCCTACGTACTGTTGCAGCCAATGAGCAGCCGACAGGAGCTGGCTGCAGGACGACTCAATCACCATGAACAGTTTTTAATGTTCTATCAGACTATAACTACTCAAGAGTCTGCTCTTGAGACTTTGCTATCATTTTCGGGATTTTTAGGGCAGGATTTGGGATTCAGGATAACTGCTTGGATTTCGGGACATCTGGTCACCCTAACTCTGTTACAAGTCATAGTCCTTCATTCAACATGTTACTTAAGTAAAAGTGTGTAAGTATCATCAGGAAAATGTAGTTTTAAAGTAAAGAAAAATCCTCACATTTTAGAAACTGGAAACGATCCAAACTGTTGTGTGTTTAATGGTCTAATCATTTCAGCTGGACTTGTAGGCCGTTATATTGTTTGCTAGTTTCATTTAGGGACTGTTCAGTATTTATGGAATGGACCACCGAGGAAAATAGGGGAGGGTCATATCTTTTTATTCTTTATTGAGGGGAGGGTTACCCAACATTTTTTAGTCTAGGAGGGGGGGGTCACCCAACTTTTGTATTCATGAAAAAAGCAACATTTCAAAGTGGCTTGTTTGGTGCATATTTTTTCATGTAGCTCTTAGTCTCGGCCCTCCTGCGCTACCAGATGGGTCTGACCCATGAGTTTGCTGGGAGCTGCCCCCCTGGTGGCTGAAACTGATAATTGCATTGTTTAAAAAATTAGTGGAATAATTAATTATATCTGGCATGACCAGATATTTTATAAATATCTTAAATAACACAAAACAACTAAATGGTGGTAGGTAATACATCATATTTCATATACTGCTTTAGTAAAAAAAATATTACCTGGCTGATGATGGGAGCAGGACGCAAAAAAAGAAAGTTACTGTTGCACTAGTCTGGACATCTTGCCGTGCCAACCTTGCAATAAAGGTTTCCTAAATGCCATGTATATACATGTGATGTCAGCTTACTAATTTATTGCGGGTTTTGTGTAGATTTGGACTTTTATACGTTTATTCCACTTTGTTGAACGGCGAAGTGGAGAGGCCTCGTTCACCTGTTTGGAGCTGGCTGGTGAATGTGAAGCCTTGCTGGATACACCGTGACTCTGTTTGTGGATCTACTGATCGCTGTGGATTACTTTTTTCCGTGTCATTGGATTATGGCAAAATACGGATCTTTTTTCTCAACATGTCTTAACGTTTTATGGTGAGTTTGGAGAGGCATCTCAACAGACTGTAAGTCCAACACTGATTGTTCACCGTTACATTTTAGTTGAATTTAAGCATCTGTCTATTGCGTTCCAAGACAGCCGTGACGCGAATGGATTTCATAAGGGCGAATTGTTAAATTGTTACAATGTAATTTAAAATCTGCTTAAAAATAAACATATATGTTTTGGAATATAATGTTCAGCTTCAGCAGCTTTACCTATGTGCTAAATATACGACTGAGGAAGCCTAGTGACGAGTCCATAGCAACAGTGTTGAATTGGTGATTTCCCAGTGTCCTTTGCTGAATGGTCTCAATGTTTTATTGTTTTATTTCATATCAATACTAGTTTACTAGAGGAGTAACTTAGTATTTGAAGTGTGCATTTAGTTTCCATGCTTATTGTGTTTCCACCACAATGTTAGTGAGTAAATCTACCGAAATGGCCACCACACCATAACAGAGGAGTGTGATGTGTAAGATAAGAATGCAGGGGTTAACTCATGTATGTCATAGCTGTAAAAAAATCAAATGGCATCTGTATAACTTTGCTAAGTGCAATCTAGCACATAAGGGGAGAGTAATGCTTCTTTTTCAAATCATTTTAGAGGGTCATAGAAAAATTATTATTGGCGAGGGGAGGGTCAAGTCTTTTTAGTCAAAGGTCCCAAAACTCATCTGGTGGCCCCTTAAACAAATAACAAGCAGTCCCTTATAACAAAAACATCAGATTTTATAAACTACATGTGTTTTGTGTGCAAACTACTTTAGATAACTAGTATCTAAAGCTGTTAGATGAATGTAGTGGAGTAAAAAGTACAATATTTCTCTCTGAAATGTAGCGGAGTAGAAGTAGAAAGTGGCATGAAAAGAAAAGACTGAAGTAAAGTACAAGTACCTCAACATTTGTACTTAAGTACAGTACTTGAGTAAATGTAGTTAGTTACATTCCACCACTATTGTAGGCCCAGTATAATATGCAAGTTCATTTTATACAAGATCTGTAGTAGGGGGTCCCTGATCTGTCTCTCTTGGCTTAAAAAAACATTGAAGAACCCTGACGTAGAGGCCCCTCAGATTTATCTCATGGCCCCTTGAGGGGCGCTGACCCACAGGTTGGGAACCTGTGGTCGCAGTGCACATCCCAACATACATATTCTGTGCTAACGATATTCTGTACCTGATCCTGAGGCTCTGTTGCTGTGAGTCCCAGCTCTCTCAGATGGCTGATGTGGGTTCGGAGCTCTTTCAGGGTTTGTGAGCCAATCATGCATCCTGCTGTTCTATCACTACGCCTCGTAGATGAGTCCATCACCTTCAGAGAGAGAGAGAGAGAGAGAGAGAGAGACACACACACACACACACACACACACACACACACACACACATAACAAGTCGGGGACACACACACGCACCACTCTCATCAAGCCCAGTAAGAGTCCCCATAACACCAAAGAGACAACAAAGTGCCTTCTGCTCAAAGAAGGTGATAATCAAGCACGGCAAGGAAACCAATTTCTCCTTTCTCTTCTGTATTTGAAAAGTGATAATCAAGCACTTCAGCTCTCGTGAAGAAGGTCGTACCTCGGCGGGGGGAAGCAGCCAGCTCTCCTCCAGAGCCAGCAGCCCACTGTGAAGGCCGTCCCATTTCTTCTGAGCAGAGTCCTCCTCCACATCAGCCTCAGCAGGATGCCCCCTGCACGGAGAGAAACGGCTGGAAATTAACACTTCATCTTTCTCTCTTTCCTTCTTCCTTTCAGTTCAAGTTTGAACCTTGTGTCTTTTTCTCTCTCCAAATCTGCAAATGAATCTCAAATCTAATCGCACTAATTGGACAATTCAAATCAAACAATCTAAGAAAGTAGAAGATAAACAATTTGATTTTAAAATTAAATTATTCTTAAATGTTAAATGTTATTTTCTTAATTGTGCTGCAGCCTTATTCGTTCCTGTTACAGACACTGATACTCTATTCTTAAAAATGCATTGAGTCAATTGTTTACGTAAAAAAAAAGAAAAAAAAACGTTTCTTAGGTCTCAATGAAAGCAAAAAAAGAATGGTTAAAATAAAGAAGTATTATTGTGTAGGAAAACAATAAAATTGGAAAGAAGAGACACATCAATACAACTACACGTATGTTCATCTTGTCTGTGAATATTCCACTTGATCCTAACGGGCCAGCTACATTGCAACCGTAACGTATGCAGAGCAGATCTTCCAACACTATGCTTTCACTATAACCATTGGAACTGGCTACACCGGACATGAGAGCAGCACATAGTGATGCGTATGCTCCGCGGAGATCCGCTCTACCACCGTAAAAATAGGACAGTCTTCTATTTATATTTTTTACGCGAGGTGTGTGCGGCCCTTTTTACACAGTATTATATTTCATATTTTCATATTGGCATGAAATCAGTGAATATTCAACAAGGCCCTGCCCTGCCCTGCGTTCTGATCTGCCTCCGCCCCTCGAGTGCCAGAGGTTCACATTTTCACAAAGTGTTTGCAAGTGAGACAAAATAATGGATATCGCTGAAAACATCACCAGTTTATGTGTAATACATGTCCGTTTAAGCATTATCCACACAAATACAAAACATACTGTATGAAGGGAAAAAAATAAAACGAAACAACGCACTAGAGATCTAGCTGGGATTCGTACCTTGGATGTCATGGACAAAAAGTTGACAGACCAGCTTCTACATCATCTATACCACTACACACCATTGAAATTATTTTGTGATTTCTATCTATATAGTGGACTTTTAGTCTAAGTTAACAAAAAGATAATGCAAATAATTTTGGTTGTAATTAGGATAAAAATTGCACATATTACGCACAAACAAATTTGTGTAGCTAACTATGAAAACACCAACTTTGCCATATCTCAACCAAAATAAATGCCATCAACGCCAAACTTTAGATTCCTGTTTGTTGTGAACCTCTGGAGGTCACTGACGCATTTTACAAAAATTGGTCTCTAGGGGGCGCTACAAGTACAAAAAGTTTATATCTCAAGAACCGCTCATCCGATTTTTACTAAATTTGATGGGAACCACCTAGGGCCACTCCTGAGGCCAACCCTAGAGTACTAGGTACTCAGGGGTGAAAGTGGGCGTGGCCTATGGGACCCACGTCTAAATTGACTACTTACACTAACGTGAACAACTTTAAATTTACAGGGTAGATAGACAATGGGTCATGGACCACATCTACCAAAAATTACACATGTGGACCACTAGGTGGCGCTATTTTTTTTGCCTTTAAGTCCCACATTACACATCGCACATTAGAAATCCATACATCCACGTGTTCATTGAATCAAGCTGAATCAAATGCTATAGGCCACTCCCATTTCCGCCCAAAAGTTTTTTCGCAATATCGCGCAATGCGCAAAACCAACTTTTTCAAACTTGTCCTAGACCGTGCGAGGTATCAGCACGAAACCTGGTACGTAGCATCTCCAGATAGACGTGACCAAAAGTTACCGAAGGAATTTTGCTATGTTAAAGTATGCGCATTTGACGACCAAACTAATTTTCCTAGCTAGCTACCACACACATATCATATCATATCTCGGCCAAATTAAATGTTATCAGCAAAGAACTTGAGATCTTTGTTCAATGTCCCACTACGATGCTCTCTACCAAATTTGGCAAAGATCGGCTTTAGGGGGCGCTATAAGCAACGTTAATTTGTTTTGGCCAATAACTCGATGCATTTCAATGGGAAATTTGCAATTGCAATATCTCTGCCACAGTACATGCAATCAACACGAAACTTGTGGTGCTCGTTCAGCTTGCGGCTCTGAGGCTCGGTACCTAATTTGGTAAAGATCGGCCATTAGGAGGCGCTATAATCAACGTAGATGAGTTTTGGCCCTTTTACTCAATGTTATTGGGATATTTGCAATGGAAATGTACCACAGACCTTGCAGCTCACACTTCTCAATATTTACTTATGTTTGCCTCCTACCATTATGTTTTGGTTTTTACTTTTGCGTGCTCCTTTGGTTTTTTACAATAAACAAACTTCTTAACCCACCTGACAAAGTTTCTACAACCTTCACTGGACAAATTCAACTCTTTTCTCTCACTTTTTCAATCCAAAATCAACACCATTCATAGACGCAGATACCGTGCAATTAAACATTGCAGTTGGTGCTAAGTGGAGCCTCTGTCATAGTGTGATTGGTTATGTCGGTGTCATTTATTCTTAATTTCCCACGAAGCACCCACAGAGGAAAACATAAATCGCCGCCTATGACACCATTTACAAGAACTTGACAACCTCCCCTGCTCCTTCAACCACCACACCTGCCTCCCCCCTCCAACCTCTCAGTTACTCTCTCATTTCTATCTGCTGTCCGCTGTGCTCAGGGGGGTTAAGAAGATTGTTTATTGTAGAGAATTCTTATAGGTGGTCTGCACATGCATGGAGGTGAACTGTTGACCGCTACGTTTGCAACGGCGACATACCGCATACGTCGCGGCTCGCGCCTCTCGATATTTACCGACGTTTGCCTCTCCGCCGCCAGGCTTCAGGTTCCACTATTGCGCGCTCACCAGGGCATCGGGAGCGACTGGCGTGGGTGGCTTGGGCCCCGTTATAACTGCTTGCAGTTCTAGTTATTATTATTATTATTATTATTATTATTATTATTTTCTGCAAGTAAATTGGCTTTTTGAGAGGCTTAACATATTCAAAAACTCACCAAAATTGGCGGGCGCATCAAGTCTGGCGAAAATGTACGTATTTTAAGGATTTCGGGAATAGGCGCACAAAAATGGCTCGCTAGCGCCCCCTAGAAAGTTAAAGAAATTGAGCCCCTGCTGTGCGTTTAACGTAGACTCACAAAACTTGGTACACATATGTAACATGTCGAGATGTACAAAAGAGTTAATTAGAGCCATACCCTAAACCCAACAGGAAGTCCGCCATTTTGATTTCAATGTTCGAAATTAGTGCGATTTTGGCCATTTCCACATGTCGTACTTTAACGAACTCCTCCTAGAGATTTCATCCGATCAACTTCAAATTTGGTCTGTGCCATCTTAAGACGTTAAAGATGAAAAGTTGTTAAAAGAAAAACTTTTCGTCATAGGGCAAGGCCGTGGCGGGGCGGCCTTTTTGTGTGTTTCGCCACCAAAACAGGAAGTGGGTGTAACTCGAGTGTACATTGTCCGATTGGCTCGAAACTTTTCAGGATTCATAACAGTCCAACCCTGAGGACAAATAAAGGCCGATATTTACTTAAAGTTATAGCGCCCCCTAGTGGCAACATGAAGTAGGCCTAAAAGTCAAGGTGCTATACTTTAACGAACTCCTCCTAGAGAATTCATCCGATGGACTTCAAACTTGGTCTGTATCTTCTCAACACCTTAAAGATAACTTTTCGTCAAGCGGTGTGGGCGTGGTGTGGTGGCCATTTTGAGTGCATAGCGATGAACAAAGAAATTGTTGTAACTTGAGTGTACGTTGTCGTATCTGTCCGAAATTTCTCATGATTGACAAGGGTCCAGGTCTGAGGAGATCTACCGGCCAATATTGACTTTTGGTCATAGCGCCCCCCGCTGGCAACAGGAAATGCACCTTATATGACAAACATCATCTGATTTACATGAAACTTATGTGTGGTCTACGTGTGATACTGAGCCGCCCGCTATACTTTAACCACGCCCACTTACTCAGGCCACGCCACCTTTCATAACATTTGAACCGTTTAAGGTAGAGTCTTGTGTGAGGTGTCATTGAAGTCAGCAGAGAGTTCATTTTTAATTGGTGATGGTTTGACCCGCCCCCTAAGCTTTAGCCACGCCCCCTTTTATAACTAATGACCCGTTTGGTGTAGACCCTTGTGTGAGATATCAGTGAACTCAGCAGAGACTTCTTTATTCATTGGTGATGGTATGGCCCGCCCCCTATGCTTAAGCCACGCCCCTTTTCATACCTGGTGAACCATTTAAGGTAGAGTCTTATGTGAGGTATCAATGAACTCAGCATAGAGTTCCTTCTTCATTGGTGATGGTTTGTCCCACCCTCTATGCTTTAGCCATGCCACTTTTCACAGCTAATGAACCATATGATGAAGAGTCTTGTGTGAGGTATTTTTTAACTCAGCGGGGAGTTCCCTTTTCATTGGTGACAATTTGCGGTGTCTGAGTGCCCTGCAAATGCACGGTCGCAAGGAGCGGCGTGCGCCGGTAACCCTGACGCGCGCCGAGGCGCGAGGGCCTGTCCATCGCTGCTTGCAGCTTTAATTTATCATTGCTATTGTGGGCCATCTCATACGAAGAATGTGAAGGCTTATCTCAGCACAAACAGTCTCTTTCAACCTGTGCCACAAGTCAACTGATTATAGTTATGTTTAATTTCATTAGACCCATATTAGGAATCTGAAACAGCAACATATCTGAATCTTATCAAACTCTCTCAGTACATCAAAATTTTGTAATCATATACCGTAATGACCATTTTGTGTTGTCTAAGTAGGCCAACAAATTATGTGTGGGATAAATAAAAGTCAAACTCTGAGAAAATAAGCTTCATATGTTCTTCACTTCAAATCACTAGACTTTTGCTGCAACTCACTTCATAACTTAACCAGACTAAGATAACACTAAGTCGCCTGAGAGAAAACGAGGATCAGCACTTTGCTGCAAAACATTCAATGGCCATATGGTCATAACAATAGTGTATCTATGGCTACCATAAGACAAAAATCGTGATTCTGGGTCAACACAACATACTATGGGTCTAATGAAATTAAACACAACTATAATCAGTTGACGTGTGACACAGGTTCTTCGTATGAGATGGCCCACAATAACAATGATAAATGTTTACGTTTGCGCATGACTGTGTTTCATTTTTAGTTTTGGTATGTGAGGCAAAGATGAACCTACTTTACTGTTTCGAGGCTTGCATTTGCCCATGTTAAATTGTGATATCATCGGCGTATATTTCTCTCATATGTTAACCTGTGTTAACTTAGACTAAAAGTCCTATATGTACAGTGCCTTGCGAAAGTATTCGGCCCCCTTGAACTTTTCGACCTTTTGCCACATTTCAGGCTTCAAACATAAAGATATAAAACTGTAATTTTTTGTGAAGAATCAACAACAAGTGGGACACAATCATGAAGTGGAACGAAATGTATTGGATATTTCAAACTGTTTTAACAGATAAAAAAACTAAAAAATTGGGCGTGCAAAATTATTTAGCCCCCTTAAGTTAATACTTTGTAGCACCACCTTTTGCTGCGATTACAGCTGTAAGTCACTTGGGGAGACTGAAATTTTTGCCCATTCCTCCTTGCAAAACAGCTCGAGCTCAGTGAGGTTGGATGGAGAGCGTTTGTGAACAGCAGTTTTCAGTTCTTTCCACAGATTCTCGATTGGATTCAGGTCTGGACTTTGACTTGGCCATTCTAACACCTGGATATGTTTATTTGTGAACCATTCATTGTAGATTTGGCTTTATGTTTTGGATCATTGTCTTGTTGGAAGACAAATATCCGTCCCAGTCTCAGGTCTTTTGCAGACTCCATCAGGTTTTCTTCCAGAATGGTCCTGTATTTGGCTCCATCCATCTTCCCATCAATTTTAACCATCTTCCCTGTCCCTGCTGAAGAAAAGCAGGCCCAAACCATGATGCTGCCACCACCATGTTTGACAGTGGGGATGGTGTGTTCAGGGTGATGAGCTGTGTTGCTTTTACGCCAAACATAACGTTTTGCATTGTTCCCAAAAAGTTTGATTTTGGTTTCATCTGACCAGAGCACCTTCTTCCACATGTTTGGTGTGTCTCCCAGGTGGCTTGTGGCAAACTTTAAACAACACTTTTTATGGATATCTTTAAGAAATGGCGTTCTTCTTGCCACTCTTCCATAAAGGCCAGATTTGTGCAGTATACGACTGATTGTTGTCCTATGGACAGAGTCTCCCACCTCAGCTGTAGATCTCTGCAGTTCATCCAGAGTGATCATGGGTCTCTTGGCTGCATCTCTGATCAGTCTTCTCCTTGTATGAGCTGAAAGTTTAGAGGGACGGCCGGGTCTTCGTAGATTTGCAGTGGTCTGATACTCCTTCCATTTCAATATTATCGCTTGCACAGTGCTCCTTCGGATGTTTAAAGCTTGGGAAATCTTTTTGTATCCAAATCCGGCTTTAAACTTCTCCACAACAGTATCTCGGACCTGCCTGGTGTGTTCCTTGTTCTTCATGATGCTCTCTGCTCTTTAAACGGACCTCTGAGACTATCACAGAGCAGGTGCATTTATACGGAGACTTGATTACACACAGGTGGATTCTATTTTTCATCATTAGTCATTTAGGTCAACATTGGATCATTCAGAGATCCTCACTGAACTTCTGGACAGAGTTTGCTGCACTGAAAGTAAAGGGGCTGAATAATTTTGCACACCCAATTGTTCGGTTTTTTATCTGTTAAAAAAGTTTGAAATATCCAATAAATTTCGTTCCACTTTATGATTGTGTCCCACTTGTTGTTGATTCTTCACAAAAAATTACAGTTTTATATCTTTATGTTTGAAGCCTGAAATGTGGCAAAAGGTCGAAAAGTTCAAGGGGGCCGAATACTTTCGCAAGGCACTGTAGATAGAAATCACAAAATCACTTCAGTGGTGTGTAGTGTAGTGGTATAAATGACGTAGCTGGTCCATCAATTTTTTTTGTCCATGACATCCAAGGCTCGAATCCCAGCTAGATCTCTAGTGCGTTATTTCCTTTTATTTTTTTCCGTTCATACAGTATGTGTTGTATTTCTGTGGATAATGCTTAAACAGACATGTATTACACATAAACTGGTAATGTTTTCAGCTATATCCATTATTTTGTCTTACTTGCAAACACTTCGTGAAAATGTGAACCTCTGGCACTCGAGGGGCGGAGGCAGAGCAGAACGCAGGGCAGGGCCTTGTTGAATATTCACTGATTTCATGCAAATATCACCAGTTAACATGATCACCAGCTAAACTGGCACACCAGCTCCACAAACTGAAGGAACAATAACAATCTCAAAGCAAAAGCTCGCCGTCTAGCCTGTGACTCACAGAATCCTACGCCATGTGTGCACAGCAGGTGTAGCCAGTTAAACGATACATTCTGCGGCATATCCGCTCCGCGAACAGTCCGCATACGTTACGCGTTCAATGTATCCAAAGCATAAGAGGATTTTGCTGCACATCTATCCAACAAATCTGAATCTTAAACCCCACGAATATAAATATATGTATTTTTCTATACTACAGGCAAAAAGGACTATAGCTCTCATCTGGAAGAAAATGGATGCACCTACAACTGGTGCTTGGATCAAGAATATGGTGCAATGTATGTCCATGGAGTGACTGAAATACATTGAGAGGCAAGTTGGGGGTGTATGAGAAAATCAGTAGGCCATTTGACCGGTTTGTAAAAGAAGAAGACATAGGGGAGATGCTATTATGATACTGTCATATCATTTGCTTTTAGTGTTTGGATTGTTGTAGTATGGCAGAGGTTGAGAGAGGAATTTAATTGTGGGTTTGGGATGGAGGGGGGTTGTGGAAAATTGTAACTGCAATGATAAACTAGAACTGCAAGCAGTTATGAACGGGGTCCAAGCCTCCCCGGCGTCAGTCCCCCCTGGCGCGGGTCGCCCCTGACGACGCTAAGAGCCTACGGAAGCGGAGCCCACGAAAGGAGAACCCAAAGTATGATGACGGCGAGGCAAAAGTCAGGAAATTTGACCAAGTGTGAGGTCCAAATTATGTAGTGAAATTTCCTCTTCATTGCGTAAAAGGCCAAAACACTCCTACCTCAATTATAGCACCCCCTAAAGGTCGATCATCACCAAATCTGGTGGAGAGCCGCAGAGTGGCATGTCGAACAATAAAAAATAAGTTTTGTGATGATAGCATGTACTGCAGCAGAGATATGTCCATTGCAAATTATTCCCTTTTAAATGCATTGACTTATTTGCCAAAAGGCCTCTACGTTCATTATAGCGCCCCCTAACGGCAGATTTTCACCAAATGTGGTAGGGAGGCTCGGTGTGGGATGTCGAACAACAATACAGAGTTTTGCTCGGATACCTAGTAATTTGGCCGTGGCATGCGAACGCTCGTGTTTTGTGGCTAGCTACAAAAATTAGTTTGCTTGTAAATTGCGAATGGTGTAACGTAGCAAAATTCTTTTGATAAATTTAGGTCAGGTCTGTATGGAGATGCTACCTACCAAGTTTTGTGCCAATAGCTCACACGGCCTAGGAGGAGATAGAAAAAGTTTGTTTTGCGCATTGCGCGATATTGCGAAAGAACTTCTTAGCGCAAATGGGCGTGGCCTATATCATCAAACTCCGATGGATTCAAGGAACACGTGGATATAAGGGTTTCTAATCTGCGATGTAGACTGTGGGAGTTATAGGCAAAAACCCATTTTACGTCATTATAGTGACACCTAGTGGTCCATGTGTGTAATTTTTGGTAGGTAAGGTCCATGAACCATTGTACATATACACTGTAAATTTTAAGTTGCTCACATTAGTGTAAGTGGTGAATCAAAACCTGGGTCCCATAGGCCACGCCCACTTTGACGAATCAGTACCCCACTGTAGGCATGGCCTCAGGAGTGGGCCAAGATGGTACATTCAAAATTTCGTAAAAATCGGATGAGCCGTTCATGATATAAACTTTTTGTACTTGTAGCGCCCCGTAGTGGCCAATTTTTGTAAGATTGGTTGGGGAGCCTTATAGGGTCATGACAAACAAGAATCTAAAGATTTGCGATGATACCATTTATTTTGGCAGAGATATGACAACGTTTGTGTCTTCGTAGCTAGCTACACAAATTTGTTTGTGCGTATTTTATGCAATTTTCATCCGACAAAAATTCTTTTGATAACTTTTTGTCAGGTCGGCCTGGAGATGCTATGTACCAAGTTTCATGCAGATCCATCGCACGGTCTAGGAGGAGTAAGAAAGAGCAGGTTTACGATAAATCACGATTTTTCACGCATAAAAGTCTAGGCGGAAATGGGCGAGGCATATATCACGTGATTCAGCTGCAGTGAACGCGTAGATGTATGGTTTTTGAATGTCGGGTGTACGGTGTGGGAGTTATAAGGCCAAACGCGTTTTTTCTGCTATAGCACCACCTAGTGTAAGTGGCTGATTTTTTTTTTCCCGAGGTCCCTGCAGGGATCTGGACCAGTCCTGAAAACGGCACCCCCTCACCATGTACAGTTTAGGCTGTACCATCTGTTTTATCGGCGGAAGAATTATAAGAAACCTTAGAAAAGCAATAGGGTTCCACAGCCCTGCTGTGCGAACGGCGTAGCTTCGCTACCACCCGTTCTTCCAGCCTCGGGCTTGGACCCCTAATTAAAAACATTGTAAAAAAAAAAAAAAAAAAAAGAAGAAGAAAAAAGAAGAGAGAAATCAACTAAAATGTAATGTATATTTATAATATATATATAAAACTATATTTTAGAGTGATGGTACAGGGTGTTTTACCGCTGCAACAGCTGGCTGTGGAGTGGAGCTCTGCTGCCCGCCCGAGCGATGGCCTGGGTCAGTTCTCTTTGTTCAGTCAGCTGCTTCTCCAACTCCTGAGACACAAACAGCAGCAGCAAGGCGTACAGTCACATATACACAGCACCCGCACAGAGCAACATCATCTTTATATACTGTTCTATGATAGTTTCTTTCAGTTTTTTCTCTTTTTTAAAATTTAATACAGGCAAATAATACACATAACACACATGACATGACATGATATACAGTGGGGCAAAAAAGTATTTAGTCAGCCACCAATTGTGCAAGTTCTCCCACTTAAAAAGATGAGAGACGCCTGTAATTTTCATCATAGGTACACTTCAACTATGAGAGACAAAATGAGAAAAAAAATTCAGAAAATCACATTGTAGGATTTTTAATGAATTTATTGGTAAATTCCTCGGTAAAATAAGTATTTGGTCACCTACAAACAAGCAAGATTTCTGGCTCTCACAGACCTGTAACTTCTTCTTTAAGAGGCTGCTCTGTCCTCCACTCGTTACCTGTATTAATGGCACCTGTTTGAACTTGTTATCAGTATAAAAGACACCTGTCCACAACCTCAAACAGTCACACTCCAAACTCCACTATGGCCAAAACCAAAGAGCTGTCAAAGGACACCAGAAACAAAATTGTAGACCTGCACCAGGCTGGGAAGACTGAATCTGCAATAGGTAAGCAGGTTGGTGTGAAGAAATCAACTGTGGGAGTAATTATAAGAAAATGAAAGACAAACAAGACAACTGATAATCTCCCTCGATCCGGGGCTCCACGCAAGATCTCACCCCGTGGGGTCAAAATGATCACAAGAACGGTGAGCAAAACTCCCAGAACCACACAGGGGGACCTAGTGAATGACCTGCAGAGAGCTGGGACCAAAGTAACAAAGGCTACCATCAGTAACACACTACGCCGCCAGGGACTCAAATCCTGCAGTGCCAGACGTGTCCCCCTGCTTAAGCCAGTACATGTCCAGGCCCGTCTGAGGTTTGCTAGAGAGCATTTGGATGATCCAGAAGAGGATTGGGAGAACGTCATATGGTCAGATGAAACCAAAATAGAACTTTTTGGTAAAAACTCAACTTGTCGCGTTTGGAGGAGAAAGAATGCTGAGTTGCATCCAAAGAACACCATACCTACTGTGAAGCATGGTGGTGGAAACATCATGCTTTGGGGCTGTTTTTCTGCAAAGGGACCAGGACGACTGATCCGTGTAAAGGAAAGAATGAATGGGGCCATGTATCGTGAGATTTTGAGTGAAAACGTCCTTCCATCAGCAAGGGCATTGAAGATGAAACGTGGCTGGGTCTTTCAGCATGACAATGATCCCAAACACACCGCCAGGGCAACGAAGGAGTGGGTTCGTAAGAAGCATTTCAAGGTCCTGGAGTGGCCTAGCCAGTCTCCAGATCTCAACCCCATAGAAAATCTTTGGAGGGAGTTGAAAGTCCGTTTTGCCCAGCAACAGCCCCAAAACATCACTGCTCTAGAGGAGATCTGCATGGAGGAATGGGCCAAAATACCAGCAACAGTGTGTGAAAACCTTGTGAAGACTTACAGAAAATGTTTGACCTCTGTCATTGCCAACAAAGGGTATATAACAAAGTATTGAGATGAACTTTTGTTATTGACCAAATACTTATTTTCCACCATAATTTACTAATAAATTCATTACAAATACTACAATGTGATTTTCTGGATTTTTTTTCTCATTTTGTCTCTCATAGTTGAAGTGTACATATGATGAAAATTACAGGCCTCTCTCACCTTTTTAAGTGGGAGAACTTGCACAATTGGTGGCTGACTAAATACTTTTCTGCCCCACTGTAACCTCACAAAAAATGGAGAAAATAATAAATAAATAAAAAGCATACAGGATCCTTAAGTAGTTTTTTGTTTTGTTTAAAGATAATTTTTTGTTGATATTTTATTGATAGAACAGCTTAGACATGAAAGGGGAGAGAGGGGAATGACATGCAGAAAAGGGCCGCAGGTCTGAATTGAACCTGCGGCCGCTGCAGCGAGGAATGAGCATCTGTACATGGGGCGCATGCTCCACCAGGAGCATGTCACATGGTGGATGGCACGAGAACTTCAGTGGCAGTAGATTTAGAAACTGAAATATACATATGACAGGCTGAGCTTATTTCCAATTTTATACAGTCCCACTCTTCACTAGGGCAAGTTTTTAGTCCATGTCTTGTTGTGTTGTGCTTTGTATTGGTCTGTAGCAATAATGTTTCCCAAAACAAATTGGCTTGGCAATACATATTATCTTCAGATCAGTTCTTGATTGAGCTTTCACTAAAAATATTTATAGGGAGGAGGGTGTGTAGCCATAGTCACGGCACGCCCACTCCCTCTCTCTGCTTCTGCTCATAGTTGTCATTAGTCTTGCATTGCCAGACCTTCCTCTGCAGCTCTGTGGAGGAAGGTCTAGCAAGGCCACACAGCATTCTAGGATGGGAGAGAAACGTGGTCTGGTTCATTGGCATTTCTTTAGCCCCAGAGCCGCAGCAAAATTGCCTCAGGAAGGAACATGTTTTGGTGGAACAAGTGTACGTTCAAAAGTAGTTTTAGTCGTGCAACAGAAAACTCAGATTGGACAGCTAAATCCAGACAGCTAGCTGTCTGGATTTACCCTGCAGAAATCTGAGGAGCAGTTAACCATAAGTCCTCATAAATCCACCAGAGTTTAGAACGCCAACACAAAGAAAGTGTAAGGTAACGGACATCAGGCAGAAAAGAAGGACATACGCCAGAATTTCCGGCGGCACTTGAACAATCCCCGAAGTGGAAGGTCGTGGATATAGACTAAGTTGTCAGATTAAACTACAAACCATTGTAGGGCTGGCTCAGGTTTGCCTTGGACCAGCTCTTAGTTATGTTGCTATAGTTTTAGACTGCTGGGGGACTTCCTTTGGTACTCCTCTCTCTTTCTCCATCTTTGTGCATTCATGCTCCAGTAATGCAGGGAGCTTATTCCCCAGAATCCTTATGCTTTCTCGCCTCTCAGATTTCCTTAGATTGGGGTGGCACCTAAATCATGGTTGCTGCTGCTGTTACTGTTCATCATACCAACTCCTATAATTATTATGAATCATATGTCTCCATATCTGTATATCTGTATCAGTGTCTCTGTGTCCCAACCGGCAGCGCAGATAGCCGCCAAGAGTCAGGGTCTGTCTAAGGTTTCTGCCTGTAAAAAGGAAGTTTTTCCTCACCACTGTTGCACCAAATGCTTGCTCTTGGGAGGGGAATTGTTGGGTCTTTGTCAATTATAGAGTGTGGTCTGGACCTACTCTATCTGTAAAGTGTCCTGAGATATCTCCTGTTATGATTTGACACTATAAATAAAATTGAATTTAATTGATAATGGTCAAATTTAAAGATATGACACTGATGTATTGATATTGCTGTCAGTATTAGTAATCCTTTAAAATGTCACATTCAAACAGTCAAACTCTTGAGCGAAGCAGTCGGTAGAGTTCCGTACCTTCTTCCGCTGCAGGCTGCTCTGTCGGAGCGGTTTGTTTCTCCGTGAGTTGCAGTTTCTCCGCTGCAGATGAGACAACAGGGGGCGCTCTGGCTGAGTTACCAACTTCTGAGGAGAGATAAATGAAGGAGAGGCACAAAGAGAAAAAAAATCCAAAAAAATAGGACATTTCTATAAGCAATCTGTGATATGAAACATTATTCCAGCATTTACCTTATGAAAAAACAGTAAATATAATAATAAAAAGAGGAATACAAAATGTTAAACCAAATGTTATACCAAACATTCAACTAAATATTGCACATTCGATTAATTGTGGTCTTCACGATTAGATTCAAATCGCGATTTTGATTTAAAAAATGATTAATCGTTCATCCCTACTTACTGACAGACCTGACTTGACATGAGAGTTGAAAGCAAAACCATTCAACTGTCAAGTTTTGACCTGGTTAAACGTGGAACAATAAACCATTACGTTACCATGACCATGAACTTGTTGTCCTTCCGAGTCAAAATTGAAAACTAACTTTCTGTTGCTTTTTTCGACTTTTGTGGTGCTTTTTTTTTCTATACTTTCGGCGTTTTATTTTTATTCAATAAATGGTCAATAAACCTAATTTAAATGACATTATGCCTAATCTTTTTTTTTTTTAAAGATTTTTTTTGGGGCTTTTCCTGTTATGGTTCGGACATTTATGTTGCCTGTTTTATTTAATTTTGTTGCCTGGTTTAGTTATTTCTGTATGTTTCCTGTGTTTTCATATTTATTCTGTATAGTTCTGTTCCCGGTCGTGTTGTACCCTGTTTTGTGTATTATGTATTTCGGTTTCCTGTTTTATTTTGATAGTTTGTTTTCTGTCTTGTCTTGTCTAGTTTTACTTTCCGTTCTCCCGCATTGTTGATTGTCCTGCCCCGCCCTAATGTGTTTCACCTGTTGCATTACCTGTCCCTCGTTGGTTCATTACCTCATGTATTTAACCCCTGTGTTCCCTTTGTCTCTTGTCAGATTGTTTTGCCTTCGTTTGTATCTCCGTGCTGTCAATTTGTGTATCTTTTTTATCCCGTTGCCGTGGGTTCATGTCCTTCCCTGCATTTTTAGTGAGTTTTTCCCGGTGATTCTTTTCCTGTGGTTCTTCCAGCCTCTGTGCTGTGTTTTTTTTTTTTTTTTGTAATAAACCTCATGTTAAAACCTTCTGCCTGCCTCTCCCTGCGTTTGGGTCCACTCTCCCCTGCTCCACGTCACATTTCCCTTTATTTTGAAAGTGGATAGACATGAAAGGGGGAGAGAGATGAGGGATGACACGCAGCAAAGGACAGCACGTCGCATTTGAACCCTGCACTGCTGCAGGACTCAGCCAACATGGGGCGAACGCTCCAACTGGGTGAGCTAGAGGTCGCCCCCTCATTATCTCTGATTTTATGTCAAAGTTTGGTCCAGAGACTGTTTTAAAACCATTTTAAAACATTTTTCAAATGCTATAAAAATGAATAAAACACCCCAAATTAAATAAAGTCATTTTTAATTTTACCTGTGAATGGCTATTGTATGGCTGCCACACAACATCCATGCATCCAAGTAATTTTTTTGGGCAATTTGGTTGAAAGAAACCCATATTTCAAAAAACGTTTCAAATTGGACCCATGGACAACACAATGGTAAAGACAGCGACAGGCAGGCCTCGTTCTCATGTAAAAACACTAAAAACAGCAGAGGTGGACTTTTAAAGTTTAGCACTCCATCGTCCGCTTAGCCGGGGTTGGGTCGCGGGGGCAGCAGCTCCAACAGGGGACCCCAAACTTCCCTTTCCCGAGTCACAGCAGCAGCAGCTCCGACTGGGGGATCCCAAGGCGTTCCCAGGCCAGGTTGGTGGTATAATCCCTCCACCTAGTCCTGGGTCTTCCCCGAGGCCTCCTCCCAGCTGGACGTGTCTGGAACACCTCCCTAGGGAGGCGCCAAGAGGGCAACCTTACCTATCCCTAATTTATGTATTTGAACTCTTTCACTTGGGGTAAGGACTCATTCCCTACCCAGAGTAGGCACTCCACCTGCTTCCTGCTGAGAACCATGGCCTCAGATTTAGAGGTGCTGATCCTCATCCCAGCCGATTCACACTCGGGTGCGAACCAATCCAGTGAGCGCTGAAGGTCACAGGCCGATGATGCCATCAGGACCACATAAACTGCAAAGAGCAGCGATGAGATCCTCAGCCCACCAAACTGCAACCCCTACCCACCCCAACTACGCCTCGATATCCTGTCCATAAATATTACAAACAGGATTCATTCACACATAATTTTTCATTTTGCTTAAGAATGTTTTTGACTTGACTTGCCTCAAACGACTCTGCTTAGCACCTGCAGGTAAAAAAACCTAAACACACCTGCTTCCATGCTGAGTGGGAAAGCACTAATGGGGTACCCATGAGCCTCTAGTGGTTCATTTGCAAACGTGTTAATAATTAACAGGGAGTGACTTGTGAGTGCCACATCTGCACCGGCTGCTCTGCTGTCAGCAGCAGAAACATCTTTTAAATGAAAATGTCCAAGTAAAATGAGAGAGAGACAGGAAGCGAAGAGATGGATCATGAGAACTTGACCTTGTGTTTGGTGGGAAAGAGGAATTTGGATGCAAATGTACCTAAATAAAAAAATTTTTTAACTTGTCATGTGAATCATTTGTATATATATATTTTTTTTTAAAGATAATTTTTTTGGGCTTTATTTTTGATAGGACACCTAGGTCAGAAAGGGGGGAGACATGCAGGAAATCATCCAAGGTCGAATCCTGGACCTCTGCGTTGAGGCATAAACCTCTCAGTATATGTGCCCCTGCTCTACCATCCATCTTCGTCCGCTTATCCGGTATCGGGTCGCGGGGGTCGCCCCTGTTCTACCCACTGAGCAAATCCGGCCACAATCATTTGTATTTTTACCATATTCTTTCAGACTTTGTTCACATGTGCACTACTTTTCAAGGTTTTAGTCTGACAAAAAGAGTGACGTTCATCCAAACGTCTCATATCCACATCAAAACAAGCAATATGGATCCAGTGTCACTTATCCTGGGTCTCCCAAGCAGATATGTAACATAAAACAGCGAGGAACAACATTTTATAACAGTAGATTAATGAAAAAGTACTAACTGGTACATGCTGGCACAGAGTACTGCTTGGTTTTGAAAACCTTACAGACCAATTCTACAACATTTGGAAACTCTTCCTGCCTCTGCCTAGCCTGGCTCTGCCCCTATGTACTTATGCTCAATTTTCATTTCCATTCAGTACTACGTCTGGGTTTGCGGCAGGTGGAATTTTTTTTTTTGCAGGATGGTAGGGGAAGAACCTGCCCTACTCTCCCTCTGAATGGCTAGTACTCATTGCCTGCTCTGGTGGGATTGGTTAGTCCCTAATGTACAGTGAGGAAAATAAGTATTTGAACACCCTGCTATTTTGCAGGTTCTCCCACTTGGAAATCATGGAGGGGTCTGAAATTGTCATCGTATGTGCATGTCCACTGTGAGAGACATAATCTAAAAACAAAAATCCAGAAATCACAATGTATGATTTTTTTAACTATTTATTTGTATGATACAGCTGCAAATAAGTATTTGAACACCTGAGAAAATCAATGTTAATATTTGGTACAGTAGCCTTTGTTTACAATTACAGAGGTCAAACGTTTCCTGTAGTTTTTCACCAGGTTTGCACACACTGCAGGAGGGAGTTTGGCCCACTCCTCCACCCAGATCTTCTCTAGATCAGTCAGGTTTCTGGGCTGTCGCTGAGAAACACGGAGTTTGAGCTCCCTCCAAAGATTCTCTATTGGGTTTAGGTCTGGAGACTGGCTAGGCCACGCCAGAACCTTGATATGCTTCTTACAGAGCCACTCATTGGTTATCCTGGCTGTGTGCTTCGGGTCATTGTCATGTTGGAAGACCCAGCCTCGACCCATCTTCAATGCTCTAACTGAGGGAAGGAGGTTGTTCCCCAAAATCTCGCAATACATGGCCCCGGTCATCCTCTCCTTAATACAGTGCAGTCGCCCTGTCCCATGTGCAGAAAAACACCCCCAAAGCATGATGCTACCACCCCCATGCTTCACAGTAGGGATGGTGTTCTTGGGATGGTACTCATCATTCTTCTTCCTCCAAACACGGTTAGTGGAATTATGACCAAAAAGTTCTATTTTGGTCTCATCTGACCACATGACTTTCTCCCATGACTCCTCTGGATCATCCAAATGGTCATTGGCAAACTTAAGACGGGCCTTGACATGTGCTGGTTTAAGCAGGGGAACCTTCCGTGCATTGCATGATTTCAAACCATGACGTCTTAGCGTATTACCAACAGTAACCTTGGAAACGGTGGTCCCAGCTCTTTTCAGGTCATTGACCAGCTCCTCCCGTGTAGTCCTGGGATGATTTCTCACCTTTCTTAGGATCATTGAGACCCCACGAGGTGAGATCTTGCATGGAGTCCCAGTCCGAGGGAGATTGACAGTCATGTTTAGCTTCTTCCATTTTCTAATGATTGCTCCAACAGTGGACCTTTTTTCACCAAGCTGCTTGGCAATTTCGCCGTAGCCCTTTCCAGCCTTGTGGAGGTGTACAATTTTGACTCTAGTGTCTTTGGACAGCTCTTTGGTCTTGGCCATGTTAGTAGTTGGATTCTTACTGATTGTATGGGGTGGACAGGTGTCTTTATGCAGCTAACGACCTCAAACAAGTGCATATAATTTAGGATAACAAATGGAGTGGAGGTGGACATTTTAAAGGCAGACTAACAGGTATTTGAGGGTCAGAATTCTAGCTGATAGACAGGTGTTCAAATACTTATTTGCAGCTGTATCATACAAATAAATAATAAAAAAATCATACAATGTGATTTCTGGATTTTTGTTTTTAGATTATGTCTCTCACAGTGGACATGCACCTACGATGACAATTTCAGACCCCTCCATGATTTCCAAGTGGGAGAACTTGCAAAATAGCAGGGAGTTCAAATACTTATTTCCCTCACTGTATATTCATGAGTCTTCCCCTACCATCCCGCAAAAAAATAAAACTTGCTCGCGGTATAGTCTTGGGTTTTCTCCAGCCAAATTTTTGGCGGTCCAATCAGCGAACAGAGGGAGTGGCTGAGAACGATGACGTTGAGGCCGTGCGCTAGAGTTGTAGTTCCATAATGGCAGTGGAGAAAGATGCGAGCGAAGAAATTTGGTCCGTTGTGGCAACGCTGCGGAATATCTAGAAGTTAAGGCCTGAGCAAGAACAATCTTTGCTGAGTTTTGTTGGTGGCCATGATGTTGTGGCCCTCCTCCCCACGGGGTTCGGGAAATTCGAGTGTCCAGCAGCTCAAACATAAACACACATTTCCATACACCACACAGTTCCCCATAATAAATAAATACAAGAGAGTTGGCTAAGGCTAACGCTAGCCATGCTAATGCTAATGCTTGTCAGTCTCCCCTCTTGTTGCACATGCACACGACATACGTCACGACCAAACGTTAGCGATTGGTTATGGCAGATGCAGAGTGGCTCTGGGCAGATCCAATAGTTTTAAACTTCAACAGAGTACCCGCCTTCAAGGAAGTTAACACCTTCAGTGGAGAGAGGTCAGACTCTCTGTACAAATGAAATGTACGAGAGTCTGGTAGGACCAGGCTAGCCTCTGCCATCATGCTGCAGGGATTTTCTTGATTGTTTTAATTGCACATTATCATTGTAACCTCTGGTGTATAAATCTGAGCTCTGTGGTTCTCGTTTGTTTGTTACTACCGTTTCGTCTTTTGTACTTTTTTTCTCTCTTTCCGGTGGATATCATAATGTATCTAGGCCTGTAACAATTATTACATAATTGTCAATTTGGCAAAAATGTTTACGTAATTGCAGTAATTAATTGCTAACATAAGGTCTTAAGAGGTATGACTGTTGATGGTAATTGTGGATTTTGTTTAGATATGCCAAATTGTAATTATACAAGTGATTATTGGTCGGACCGTTGAGATATGCTATGCTAGCGGCAGCTGTCACTTGTTGCCAAGGCAACTCAAAACATCCTGGGCTGTAGCTGACTCAAGCCAGCAAAAATGAACTTGCCCATGTTTCTGGCCCGAAATCTGCCAGATGATTAAATAGCCTTTTTTCTGGCAACCATCAACACCCCCCCACCTTTTTTTTCAGAGGACTATATATTACTGTACTATTGTCAATTTTATGTTCATTTAAGAAACAAATACATGGTTTTATAATAAATGTTTTATGATGGTGTTTTAAGTCCCCAACGTCGACTTCAAGGAAGCGCTGCGACCGTCGACTTCAAGGCACCTAACCTTAACCCATTGCCTAATCCTTGTAGGCACTAGAAGGCGACGTTGGGGGCTTAAAACACCAAACACCTGCTTACTTCATAGGCTGTGGTCACATAACAATGATATAACCACAATATGTATCCTGGAATTCATTCAAAACTTGAATTTGTTTGAAAAAGTAATAAATAAATAAATATTTTTAAATTTGACCGAAAGAGACAACTATATTGTTAATTGCAATTATTTATTTGTACATCTTAATTTGGAATTGTTACAGCTCTAAATGTATCCTTATTCTACTTGTTGTTAAAGTGAAAATTAATAGATAGCAAAAAACTATTAAAAAAACAATATGAGACACTTTATGTAGGATACAAAAACTTTAAAGTGTGGTACTAAGAAAGTGAGACAAACTAAAATATATTTTGTATGACAGCCTGCTGACTGAAAATTGTTCTTGTGACGTGTTTTTAAGTTTTAGCTGCATTTTGTGCTTTATCCTACCACCACAACTTGTTACACTTACTACCTATGTATCTAGCCAAACAATGGTGCATACCTGTTGCTGTGGCTCTCTGTGGCTGGTGGTTTTCTCCTCTCCCTGCCTGTCCTGCAGAAGCTGCTGGAAGGAGAGCAAGTTGGCCTTCAGGAGCTCCAGTTTGGAGGAGAGCAGCTCCGTTGCTTCATCCTGCTGCTGGTCCAGCGCCGACAGGCTGGCAACCCCCTGCTCCATCTCCAGGAACATCTCCTATACAGTACACACATCACTTTTAACCAGAACTCAAGTGCTGAGCAGGGAGCATATACATGTCACATATTGATAGAACTAATTACATTTACTACATTAAGTACTGTCCTTACTCCACTACATTCATCTGAGAGCTTTACTTACCAGTTACTTTACAAATTAAGATTTTCGCACACAACCCCCCACCCCTAGTCACTAAACTTGCACTAACCTCATCCAGTCCTCATCCTGGACTTTACATCTGCCCATTGCATATACTATATATTCTTGGCAAATTTTGCACTCAACCCATTTAGCCTCTTTTTTCTTATGAAAGAGTTATTTTGTATGTACAGTATGTATTTGTTTTTCTGTATTTATTGTTCATTTCCTATTAATGTTTAGTATGTTTTCACCTTTCACCTAGGCAAATTCAACATAAGTGTACTTATTGTGGCAATAAAACCTCGGATTTCTGATTCTGATGTACAGTGCCTTGCAAAAGTATTCGCCCCCCTTGAACTTTTCGACCTTTTGCCACATTTCAGGCTTCAAACAAAGATATAAAACTGTAATTCTTTGTGAAGAATCAACAACAAGTGGGACACAATCATGAAGTGGAACAAAATTGATTGGATATTTCAAACTGTTTTAACAGATAAAAAAACTGAAAAATTGGACGTGCAAAATTATTCAGCCCCCTTAAGTTAATACTTTGTAGCGCCACCTTTTGCTGCGATTCCAGCTGTAAGTCGCTTGGGGTATGTCTCTATCAGTTTTGCACATCGAGAGACTGAAATTTTTGCCCATTCCTCCTTGCAAAACAGCTCGAGCTCAGTGAGGTTGGATGGAGAGCGTTTGTGAACAGCAGTTTTCAGTTCTTTCCACAGATTCTCGATTGGATTCAGGTCTGGACTTTGACTTGGCCATTCTAACACCTGGATATGTTTATTTGTGAACCATTCCATTGTAGATTTTGCTTTATGTTTTGGATCATTGTCTTGTTGGAAGACAAATCTCCGTCCCAGTCTCAGGTCTTTTGCAGACTCCATCAGGTTTTCTTCCAGAATGGTCCTGTATTTGGCTCCATTCATCTTCCCATCAATTTTAACCATCTTCCCTGTCCCTGCTGAAGAAAAGCAGGCCCAAACCATGATGCTGCCACCACCATGTTTGACAGTGGGGATGGTGTGTTCAGGGTGATGAGCTGTGTTGCTTTTACGCCAAACATAATGTTTTGCATTGTTGCCAAAAAGTTTGATTTTGGTTTCATCTGACCAGAGCACCTTCTTCCACATGTTTGGTGTGTCTCCCAGGTGGCTTGTGGCAAACTGTAAACAACACTTTTTATGGATATCTTTAAGAAATGGCTTTCTTCTTGCCACTCTTCCATAAAGGCCAGATTTGTGCAGTATACGACTGATTGTTGTCCTAGGGACAGAGTCTCCCACCTCAGCTGTAGATCTCTGCAGTTCATCCAGAGTGATCATGGGCCTCTTGGCTGCATCTCTGATCAGTCTTCTCCTTGTATGAGCTGAAAGTTTAGAGGGACGGCCGGGTCTTCGTAGATTTGCAGTGGTCTGATACTCCTTCCATTTCAATATTATCGCTTGCACAGTGCTCCTTGGGATGTTTAAAGCTTGGGAAATCTTTTTGTATCCAAATCCGGCTTTAAACTTCTCCACAACAGTATCTCGGACCTGCCTGGTGTGTTCCTTGTTCTTCATGATGCTCTCTGCTCTTTAAACGGACCTCTGAGACTATCACAGAGCAGGTGCATTTATACGGAGACTTGATTACACACAGGTGGATTCTATTTTTCATCATTAGTCATTTAGGTCAACATTGGATCCTTCAGAGACCCTCACTGAACTTCTGGAGAGAGTTTGCGACACTGAAAGTAAAGGGGCTGAATAATTTTGCGCGCCCAATTTTTCAGTTTTTTATCTGTTAAAAAAGTTTGAAATATCCAATAAATTTCGTTCCACTTTATGATTGTGTCCCACTTGTTGTTGATTCTTCACAAAAAATTACAGTTTTATATCTTTATGTTTGAAGCCTGAAATGTGGCAAAAGGTCGAAAAGTTCAAGGGGGCCGAATACTTTTGCAAGGCACTGTACA
Source organism: Zingel zingel (assembly GCA_023566125.1). NCBI lineage: Eukaryota > Metazoa > Chordata > Actinopteri > Perciformes > Percidae > Zingel > Zingel zingel. Next base: position 4,243,601 of record CM042333.1, read on the forward strand.
AGTAGTTATTTATATAAAATACAATGTTTTGTTATAAATTAAACTAGCCAACAATATACATACGTAACATTTGCAATGCAGGACTTTTACTTGTACAGAGTATTTTTTTTACAGTGTGGTATTAGTACTTTTAATTAAGTAAAGGATCTGAATACTTCCACCATTGCATGTCAGATAGTGTGTGAATGGTGGACCCAAATGCGGAGAGAGAGACGGCAGGCAGGAGATGGGGTGAGCTTGACGAGTTTAATATAACACAAAATGGCAAAACAGAGGCTGGAAAAACCGAGGAACAGGATGCAGAGGAATACAAAAAAGACACACAGGCTGGCGGCACGGGAACACAAGGGCAAAACACAAGACGAACTGACGAGGTAATGAACAAATGAGGGACATGTGATACAACAGGTGAAGCACATTAGGGCGGGGCAGGACAATCAACAAGGCGGGAGAGCAAAGTAAAACTAGAAATGACGAGACAGAAAACAAAAAAATAAAAACTATCAAAATCAAAATAAAACAGGAAACCGAGAAAAACAGACAGGAAACATGACATAACCTAAACACAGAAACTTCACCAACACTAAACACAAGGGAGAACAGAATACAGGGATAACCAAAACATACACAATACAGAATAACCAACAAAAACAGGGAACATACAGAAATAATGATACAGGCAACAGAAATAGAACAAAAGACAAGACAAAATACCAAAACCATAACATAGTGGCTTTTATTTTCTTTGTGTGGCGTTGAGGTTGAAATGTGTCAGTGTGTAAATGAATCAGTTGTGAATACTGCAGCACAAAGGTTCATACAGTATATAATGTTAAAGTTATATCTGGCTCATGAGCCTCTTTCTGACCAAGTAGTTACAGGAACGTAGTTATAGAAACAGTCCACTTCTAAACAGTTCTACTAACTACTCTCCCCCAAAACCGTTTTTCCATTTGCATTCATACTGGCCAAGTGGCCATAGGAACTGACCTTTTATTATTATAATCATAGCCATCTAACTACCACTATGTGGAAAAGGGAATATACCCTGCCCTGAAGTAGGAGCTTAAAGAGTTACAGGAACTGTGGCCAGAGGAATTTATTAATCCCTAAATTGGTCCAGTCAGAATAGGAGAAAAAAAGGGTTCTAGGAACGTTATGTTCTAGGAACTGCAAAAATCCCTCCAGTCGGAAAGCAGATGAAAGAAGGCTATTTTGTAAATTTTAATGGGAGACATGAGGGGCTTTCCGACCGGAGGGATTTTTGCAGCTCTTAGAACTAAACGTTCCTAGAACACTTTTTTCGTCGTGTTCCTGGGGAAAAATTTGGGGTAGCGTACTTTTTTAGCTCCTACTTCAGAGCAGGGTCTTTTCCCTTTTCCCTTTTCCTAGGTGTACTTGATTGGTTGAACTTGTAAGTCTGCCAACTCGGAACTTGCAGACAGAGCAACAACCAACAATGGGACATTTTTAACAATTTTCACTATCTTATTCATCGTTAAATTCACTTCTGACAACGTTTTAGGCAAGGAGTTGAGGAGCTCCATGAAGTGACGCAACAGCCAGCAAGCGCCTGCCCCGGCCTCTAGCTCGTCGCTCGGCTAGTCATGCTCAGACACCTCGCTGTAAGCTGGAGGTTTCTCAGACCGCTCTCGTAAATAAGAGGCTTTTATTTTGCTGTTGACGGTTCGTTTGTTTAAATATCACAACACATGTCCATCATAAGATTAACGGGAACCTCTGGTTAATTGTCTTTTCGGAGTTAAACTCCACAAGTGTGTCCTGCGACTCGTCGGCCGTCACACACACACACACACGTCCACAGCGCAGCAGGCAGAGGCGGGGTCTGTTCCGAGTACCAGTCCCTATGGCCACTTGGCCAGTGGGAATGCAAACGGAAAAAAAGATTTTGGGGGAGAGTAGTTCTTAGAACTGCTTAGAAGTGTACTTTTCCTCTAAAAAGTACAAGTACTATCCGGTTGGAAAGCCCCTATGATCTCATCAGCTGCTGTTTGCTCACAAAGCTTCATTCAAATGTGACGTGTGTGACTGTGGGACATGTTTAACCTCTGAAACTTTAATGGAGGCTCAAATTACTCTCTCTGGGTCAGCAGGGAGGAAAATACCTGCCAAAACTTTGAACGCAGACACAATAATGAAGACTGTGAGGGCATGACTCTATTGACTGAAAACTCCAATTGCAGTTTATTTGCAGGAGAAAAGTGTCAACCCATAAAGAGGCACATGTTGTTTTAACTGAACAGTGATGATATGTGAAAACTCTGTAATGCAATTTTATTTCCATAACTTATTTATTCACAAATAAAAGTGGGACTTTCCATAAATGACTATTTTGCAAAAATACGATATCAAACAATTCCCTACAGATATTTTTATATTGTTGCTTCCAGAAGAATCATCCATCTAATCAGAGGGAGTCAGAGTGTTAACATGTATGTAAAATCCATAAAATTGTACATACATCGCATTACAGAGTTTTCACATATCATCACTGTTCAGTTAAAATGTGCCAGTTTATAGGTTGATACAATTCTCCTGCAAATAAACTACTTAGAAACCTATTGGATTATCAGAGAAATGTTTTGCCACAGACCTGAAAACAGGAATGTTTTTCGTCGCTCATGAAAAGTTGACACTTTGGAGATGCATGTTTTTCACAGGACAGCAACAACATGTTAACTGACCCATACACTGTGTCAAATATCCAATATAAACTGATCATTAAAAAACTGTTTATTAGTCTAAAAGTAACTATGTTGGCAGTGCCTCTGCTGTCTTCTACAACCTGTTGTTCCATGTGTGTTTGGTCGTCAGGGAGCGTACGGCAGAGTTTAAAACTACAACACTAGATTAGTTGATTTCTGAGATCTTTGCAGCCACACCACACCCTCAGTGCAAATACTGGCAGCTGGCATTTAGTGTTTGTTACCCTGTGAATTGCACAAGCCATTTATTTTCTGGGTTGATGTTTGGACAGTAAACATAGTGAGACCTGGTGATATCCAACTAGCATTACTGTACAATATATAATAAGGGCTTACAAAGAGTGACACAGTCGCAGTGGATTCTAAAACACAGTAAAAATTTTGATGTTTGAATAAAACCTCTTTGAGTTAATGTTTAGAGAGACGGTTGTTCTTTCACTTTCTCCAGCAGTCCTGCTTTGAATGGACCGTGTTCCATTTACGAGCAGACTTAAAGCCAACTTCCGAGTAATAAAATCAGAGCAGGTGACAGTTAATGAACTCCGCTCGCTGAGAAGTTGTTATCCAGGAATGTTGATAGTGCAATGTTCGCCCCTCTGAGCAATAAGGAGGCACACACACCACATATATTAATATGACACTTGTGTTTACATCCGTATGTGTTGGCCCTAATATGCTATCAGCAGTCAGATAGTAAAAACAACAAAAAGACCTATGAGTCAAACCTGTAACATTCAGCTGCAGGAGGAAGCTGACACACACACACACACACACACACACACACACACACACACACACACACACACACACACACACACACACACACACACACACAACTTTAACTGACTTAACTTTGCCTCCTCCATGTACAGAGCCAGATGTGTGTTAAGATCTTACATCATATGTAAACAGCAACAAACATGGGAGCCAAATCTTAACCTCTGAGCTGCCAAAACATCCTCAGCACACAGCTTCTTAACTTTGCATCTGTGCTGAGCTGACATTCAGCAAGATCTGAAACAGTCAGCAATCATTTGGAAATGATTCATGAGTTATATTTTGCTCTTGAAACAACATTGTGCAATTTGAAATGTTTGTAAAGTCTCATGACTCGACCAGTGACCTACTGTGTGATTGTAACTATTCTTCGGCAAAACCTCAGACTGCAAGTGCTAATTTGAAAAACTAGTTTAACTTCTTAGTTTGTAACTTGACTCTAAATCAGTGTTTCTGCAATTTAACCTGAGTTTAAAGTTGCCTGTTTTCCTGAGAACAATAGTTTCAAAGCAGACATTTATTCTTCATCATAAATAACAACCAATGTTTTTATCACACAGGAAGGATTGATTTGGTCATTTGCAGGTTGAAAAACGTCCCGACATGTAGCTTAAAATTGAGCTACATTTGTTTAGAAATCTCTACAGGTTTCAGCTCCAGTGTTTCAACATAATTCCTTCATGCCTTATCTGATCTCCATTAGCTAGTCTCCATAGGGTCAAGATTAAAAAAAAATATAAAAACAGCTTTTCAAAAGGACACAGTATTAATGGGACAAGAATGATAGAATAACCTAAAAATCTACATCAGAAAAGTAAACTGATACTGCAAAATGAAAGGGTTAAAAATAACACACTGAAAACAAAAAAATACTTATTTACTTATACCTAAAGTTCAATCGTTAACTGAAACACATTTCACATTTACCAACAAAATGTACATCGAAAGACCATGCAAAACATTTCAGACCGTCCTGCCAACCTGTATACATTTTATCAATGTACGCTGTAACGTTTTTTTTCACTCTAAAGTCAGCGGCTGCTGTTTCAACCCTGTCGGCTGTCTGCAGCGGGCGGGGGCGGGGCTGCTGCTCATACAGTTCTCCCCGCTACTGACGTGCACACACGTTCTCTTAATACATCCATGGCACACGCACGGTGGATGCAGGAAAAACTGGAGATGAGACGACATGATGACCTAAATTGAGGACAGCGACGCTCGTTATTGTAAGTGCAATGATAAGTTGAAGTCCAATAAGTACTTTATTAAACCGTATTAATGTGTGTCCCATGCCAGGATAGGAAATTAACTAACAATGTAACAAGCCACTGACATATATGTTCAAATTTGATTCATTCAATACATTATTATTTTTTGTCTTAAATCCACCAGCCATTTTCATATTATACCAACATTTGCAGCATCCTGAGCCTTTTTGGTAAGGTTACTAGGAAAACTCAGCCCAGAGTAGTTTTATTCTCCCTGAAACAAATTTCCTTTTTATTTTTAAAGAACTATACAAAAAACGAAATCACAACTTTTTTTGCAACTTTCACTGTCTCCCGCAACTTCATTGCAACAAACATACAAAAGACGTCGCAACTTTTTTTTGCAAATGCTCCCGCAAAATCAGGCATTTTGGGCAGCAGCAATCTCAAAAAAGGCCGCAAAATCCTGGAGGGACTGATTTTAATGTTGTTGAAACAACAGCTATATGTAACCTAGATATCTGAAAACATTCACTTTTCAGCCTCATTTAGCCTAGTTTAATCACACTGCAGATATCTAGACTTGTGAGTCCCAGGGGGTGCACTGGTTCCTGTGGTAGGCGGGGCTTACCTGGCAGATGAGGAGTTGCTGTTCAATGCTGTCCAGCATGGTGGAAGCCGCTGCTCCGCCAGCTTTCAGGCTCCTCTGGGCTTTCTGCAGCCACAGCTCTAGCTGGCCCAGCGTCTCCAGGGACACATAGGGGACACCCTCACGGGGGCAGGGCCCAGGCTGGGGCTCCTCTGAGGCCTGGGACACAAACACAACACACCCAGCTGAACCTCTGTGTTCCATGGTCACAGGTGGAGAGAGGGCGAGGAAAGCAGGGGGAGAACTTTTAAGTTGACTCTACTTTAACAGGTTGTAGCTCTAACACTGATCATAAAAATATCACTCTGACCTGTAATTCTACTTCTCACATTACCACCTACAGTCTCTTTCCCCTGCCTGGTTATATCTCTCGCTCTCTCTCTGTCTGTCTCTGTTGACACCTTTCCCTAGCTCTTAAGTTTCTCTTTTCTTTCTTTCCCTCTCTGCTCCACCCACCTGTGGCAGAAATCACTTCCTGGAGCACTGGCAGGGCTCCAGTGACAGCGACTCGTTGTCACAGGAAGAGCGAGAGAGAAAATGACAGTACGGCACAGAGAGAGAAGAAGAGAGGCCTCAGGCTATAGGGGTGGAGCTGAGACAGAGGGCCAGGTGAGCAGAGTAAGCAGTAAACATAAGAATACAAACACTTCCCTACCTCCTCCTCTAACTGTATGTAGCTGTCAGTCATTTGAGCTTTATATCAGAACTTCCATCTATAGGTTTTACTGTTCTTTTCTTTGAACTTTTTTGACCCCTGCTTCCTTTTCAGAATGAATTATGAGCGTTTTGCACAGTGCAAGTTCAAACTCACAATGTCTCAAATGACTGATTTTCTTTCATGACTTCATGGCTCTATGAACACAGTTGCCAGGGAACTACCGAGGATTTGACACGAGGTGAACACCAAGAGTCAACAAAGCTGCTTTGAATGTCAGGATTAATCATGCAACTCAAACATTCACCAGACTTTGATGTCACTGAAGTCTAATGTGAATGTACAGAGCGCTCGATGGTGTTTTTTGCCTCCAACGGCGCCTTCCAGGCAGCTAACCCTAACCCTAAACATAACTATTGCCGCGCTGCCTGGGAGGAGACGTTGGGGGCTAACCCTGTCACCCCACCTCCCCTTTTGTTATGTATGGCAGTAAAAGGTGTTTAATGGTCAAAACGTATACACACTACTCAAAGGAGAAATGGAATGAGAGCATGAATAATTTAGTTACTGGAGGGCACAAATCTTTAATTTAAAGTGTAAATTACTACATGTAGGCAACAAAAGTATTTTAAAAAGCACAAATTCGTAATTTTAGGTTATACATCACTAATTTCAAAACAAAAATCTAAAGTTTTCTCCTGCTGATACTTTCTAGGCTCACAAATTTAAATTCAAAACGCAATAAAGGGCTCTAAAATGCTGTAAGAAGGGGAGGTCACGTGACCGTCGATCACAATGGTCGCTCAGGGCTAGAGCTCCTCGCCCACCTCCGTATTTTCATTAAAAAAACAGGTCTATTCCTTCTTTTCCGACGTCAATTGTTTTATATGTTACCACAGTGACTCAGGAAATGCCTGCAGGAGCAAAAAAGCAGGCCTTGTTGCCGTTTACCTGGACACAGAAACCTACCAACATGGCGGCGGCTAATATGGCTACTGATGCTAGCGCAGACTTAAACATGGAAAACATGCCAAGGCCCTGGAAAAGCAACAAAGTGTGCTTGAATCAGTGGTTTGCAACACAGTGAAGGAAGCGCTAGCAGAAATTGTTAACTCGCTGCAACACATCAGGACAGAGATCGAGAGGCAGGGAGCTACGGTACGTGATCTGGTGCAAGGACTAGACAAGACACAAGGGGATAACCGGCAGATGAGAAACTATGGAGTTATATTCCTATCTTTATTCAAGAGTGCATTATTTCTATTTGAGAGCATTTCTCACTAATATTACGTTCAGATGTAATAATTTCCCTCAAAACCTTGCTCTCACACTCAAATAGTCACTGCTCGCGCTTGGATTTGCTGTGCTTGTGCTCAAACTTTGTGCTTGGACTCAGATATTTCTCCTTGCACTCAACCAATGGAATGCCAGCTGTAGTGTTGACCAATGAAATGAGCCCTGCCCCGTTGAGGGTGTGTTCGTTTTATGTTAGAACATCCGTTGCAGACAGCTCCTCTGTAACCCAAGTTTATTTACTCCCACCGTCCATCGCTTTATTATTACTATATGTCAATAATGTGCACAGAATGGTCAACGCTCTTTCACCTGCACCCATCAGGAAACGGGAGAAAGCTTTGAAGTGGGACATATCAAGTTATGTACACAACTACGAGGGTGAGTAACTAAATAATAATAATACATTAAGCACATAGCATATGGCGCAAGCATATAGCCTAGCTTGATGTCCGTAAACAAATAGCTTTTCTTTATACCGGTAGTTTAGCTAGCTAGATTGAACGACATATGACGGGCAGTATGTGTGTATTTATAACTGGTATTTAATGACCCCACTTTGTATTTTTTGGTTAATCATGTTCCTGGGGATTTGGCTAATTTCAGACATGCTAGCATATAGCCTAGCTTGATGTCCGTAAACAAATAGATTTTCTTTATACCGGTAGTTTAGCAAGCTAGATTGAACGACATATGACAGACAGTATGTGTGTATTTACAACTGGTATTTAATGACCCCACTTTGTATTTTTTCCTCATTTGGTTAACCATGTTCCTGGGGATTTGGCTAATTTCAGACATGCTAGAGGCAATAGTAAAACCTAAACTGTAATATAACTGAAAAACAAAAGAAACTGGATTGTTTGTATCAGTTTTTACATCACTGTTATATGTTTTTCAGATATTGTTCTAAATTCTTATAACATTATTTTAACAATAATAACATTCATACATATACATATATATATATATATATATATATATATATATATATATATATATATATATAAAGTTGTAAGTACAATTTAAATCCTATAATAAAACACTATTTAAAATAGCAGTTATTTATTTTTACCCTAATGAAATCAATACAAAGCAAACTGAACAGAAAAAAACAAGTATTTTGTTTCAGTTTCCCTTCTTCCTCAAGTACCCCTGTTGAACTGCATCACAGCTGCACCGTGTGCATGGACCAGTATTGTACAACCACACTACGGTGTTGTTCCAGTCAATACATTACTCCAAACGCAAAATCCCATTGGTTCCCCTTGTACTCACCTGTGTGCAGATGTAACAGAGTTATTTAGTGATTCCACTTGCCAGGGTTTAAGCATCCAATACCAAGAGTTTTATTGACATTCTGTATTGTGGTTGGTCAGTGGGCATCTCCTCTGTAAATATATGCCCTTGTATGTGATTTAGCGGTGCCAGTGCATGAGGAGTGTGTCCGTAGTAGGTTGGCTCGCACCCATTCATAAGCACATTTTAATTGTTTCTTTTAATATTTCATTTACATGCCATGCTGATATGATGATGTATAAATACTTCGGTAGAATATAGCGACGGCTATGTATCCTGTTTGAAATGCTTATCTCGTACAATGTACAGAAAGAGCTCAGGTCATGCTAGTTAGCTTAGCCAGCTAATTAGCATAGCATGCTAGGTTGCTAATTTGCTTTTGTCCATCTGTAATTAGAATGACGTAGATGTACGCTGTGTCCTACGTGGCTGACCAGGATATAATTCTTTGTTTACCAGGTACATATTGTATTTTTTTGTTTACATATTTCAATTTAATGTCGTGTTGTGATATTATATATGCCATGGTATGTGATTTATCGGCGCCAGTGCACAAGGAGTGTGTCCGTGAATGACTGGGTGTGTACGCTGTGGCTGTGTGTACGTGGCTGACCAGGATATAATTCTTTATTTACCAGAATAAATCCGACAAGATTGAGAAGCAAGTGTGAGGTCTTCAATTATTACACAACGCAGAGATCACATTGGTTACAATGGTGCTGTGACCGTGCTTCTGGAATCATCGCATCGCAAGAGGATTCGCCTGTTCCAGAAGTCGGCTGGTGTTGCGTAGTAGGGAGTGAATAGCTATGTTTCCATCTACACGTTTTTATCCGAATTAAGTGATATCGAATGAAAAATGCCTTATGGAAACAGTAAAATTCGATTGAATTTCATGAATATCGACTTAAAGGAAATACGTTCGGTCTCATCGGATTTTATCTTGATCGATTTACGGATTATGCGATAAACGCTGATAGAAATGTTATTTGCTGAATAAATAATGAATTGCGATTAAGTTTTAGGTCATTTTATGGTTGCAACCTGCCACAAAACGAAGAAGAAGAAATTTTAGTTCATTTCCGCCCAGTATTTCCGCTCTGTTTGCACACATGGCGGGTGTCAACAAAGACAGATGTAAGTGGATGAACAAGGAGACGCACTGCTGGGAGTGCCGACACAAATGTCCCTTATGATGCAACAATCGTCAACCACAGCCTGTAGTACGATTGATGGCCAGCCCTTTCTATTGACAAAATCCCTGTAGCCTTCAGCAGGGGGTCTAATCGGGACGTGAGTCCCGTCTATTGCGCCATACACCTGTGGCACAAGGTGCGCTCTGGAGTTACGCAGCGAGATACAGTGCCTTGCGAAAGTATTCGGCCCCCTTGAACTTTTCGACCTTTTGCCACATTTCAGGCTTCAAACATAAAGATATAAAACTGTAATTTTTTGTGAAGAATCAACAACAAGTGGGACACAATCATAAAGTGGAATGAAATTTATTGGATATTTCAGACTTTTTTAACAGATAAAAAACTGAAAAATTGGGCGTGCAAAATTATTCAGCCCCTTTACTTTCAGTGCAGCAAACTCTCTCCAGAAGTTCAGTGAGGGTCTCTGAATGATCCAATGTTGACCTAAATGACTAATGATGAAAAATAGAATCCACCTGTGTGTAATCAAGTCTCCGTATAAATGCACCTGCTCTGTGATAGTCTCAGAGGTCCGTTTAAAGAGCAGAGAGCATCATGAAGAACAAGGAACACACCAGGCAGGTCCCAGATACTGTTGTGGAGAAGTTTAAAGCCGGATTTGGATACAAAAAGATTTCCCAAGCTTTAAACATCCCAATGAGCACTGTGCAAGCGATAATATTGAAATGGAAGGAGTATCAGACCACTGCAAATCTACGAAGACCTGGCCGTCCCTCTAAACTTTCAGCTCATACAAGGAGAAGACTGATCAGAGATGCAGCCAAGAGGCCCATGATCACTCTGGATGAACTGCAGAGATCTACAGCTGAGGTGGGAGACTCTGTCCATAGGACAACAATCAGTCGTATACTGCACAAATCTGGCCTTTATGGAAGAGTGGCAAGAAGAAAGCCATTTCTTAAAGATATCCATAAAAAGTGTCATTTAAAGTTTGCTACAAAACACCTGGGAGACACACCAAACATGTGGAAGAAGGTGCTCTGGTCAGATGAAACCAAAATCGAACTTTTTGGCAACAATGCAAAACGTTATGTTTGGCGTAAAAGCAACACAGCTCATCACCCTGAACACACCATCCCAACTGTCAAACATGGTTGTGGCAGCATCATGGTTTGGGCCTGCTTTTCTTCAGCAGGGACAGGGAAGATGGTTAAAATTGATGGGAAGATGGATGGAGCCAAATACAGGACCATTCTGGAAGAAAACCTGATGGAGTCTGCAAAAGACCTGAGACTGGGACGGAGATTTGTCTTCCAACAAGACAATGATCCAAAACATAAAGCAAAATCTACAATGGAATGGTTCACAAATAAACATATCCAGGTGTTAGAATGGCCAAGTCAAAGTCCAGACCTGAATCCAATCGAGAATCTGTGAAAAGAACTGAAAACTGCTGTTCACAAACGCTCTCCATTCAACCTCACTGAGCTCGAGCTGTTTTGCAAGGAGGAATGGGCAAAAATTTTGGTCTCTCGATGTGCAAAACTGATAGAGACATACCCCAAGTGACTTACAGCTGTAATCGCAGCAAAAGGTGGCACTACAAAGTATTAACTTAAGGGGGCTGAATAATTTTGCACGCCCAATTTTTCAGTTTTTTATCTGTTAAAACAGTTTGAAATATCCAATAAATTTCATTCCACTTCATGATTGTGTCCCACATGTTGTTGATTCTTCACAAAAAATTACAGTTTTATATCTTTATGTTTGAAGCCTGAAATGTGGCAAAAGGTCGAAAAGTTCAAGGGGGCCGAATACTTTCGCAAGGCACTGTATCATGCGCCTCATCCACTCCAGGTAGGTAAATATACCTTTGCATCATCCTCGTTCATATGGCATTGCACACGGCGTAAACACACCGGTGCACGGTGGTTTTGCTGACTCGAAACGTTTCGCCTACCACTCTGTACTCTACGCATGTAGCCAGTTTGTAGAGCGCAATGGCAATACGCTTCTCGGTTGGAACCGGAGGGCGATAGCTTGCGACATCTGGAGAAAGGGACGGGCCAAAAAAATTACACAACAGGTCAAATGTTGTCTTTCATTCGAAAATGCTTCAACCAAAGGGTTTCCGTGAAGTGTCTCTGAACCACGATCTCCCAGAACTGTTTGGAGCGCCGCCTCCGTCGTCAGGCATTTACGTGCATCTGCATCATCATAGCAATGTGTTGATAGTGTCGTTGTTTTCTTATTATAGCTTGATATGTCGCTATCAGCTGGCACATAAGCACTATTACAACTTGTGCAATATTGATCATTTGTTGGTAGATGGCGCGATCCATTTTGTCTAGCAAAACTTTGTTCGCAAATGTTTGTTTGAATGTTGTGCGATTCAGTGCGAAAATGAATGGAAACACCTTAAAATGTTTAAAATCAATTCGATATACCAATTTGATCGCAAAACACGTCATTACACACAGGTTTTTATTCGCTTTAAAGCCGTTGGATGGAAACACACTTTCACCAGCTTTATTCGCATGAGTTTTTTTTACCGAACTTCAGATAATAATTTTTTGACAATTGGATGGAAACTTAGCTACTGAGTCGGCTCACCAGAGTGCATTTATCTGCCTGTAGCGCAGTGGCACTTTTTGCCACATGGGAACAATATTCTTTTATTTACCACTGGTTTAATAAGTGTTTTCATACCTTGGTTGTTAAAACAGAGCTGTGCTAGAGCTCTTTTGGTAATCTCTTGCTTTTTATTTATATATATATATATATATATATATATATATATATATATATATATATATATATATATATAAATAAAATAAAGGGCTAATGAGAAGAGACATTACCGTTTTCTTTTACATTTAATGTAATTTGGGAATCAAAAGTATGATGTGATCATACTGATGTCTTCTATTGGAAGAGTATAGTGTTTTTATACAAAAGGAAGTTGTTGAAAGGGTGTTTGTTTTATTTTGTTTTTGACTTGCAAATAATATAAGATTTTTCTTTGTGTCATATTATGGCGGGTTTAAATGGTTTTGGAAGGGGAAGAGGGATATTTTTGTGCACTCCAATACCGTCCACTGTTAAGGGTACAGTCAGTTTTCTGTCTGATCCTATCATATCTACACCCATGCCTGATCTTGAGAATATGTCAGTTGGCAATGATACTTACTATGTCCCTACACGTTCAGTGGGAGTTGGAGTGTCCAGCGCTGAGAATGAGGGGGCGAAGGGTGAATCTGATAGCTGGCATAGCACAGCAGATTGGGATCGCCATTGGTGAGAGCATTACCTCTCATATAGAGTCCAAGTTGCACAGCGGAGTGGGGCCCGATGTTGCAGGGCATACAAACAGCTTAGGTGGGGCAGGCCCTTCTTTGGTGAACTTAGTGGTGAAGTCTGACATTAAAGAGCCAGTAAGCTTTAAGGGTGATGATTTAGATATGTGCACAGTTCATGAATGGGAGACGGTTCTCACAACATACTTTCGGAAAAGGGGGACTCCAGTTACTGAGCAAGCTGAGGAAGTGATGAGCAGGCTCAGGGGGAGGGCACGGGAAGTAGTGAGGGTAGTGATGCGTAGTAACCCTTCACTCGATCTTTCTAATGGTCCAGCCCCTGTCTTTGATACACTAAAGCAGCATTTCAGTGACACGGTTTTCTCCACCATGCCATTAGCTGATTTTTATGCTACTTTACCAGCCCCTAGTGAATGTCCTTTTGAGTATTGGTTAAGACTGAACAGGGCAATGGAGATGGCAGAAGACTGTTTAAAGAGACAAAACAAGATGATTGATAATCCGTCCTGTGAGCTCACTGCCATGTTCATTAGACATTGTCCCGACCCCGAACTGTCTCTCATATTCAGGTGTAAAGCTTCACAGCTTTGGACAGCAGCTGAGGTTCATGAAAAGCTGGTTGAACATAAGAGGGATCAGAGGTACTCACCTCATTCAAAGACAGCCCCTGCCATCACCTCGCTACGACAAGAGGTCGGCTCAACAGCTCATCCCACAGTGCATGCTGGTGTGCTTCACAATGAGGCCAGCCTAACCTCCAGTTCGACTCAGGGGTCCGCTGGGCAACTAGAGCAAATAATTGCTTGGTTGGAGCGTCTTCTTAAGCAGAGACCGCAGCAGGCCTAGTTTCAGGGCAGGTCAAACCCTCTTTCCCAGAGAGGCCAAAGGAACAGAGCCAGGCCTTCATTGGTCTGTGAGGTGTGTGGGGATGTTGGCCATAATACCCGATTTCACTGTAGGGCCGACCATCTCTGCTTTCTGTGTTTTGCGCCTGATCACACAAGTGCAGTATGCCCTAAGTCAACAGCCGTAAAGCCAGCTGGCATGGTGCCCACAGGACCAACCACCCCACGTCAGGAAAACTAGAAGGCCAGCATTTGGAGGGGGTGAGTGTTGAGCCTTTTATTGATCTCCCAGTAATGAAAGACGATATTGAATCAGTTTACGAGAGTGTGTGAAGAGTTAAAATTAACGAGTCAAGTAATAATACAGAACACACAAAAACTGCACCCTCACGATGATCTCTTCTATGAAAAAGTATTACTTGGTGGCAAAGTTGAAGTGAGGGCTATGCTGGAATGGCTTGTTCTTTAAGCTCCAGACTGTTGGAGGAGAGAGTGTTAAAAAGCCCTTTATTGGCACCTTCAGATGTAATTTTGATTGGGTGCGGTGGGTCAAGGACAAAGCCTCTAGGAGTGTGTGAGCTGGAGATGAAGGTGTACGGCTGTCGTGTGGCCGTCCCCACACTCGTCGTTGAAAACCAGGGGGATGACCTCATTGCTGGTAGTAACCTCTTGAGATATTTGATTCGCCAGTTGTAGATGTCCAATAACTTGTGCGATGACATGTCCGCCTCTGAACACAGTGAAGCTGAGAAGCACCAGCTTTTGAGCCTGATCGCTAACATGGAGACGTGGGCCGGCAGTGATGTCCCTGACAAAGTTGGGACTGTAAGAATAAAAAGAGCTGTGATGCTGGAGCCTCAAAGTGAGCACTCTCAGTTGGCAGTGCTGTCATTGTAGAGCCCACCACTGCAAGGTCAAGACAGTTCTGGTTGGAAAGACAGTGGCCCTGCTGCGCAGTGATGGATGGCACAGTGATGGATGGCTTCCCCTGAAGGTGATAAACCCCCTAGAGAAACATGTGATACTAAGACGTAATGCCAAGATAGCAGACGTATATCCCTGCATGGCATTGGAGGACTTTGACTGCTTTGATATGAGTGACACCTCACAGCATTGTGTGCAGCAGCAGACACAGGAGGCAGCTGACATATTGACTGAAAAGCAGGTTGTGTCGAGCCTGACATCTGATGCTTCCACCATAGCTAACGGCTGTCCCTGAAATGGCGGATCCAACGGACCTGGAAGCAGTCCCAGCTCTGTCTTACATGACTTAGGATTGGCAGACATAGATGTAGATTCATGTGATGTGTCTGCCCCCTGTAGAGAGAAACTTATTCACCATCTTCTCAAAGGATAAGTTGGACTGTGGAAAGGCTACAGGCTGCCTTCATAGAATTCGACTCAGTGACGAAAAGCCTTTTCGAATGCCATACCGACGCATTCCACCGAACCAATATGAAAAGCTCAGGCTGGCTTTGGATGAAATGGAGGAATGGGAGATCATACGGAAGTCCAGCAGTGACTATGCTTCACCCTTAGTCCTTGTCTGGAAGAAGTCTGGCAACCTAAGACTCTGTAATGACTTCCGTTGGATAAACGCTTGCACCATCAAAGACGCACATCCCCTTCCTCACCAGGCTGATGCTTTGGCAGCACTGGGTGGCAACGCCTACTTTTCTACCATGGACCCACCTGCGGCTACTATAATGTTGAGGTTCACGAGGATGACAAAAAGTTTATAGCCTTTTCATCGCCGTTTGGACTGTACGAGTATAACAGCCTGCCACAGGGGCTCTGCAACAGTCCGGCGACATTTATGCGGATGATGCTCAACATCTTTGGGGATCAGAACTTCCTCAGCCTACTGTGCTACCTTGATGATGTCCTGGTGTTTGCACCCACTGAAGAACCGGCAATGGAACGCTTGCAGATGGTCTTTGAGCGCCTCAAGCTTCACAACCTAAAGCTCGCGCCGAAGAAATGCAAATTCCTGCAGCGATCGGTGAAGTTCTTGGGCATGTTATTAGCGCTGATGGCATTACTACGGACCCTGAGAAGGTGAGGACCATTATTGCTCTATCAGAAGAGGATCTCATGGAAGATGGTACAGCTACCCCATCACAGCGGAAAATACGGTTCGCTTCTGGGAATGGTGGTCTTTTATCAGCAGTTCATCGAGGGCTGTTCCTCAATAGCCAAACCGCTGTTTGGGCTGACAACTGGGAACAAGTCCCCTCGTACGAAGAGGAAAAAGCGTCAACCACTTCAGTGAACACTGACAGCTGCAGACTGGACTGGAGAGTGCAGTCAGGCCTTCCATCAGCTGAAGCAAGCCTTACTGGATCAGGTTGTATTGGCTCATCTGAATTTCAGTGAACCCTTCCTGCTCTCAGTGGATGCGTCCTGTAATGGCCTTGGTGCAGTATTATCTCAGGTGCCTACAGGGAGCTCCACAGCAAGGCCAATTGCTTTTGCCAGCAAGTTACTCACCTATGCACAGTCCAAATATCCGGCACATCGATTGGAGTTTTTTGCAATGAAATGGGCTGTCTGTGACAAGTTTCATCATTGGCTGAGAGGACACCAGTTCACACTGTGGACTGACAATAACCCACTGACCTACATTCTGTCCAAAGCAAAACTAGACGCGTGCGAACAAAGATGGGTCGCCAAACTTGCACTGTTTCAGTTTGATATTAACTATATTCCGGGTACCAAGAACATTGTCGCAGATGCCCTGAGCCGAGAGCCCTTTGTCCGACCAAGTGCACTCCATCGTCTGACAAGGGTTGCATACAAAGACGGTGAAGACAGGTGAAGCTGATGCTGTGCATACAGACAAGGTGCAAGATGTGTTCCGCTGGTCTATTTGACACAGCCTCTGATGTTGAGCCTGTTGTTGTTTGCCAGTGTGCATTTGTTTCCCAATCTGGTGCTCTGTCTGAAGAGGAAGTGGCCGCCGTTCTTCAGTCACACAAGGTGCTGGACGCTGATGTGGGTTCCCATGCGCTGCTGCTGCCACAACTCCCGCAGGAGGTGATGCCATCAGAACCAATTGGCGGGAAAGTGCTGTCTCATGATCAGCTGATGGATAAGCAGAGGAATGACCATGTCTTGAGCAGAGTGAGCTTCTATGTCGAGAGGGGAAGAAGACCCTCAAGGAGGGAGCGTGCTAAGGAGTCAGTTGAAATCCTCCGGTCGCTGAGAAGTTGGGAGAAGCTGGTGATGAAGAGAGGTGGGTTTTATCGCATATCAAAGAACACCATTACTAAGAAGAAGACTTACCTGTATGTGGTTCCTGCTTCGCTGCAAGCAAAGGTCTTGGATGGAGTCCATGATGGGGCAGGTCATCGGGCCAACAGCGGACTTTGTACCTGACTAGGCAACAGTTTTTCTGGCATGGCCTGGAAAAAGATGTTAAGGAATATGTGAAATGTTGCAGGCGATGTGTGCTGAGCACAGAGCACCGTTAGAGAACATCATCACGACTGAGCCACTTGAGCTTGTTAGTATAGACTTCTGGTCTGCTGAAGATTCTGCAAACAAGTCATTGGATGTGCTCATCATCACCGATCACTTCACCAAAATGGCACATGCCTTTGTGCCCAACCAGTCTGCCAAGTCTGTGGCTCATCAGTTGTGGAATAACTATTTCTGTGTTTATGGCTTTCCAAGACGCATTCCCTCAGATAGGGGGGGGGAATTTTGAGAGTACCCTGATAGCTGAACTCTTGCTGGCGTCGATAAGTCCCATACTACGCCCTACCATCCTATGGGCAATGGGTGCTGTGAGAGAATGAACAGAACCTTGGGCAACATGATTCGGGCTCTACCCCCTAAAGCCAAACACAGATGGCCACAGGCGCTTAAGTCCCTTACCTTTGCATATAACTGCACCATCCACGAGACCACAGGTTATGCACCGTTTCTGCAGATGTTTGGGAGAATACCAAGACTGCCCATCGACATGGCCTTCAGCACGGTTCTGGATAACCCTGAGGTCATGAACTATGACCAGTACGTCCAACACTTAAAGAGAGATTTAAAAGAGGCCATGGCAATAGCACAGACTGCAGCTATCAAGCAGGTAAAGAGACATGCTGACTTGTATGATTTGTAAAGTTCGAGGAGCACCTGTGGAAGTTGGTGACCGTGTCTTGCTGGCCAAGAAAGGAGAGCGGGGTAAGCGAAAAGTTGCTGACTGCTGGGAGAATGCTGTTTACCTGGTGGTTGGGATGAATGCTGACAGCCACACATACAAGATTCAGCATAGCAACACTGGCCAACAGAAAACAGTACACAGGAACTTGATAACGCCAATCAACTTCCTACCCCTTCATGATGCTGCCTCTGAAGACGGGATGTCTGACATGTCTGAATCTGATGATCTGAGTGATGGCCGTGATGCTGAAATAAAAACAGATACTTCATTAAGAGGAGCTGAGTACAGGACAAGGGTCTGGGTCTCGGCATTGCCGTCTGAGGGGACCAGCGACATGGGTCTGGATGATGTTGGACAATCCTCCAATGCTCAGGATGTAGAGCATGAGGGGCCAGTTGTAATGCCACCCCTCCCCAATGACCCAACACCGCCTGATAATCAGGATGAGGAGTTGCCTGCTCCTACTCTTGGGGCATTGCCATCCCGAGAGTCAACTCAGTCGGAGGTTCTCCAGATCATGGATGTTGACAATGTAGTGCCCGAGAATAATAACAGACCTGTCATTAACCGCGCACGCACGCCCATCCTCACAAGGCGACATGCGGCTGTTTCACTCTCAGTTGGAGGCTCATTGAGTCGTGTCAGGTCGAGAGCAGGCCGGTTATTTAAGCCTGTATTGAGACTAGTTGATGAATCAAATGGTAGTTTAGACCCGGTATTGCTTAATTAAGAGTATGGGTCTATCTGTAAGTTTTCTTTTGCTTATGGGCTAATACAATTATTTTCTTGTCTTCTTTATGGTACTATGATGACACCTAGTATGGAGGAATGTTCTCCTGATGTTTTTATTTGCTACACCATGTGTGACAGTTTTGATGTCACAGGGTGTTGATGAGAGACTGGCGAGAAATGGATCTCCGTGTGTTTTTGTTTGTAATTTGAGGTGATTGGCAGCCACAATGTGTACTTAACATGTAACAGGCATGTTTTACCTATGAAGGGTGAGGGGTTTGGCCGGCCTATTTCTCTTTTAATTCTTGTGAGGAATAGTCTATTGACTGAATTGTGTGTGGTTGCTCTATGGCAGGGTCTGCACCCTCAGAACTGTTTTTTTATTTTTATTTTTTTTGTTTTTTACTCATTGTAGCCCACACGTGCCTCAGAGTGTTGGGTACCTGGTGGGTACCCAAAACTCTAATATATATAGGGACTCTGAATGATATAGGGATCATTTCAAAATTCAGCAACCAATAGAATGCCAGCTGTAGTGTTGACCAACACTACAGCTGGCATTCTATTGGTTGCTGAATTTTGATAGGGTTGTCACACAAACAATCAGAGAGCGGGTTTTTATTTATTTGTCAATGGTTTTTCCCCGTGAGTCCTGCTCTGGATGACGTTATAGAAGGGAGAGGTTCGAGCAGCTTGAAAGCGACCAGTCTCTTCAGTCTGTTTAGTAGGTTCGGTGTAATTTACTGCTTCCTGCCGTAAGTTTAATTTACTAGGTGTGATTTTGGATTGGATACTGTGGGTTTTGTGAGGAACTGTTTGAAGGGGTATTGCCCGTCTGCCTGTATAGGTCCGGGAACGATATTCCTGAGCAGGTCCTAGCAAACTCAGTAGATAGATTGGAAGTGGAAAGGAAGTTGTATGGTGAGTCTTCTGTAAAGGAAAACTAAAAACAAAAAAAAACTTCCAGTGAACCTTGTTAAAACGGTAAATTCTCACACAGTTGGGGATACCTTAAACTCAGAGTCAGCCCATGCCCAAGGGAGCGGATGGGGGTGGGGAGGAATGGAGTACAGTGAGTAAGACAAGTTACAAAAGACAGCGAGGAAATAACTCTCAGAATAGTGATATGGAAAACCCACAGATTAAAGCAATAAGGCCTAATCCAAATAGTGATGAGGGATTCAAAATTCCGATTAAAGTAAAAGGAGGTGCTGGATTTTCTACAGTCAGTCCCCTTAAATTCACAAATGAACTTAAAAAAGGGATAGGTGATATATTGCATGCCTCTATTTTGCAGAATGGAATGATTTCAATTATATGTAAATCGGAAATGCAACAAGCTAAGGCTCTCGAGGTTAAAACTGTGCTTGGTAAGGGAGTAGAGGTGTTCAAACCAAAAACAAATACCGAGGTAAAAGGAGTAATGTATAATGGACGTATCTGAGCAAGATATATTGACTAGTTTAAAAGGCGGTAATGTTGTAGTAAAAGAGTATGAGATGTTTTCAGTGCCAGAGATATGGACATGTGGCAGCTGTGTGTAATGGAAAGAGAAGATGTAGACGATGTAGCAAGGAGCATGACGGAAAAGAATGTAATAAACCTGTGAAATGTTGTAACTGTGGGGGTGAACATCCAGCTTCCTTCAGGGGTTGTCAAAACTATGTTAAAGCAGAAAATGTGAAGAGAATAAGAAAGAGAGGAAAATATCTTATGCTGAGGCAGTGAGAAGAGTGGAGTGTAATGGTGGGGTAAGTCAAGATCAAGGTGAGGCCAAGGCAAAAGATCTAGTAAAGGGACATGTTTTTAATGACGACTCTGTTGTGATTAGCAAAAAAGACTACTGGCATTCATGGTTGAAGCAATGTGGAGAGTTAAAATGGTGGCAAACAAAAAGTCAGATGTGGCACGTGAAATTGCTTCCGCTGCAGAAAAACTTTTAGGATTCAAGGGGATCAATCCAAAGGAATTATGGGAATTTACTTACACTCAGGACAGTGTAGATCAAAGACTAAATGGGAGTCAACAGATAGAGTTGGATGACAGTGAGGAAGAGGAAATGGACAGCAGACATGATGAAAATGATGGTTATTAGTGTACTTATTGCGAATGGGCAAGAGTTTAAACACTTGATAGATTGTCTTGGAGAAAAAACAGAAATTATTTGTATTGAGGAAACTTGGTTAAATCCGAGATTAGATTTTATAATACCAGGGTACAAATGTGAAAGGAAAGATAGGGAAAATACATCAGGAGGGGGTTGTGCTACATTTATTAGAAATGGGATTCAGTATAGAAGAATTGAAATAAAAACAGTGTTAGAGTGTGTCATTACAGAAGTTTGGACTGATCGAGGGAAAATCTCTATTGTGAATTTATATAATCCGTGCATTAAGCTAGAAGAGAGTCACTTTCAGGAAATTGTAGATAAAATTAGTGTACCGGGGATTTGGGTTGGGGATTTTAATGCTTATAATGAACTGTGGGGAGGTGAGAAGAGAGACAGAAATGTTCAAATTGTGGAATATTTTATAGATAAAAATAATTTAATTGTGTTAAATGATGGTCGTCCTACATGGTTTAGTACAAGTCAGTCAATGACATCTTCCATAGATATTACAATTGTATCAGCAGAGTTAGCATCGATCAGTAGGTGGGAGACAATGGATCTTTATACAGTGGGAAGTGATCATGTGCCAATATTTAGTAAATTCGGTAGGTGTCTGATTGAGGAGCCAGTTCAATGCTCCCTGCGGCTTAATTATAAAAGAGCTAATTGGATCAAGTGAATATGGGATTGTCAATAATAGATAGGGAAAAAGGAGTAGATGAGTGGAATAGGTCTCTTAGCGAAGTGTTGTGGGTTGCGGCAGTAAAGAGTATCCCTAAGAAAAAAGTTCCAGTAAGAGGAGCAATGGTTCCGTGGTGGACTGAAGAATGTAATTTGGCGGTCCGAGATAGGAATTGGGTATATAAAACCTTACGGAAACACCTATTAGAGAATTGTGCTGTTGAATATAAGAGGCAGATCAGATCAGATCCTTAATTACACGTCTAGAGCTAAGGCTAGACGTGTAATTAAGGAAGCAAAGAAGCAAAGTTGGAAGACTTTCTGTAATAAGTTAGGACCGGATACACCCTTAAAAAAGATTTGGAATCTAGTTCATAGAATGACGGGTATCTTTCGGCAGACAGAAATTCCTGTCCTCCACTGTGAGGAAGCTGTAAATAATAAAGGGAAAGCTAGTATGTTGGTCAAGCAATTCCAAAAAGTACACAGCTCCAAAAATGTAGATGATGTAAACAGGAAAAGGAGGTGTCAAATATCAAGAATTAATATGGCTAAATTGCTAATTGATTGTGATAATTCTGATGATATTAATGTATTTTTTTCAATAGATGAACTAAAGAAAGTTCTTGCTCAGGGTAAAGATACCTCGCCTGGCAGAGATGGGTTGGGATATCAATTATTTAAAAATTCTGGAGATTTGTTAGGAGAAGAAGTTCTTGCCCTAATGAATAATGTACGGGAGAGTGGTTGTCTTCCTAAAGAGTGGAAACATGCTGTAATTATTCCAATTGTAGAACCAGGGGAAAAAAAAGATAATCCAAGTTCTTATAGACCAATTGCATTAACCTCTGTTTTATGTAAGATTATGGAGCGCATGATAACAGATAGACTTGTGGATAAACTGGAGAAAAGTGGATATTTTGTGGAATATCAGAGTGGATTTAGGCAGGGGCGGTCAACAATAGATGCTGTTTTAGATTTAGATATTGACATTAAAAAAGCCATCGCAAATAAAGAAGCCGTTGTTGCAGTGTTTCTGGACATTGAAAAAGCTTATGATATGCTTTGGAAGGAGGGCTTGCTCATTGCACTTTATGATGCGGGAATCAGAGGAAGAATGTTTAACTGGATTAAGAATTTTTTAAGTAATAGGACAATTCAGGTAAGGGTGGGAAGTGAATTATCAGAGGAGCTTGGGATAGACAATGGAACCCCTCAAGGTAGCGTTATAAGTCCGGTTCTTTTTAATATACTAGTTAATGGTATGTTTAACAGAGTGGGGAAAGAATTTCGGTTTTCATTGTTTGCAGATGATGGGGCCCTCTGGAAGCGAGGGAGGAACCTTTCCTATATTTTTGGCCAAACTCAAACTGCTTTGGAGAGGGTATCTGAATGGGCTAATGATTGGGGCTTTAAAATATCAATAGAAAAAACAAAATACATGGTATTTGGACATAAGAAGAAAATGCCAACACGGCTGATACAAATATATAATACGACTGTTGAAAGAGAAAATTTTAAATTCTTGGGGATGTGGTTAGATGAAAGACTGACATGGAAAAAACATATTGAGATGGTTTCGTCTAAATGTGGGAAAATAATGTTATAAGGTGTGTGGCTGGGTCTGATTGTGGGCTGATAGTGATTCTATGATGATGATATACAGAGCAATGATAAGATCAACTATTGATTATGGCTGTATGGTATATGGGTCAGCAGCCCCTTCAGTGATTAGTCAACTTGATATAGTCCAAGCAAAAGCCCTTAGAGTGTGTAGTGGGGCATTTTGTACAACTCCAATACCGGCGCTATTAATAGAAACAGGGGAGATGCCATTGGCTATAAGAAGACGTAAACTTGGGTTGAAGTAATGAAACTAAAAGGACATACTGGAAAATTAACAACAAAAAACCTGTTGAGTCAGCATTGGGAGTTTATGGGAACAGCAAGATTGGTCAAAACAAACTTTAGAAAGATGTGATTATAGATGTAAGAGAAGAGATGCAGTAGTCTTATCCAGATTGAGGCTTGGGCATTGCGGACTGAAGAGTGGGCTGGCTCTGATTAGTAAGCATCCTGATGGAAAGTGTGAATGTGGAGACAAGGAAAGAGTGAAGCATGTATTAGTGCAGTGCAGGAAGTACTGTCGTCAGAGGAAGAAACTGTTGAGAGAACTGGGTGCAATTGGAGAAACAGTTTTTACTTTATGCACTTGAATAAACAGTTGGAACAAATTGAAGAAACTGATGGAGTAATTGCGACGTATTGGAGTATATAAAAATATATAGATAATTACTTTTAATTAAGTTGTGAATAGCGATTAGAGAACAGTGGAGGGCAGCAATACGCCATAGATGCGTCTAGTCTGCCGGAAATAAAAAGAAGAAGAAGAAGAATCCGAGAGCGCAGGAAAAATCCAAGAGGAGAAGCTTTGCAAGCACACAGAATCAGCCTGAGTGCAAGGAGAAATATCTGAGTCCAAGCACAAAGTTTGAGCACAAGCACAGCAAATCCAAGCGCGAGCAGTGACTATTTGAGTGTGAGAGCAAGGTTTTGAGGGAAATTATTACAACATCTGAACGTAATATTAGTGAGAAATGCTCTCAAATTGAAATAATGCGCTCTTGAATAAAGATAGGAATATAACTCCATACAGGTGTTTGAGATATCAGGACCGCCAAGCAATCCTTCAGGGGGCGAGACAAGTACAGCAGAAAGGCCCAATTCGTGATTCCAAAGCAACGCTACGCTTTAAGGCTGACTACAGTGATTTCACCATCCAGCAGCACCAAGAATTTACAGGAGCTCAGCGTAAGCTACATGCTAAAGGCGTCTCAAATTTCCTTATTCATCCGGCCACCCTGATAGTGACCCACGGAGGGAGAGTGCTCATCTTCACTACAGCCAAAGATGCGGACGTTTTTTGTCGGGAGCTGGATACGGAGGATGACGGGACATCCACATGAGCTGCTTCGCGGCTGGACCGAGTACCAACGTCGGAGCCAGAGGACGAGGGGGGGACCTCTCATCTGGTGCTTGAGTCGGCAGCGGGCCCGGGGCTGGCAGACCCAGTGTCTATGGACTACCGGTATCTGGAGTACTGTACTAAGTTTGACTCGAGGGCACTGTACATAAGTTTTGGAACCAAGCTTTAAAGGGACATTTAAGTAGGCTGAAAGAACCTGTAAGACCTAGTTCTAAGGTTTTTGTAACATTGTTCATGTTTGACATAAGAGTGCACTAGACCTGTTTCAATTGACCTGTGACTTTAGACAGGAGGGGCAGTTTTGAGCTGGAGTTTTCCGCAAGCTGCATTTGATGCATATCTTATGGATAGGGGAAGAGGTCTGCAGTCTCAGAGAGTTGGGAGATTTATTTTATTTTTTATGTTTTTGCTTAGCTCTAACAGTTCACCCTTTGCTACAAATGTATCAGCAAATTCCGGTAGGGTACTCGAGACATGTATACGTGTAAATTTTGAAGATGGCTGAGCTTTCAATCCTTTCAGTTTACATCAGGGGGCTAAACGGGCCGATCAAATGAGCTAAATTCCTGGACTACTTAAGAAGGAAGAACATAGACGTGGCGCTTATTCAAGAGTCACGTTTACGTAAAAGAGATGTAAATTGTAAAAAATAAATACTTCCAAGGTTGCTGCCTCATCTAGTGACGACACCAAAACCAAGGGCTCCATTGTGTTGCTGTCGCGGAAATGCGCACTCACCATAGACAAAAGTAGTAAAGACCTACCAGACAAGATATATTATACATGTACCACGATAAGGAGTAGGAAAATAGCCTTTGTATCGGTATATGCACCGTCTACATATGATGAAAGTTTTTTCCTGCGCCTAACCAATGAATTGCTTTCTCTCAGTGAATATTCACTAATTATAGGGGGAGACATGAATGCAGTACTATATTTAAATCAGGATAGATCAGGGGTCAATCACACAAAAGCCCAGAAACATATATCAGACATGTTTAAAGCAGTTGTGGAATCCCACCATCTTACAGATATACAGAGGATGCATAACCCTACTAGCAAGGATTACACCTTCTTTTCCACACATCACCTCACCCACTCCCTCATTGATTATATTTTGTGCTCCAGTGAGTTTAAGACAATGTTCCACACAATAGCAATAGAACCAGCAATTCTGTCTGAACACAATGCACTGATAACCACATGCCATTGTGATATGTTAGGAGAAAGATCTAGGAGATGGCAATTTAATAACTCCCTTCTCCAGAACACAGCTTCTGATGCAGAATTTAGAGCCAGACTGGCTGAATTTATATCAATCAACACTGACTCAGTTTCTGACCCTGCATTTACCTGGCAGGCAACTAAAGGATTTATTCGAGATTTCACATCTTCCTTTGCGGTCAACTTGAAGAGGAAAAGAGAGGCAAGGATTGTGGAGTTGGAAGAATGCTGTAAATCTTTAGAGCAGTCTCTTAAGATGTGTTTTTCTAAATCTACACATACTCTTCTAGTCACAAGTCGAACAGAGCTAAATGATCTGCTAAAAAGGAGAGCTGAATTCATAATGCACAGAGTGAGGCAAAATTATTGTTTTAATGGCTGAAAAAATGCAATAAAGGTAAATGGAAGTGAAAGAAATACAGCATTCCCCGTTGTTGTATAAGTCAGGCATCTGATCAATCAACCAGTAAACCAACAAGTGGTTATCTTGTAATTGTACAGAAGTTTTGTCAACTCAGTCCATCAGGGAGTTTTACATGTGCAACCAGGTTTCAACTCTGCATCCACTTCTGCAGTTAGAGGGCTAGGAGAAGGTTTGTGTTTGGTGTCATGCTGGATGGAACCAGAGCGCTGAGTATGACTTGTATCTCTTTTTTTGCTTACCAGGACAGCAGCAGGACGCAGGCCCTCAGCGTGGTCCTGATGCTGCAGTCTGAATGTGCCGACAAGGGAGGCTGAGGCCTCTGTTGATTCTGCTGATGTTACACTAAGGTGAGAGAGTGTGTATGCATGTGTGCTGGCTATGGTTGCTACTGTTTCTACAGGACTTCTAGATTTCCCAAGAACCGGGCTTTGCACATATTTACTGCTGTCCACCTCACTGCTTTCTGATCTTACCGCTGTTGAAGCTTTTATTTCCTCACCAGTTGTGCATGAGTACTTAGTGAGTGTGTTTTGGGCAGGTGTGACTGAGTCCCTGGCCTGTGTGCAATCTGCAGGGGTGTGTGCTCTATGTATATACTGTGTATGTCTTCAGCCCCTCTGGGTCATCCCCCCCTCCATGCAAGCCCTCTCTGTCCCATCATGAGCTCCTGACACAGAAAGCGAGACGGAGGAGTAAATCACTGTTGTGGATTTATTTGTATTTGTGTTCTTGTTTGGATAAGTAGACAGAATGGAAAGACAAAAGTGGAACAATGTACAAGTACAACATGCCATGTAATGTAAAACATCTCAGTACCGCTGCTTCCAGGTGAAAACCTTGTATCTCCAAAAATGGCAGTTTATTGTGTATTGTTACTGGTTTTAGATTGATATGAAACTATAAATGAGCCTTAAAGAATCTTGCACAAAATAATGTTTGATTATTTGAGTATAATTCCTCTGATTAAGAAATACTAAACTAAATTTGTAATCCCATGGTTTTCACCTGCCACCAGTAGCATGTTAATTAGTCGTTGTGTCAAACCACTGCATTTTCATGTCCAACAGTCATCTTAGAAAAGGTAACTTTATGAAGTACAAAATCTGCGTTGAGTAAAAGTAAATATTGATTCATAACAAAGCGGGAATCTTTCTCCACACTATCCTGCTGCCAGCAGTGACTGAGCAATTCATTAAAGCAATAATTATTCAGGTAATCCACTCTGTAAACAACAATTTATTACCATATTCAGCTTATGGAAATTCAAATAGCAGATGCATGTAAGCAAGCAAGTTGTTTTTATTTAAATGCTGGTAAATTATAGTAAATGAAAGGTCAACAATCAAAATGTTTAACTATTTTAAATCACCATTCCCTATATGATACATTATAAAACATGGTTCACAAAATATGTCTATTAGTACACTTTGTTTCTGCCTTTTATAAAAACTGTTATCCATTAGAATTACGGTCCATGCAAAAGCATGCTACAGACCAAAACCCATCAACCCACATGCTAAATACCACCAGTCTGCTTTCTGTTTTTGGTAAAGTAGTAGCAGTCACCCTGTCAACCACTTCTCACATAGTTGCAAAATAATGTGCTGTGTCATCTTGAACCATATCTCAGTTGTGACCACTCGTCAATCAACAGGCAGAATTATTCTCAGGATGAAGGAGCTCAGTAGTCCTTCAAGTAAACAAAAAAAAAGTAATTTGGGGAGTACATCTGATTCAATTAAAGTACTTTGTCCTGTCCTCTATTTTATTTTTCATAATGCAGTGAAACCCTGATTCAAATTTCAAATGTAAACTAACTGTACTGTTGGAAGCCAATATCTGGAATTCTTTGCCATGTAAATGCACTGATGGTTGAAACATTTCAAGAACAATTTAAATGTCTATAATTGGTGCAAGAACGATTCAGGTGCTCCATACCTGGTTCTAGAAAAATCTGTTCTAGGTTTAGTTCTAGAAGAAGATAAAAGTTCTGAGTTTAGTTGTAGAGAAAACAGTTCTAGAATAAGTCTTGTTATACAAGCATTCCAGAGGACACTAGAAGAAATGTTCTAGATTTGGTTCTGGAAGATGTGAGGAGTTCGGAGGTTTGGTTGTGGGGAAAAAAACATTGGTTCTAGAAAGAAGCCAAGAGCTCTACAAGACATATAGAGCTCTAGATCTGAGTGTAGAAGGATGGGTTATGGACTTTGGTCTAGAAGAATTAGGGAGTCCCAGTGTTCTACAAGAAGTATGGCAGGGGTTCCAGGGCTTGTTTTAGAAGATTCTACATGAAGGCTAACTATAGGGGACCTAGACCTAAATTGTACTGTCAGAAGTGGAAATTATAGACTTTAGATCTCTGGAAGAAAAAAGCTCTACATTTGTTTGTTCTAGAAGAACTGGGAGTTCCAAGGACCTCCATAAGATTCTAGAGGAAGCTTTGAAATCTAGGCCTGATTCAAGAGGAGTTCTAAGGTTGTATCTGGAAGAAGTTGAGAGAGCTATGATATGTTATAAACATTGCTGTTCTAGGCTTGGTTCTAGAAGGAATGACAGGTCTGAACCATAGGTCTGAACACAACAGGGATTCTAGGGTAGGTTCTAGAAGAGTTCGGGGGCACTGTGATTGGTTTCAGAATAAATGGGAGTTCTTGG
>CM042333.1:4277500-4337500 GCA_023566125.1 Zingel zingel
AACAGTGTGGTTCATTGATGCATTTTTAATACTTGTTGGACAACAATGAAGCTCTATGGAATATCAGGCTTTGGATACACAGGCCAGACTTGTTAGTAGGATCAATTCACTGTTGGTTTTGGTCTTTTGATTAGATTTGTTGCCAAATAGATAATATTACCAGACTTGTGCTATGTTTTAAAAAAAAAAAAGCTGAGAATCAATCAACAGGCGCCAATGAGGATGTTTGACAGTGTTGAGAGTTAAGTTACCTGTCTGTCTTCTTCAGTCTGTTTAGTGCTTTGTCCAGCGGCACCTTCAGTCTCTTCTGGGACAACGGCCACAGGTTCCTAACACATACAATGATGTATATTTAAAAAAGTCAATATAATCAAAGCAAACCTAAATGTTAAATGGCTGAAAGAGAGATTACAATTACAAACACTGATCAATACTGCTCTCTAGAGGCAGAACAAAATCCAGAAACAGATGTGCAGGGAGGTTGAAGTAGAAATGAGGGAGTTGGAAACTGCAGTGATTGAAGAGATGTTTTAAGGATCAGGAGAGGGTTTGTTGAAGCAACAATCAGCTGATATGATAAGATGGTAGTAGAGGTAAGGGCACTCATTGCCAGCAGTGGTGTGGAGAACAGAGTGACCCAGGTCTTATCTTGTATCTTATAGATCTTATATCTTCTTATATAGTTGTTAGAAATGATTGAATTGGAACTAGATTGTTGGGATTGATGCCCAGGTGTATTACCAATCCAAAAAGAATTGGTTAGTTTTATATAAATGTTCTAAAACTTGTTATGGCATCCAATGTGGTTAATACGTCCCACCTACATTGTAAGTAGCTGACCTTGGGTCACAAGGAACTCTGGGGGTGGGGTAAAAGAGACCAAAAGAACAGATGTAGGACAGAGAAAGACAATGGATACAAGTTTTTTTTTCGAAGCAGCTCTAGATCTTCTTTACCTCTGGCGAAGCAGCCAGGAAAGCATCCCAGAGCCACCATAAAACACCTCCTCCACCTTCTTCCTGTCTGTGCTCCTGACTCCCTGTTTGCTCTGTGGCTTCCTCAGCCTGGAGCACGCCGTCATGCTCCCTCTGCTGACACGGAAACACGCTCATGTGGAGAGTCACACGGGAAGTGGTCATAAGTGCATCTGGGACACTGAGCTGCAAGCTGGCCACTGTCGCTGCTAATGACTGGCATTGTTTACTTTAGCACTAAAAGCAGTTATAACTAGGAGTGTCACAATCGGTGTCCGATTCTAAATTGAAAATCGGACTGAATTAGCTTTCAATTTCAATCAGCAAAATCAAAAGGAGGATTGGCGATTCTCCCAGTATTTTTTTTCCCACAACACAGATGACACAGCATAGCATACCGGTAGAATACAGCTGCACTTTCTGAAAGTGCAGAAAAAAAAGGTGAAACAACAGAACTGGAAAATCCTCCTGCTTCCCTGAAGTCACCGGTGTGGCAACATTTTAACTTCTCCCTGAGCTATATAAACAACAAACTGTGAAGCGTGTGGGTCGCCGAGAGGGACCTCATGGCGCATTCAGGTGCACCTCGTACGCTCTTCTTTTTGTTTAACAGTGTGTTCCCAATTGATTGGTGAAATAAGATATTGTTATAACATTTTCAATAAATTATTTAAAAATTTGACTGTATGGCCTGGTCCAAAAAAATATGGCGATTATATCATAATTGATACCATGTAGCCATTCTTTTTAAAGCAGAGTTTCTGCAGGTTTCACCAAGTCAAATTTAAGACTTTTATGAATGAAATTTAAGACCTTTATCACAACATCAACTGAGCCCTGAATTCAGTTTTTTCAGTATCGCTAAACTTGCTCTCCCCATAGCTGAAGTCTAAAATCTGTTTTGTGTCTGTGGTACAATCCAAAAGAAACTTGCACCAATAACATGAAAGCTGATTGGCTGCAATATAACTTGGTCTCATTTGTAGTCGTAATACAGCAAAAATATATTTGGACTAGGGAAAGAAATAACTACAACCCCACGGAATAAAAAAAACTAAGCATCAGAGGTTGCATGGCCTTAGTAAAATTAAGACCTGCTTAAAATTATTTAAGACCTAGAACACAATACTTCAGCGAATTTAAGACTTTTTAAGGCCAGAAATTTTGATTATGAAATTTTAGACTTTTTAAGACCCCATGGAAACCCTGTAAAGAATAATTTGAAAATGTAAATGACAGTTGTAAGGGCATAAAACCAATGATCTGCTGCTCTTTATGAATCAACACTCCCTTTAATTTAACAATGGTATACCAGTCAGTACTTAACAAAAAAAAAATGTAAAATCAAAAATCAAATCAAATCGTGACTCCCCTAGCTATAACGTATGGTTTTTAATCGTTATAACCTCTGAAAGAGAAAGTATGCTTGCTTGTTTTTTAATAACCGGGAATATTTCAAATACCTGTCCACTGATTTCAATAACATTTGGTAAAAAGTAAGGCTATGAACCAAGAAAAAATAAATATGCATTTTAAATGGAGATCAAGGACTATTTATAGTTAAGATTTCTTAATACTGCAAAATGAATAAATACAATTCAATGTTTTCACAATTTAGTCCCTCTACTACACATTGCCTTTCATTTCAACGAAAAACCCAAGTATCCCATGCAATCCCTGATAGTGTTATAGTAGTATTTTTATAACATTATATCAAATTCAAATATTGTAAATATCTTGCATATGGTTTTGGAAGAATTTCCCTATTTATTCAGCCCGACATATTTGGGATTTTTTTTTTTTTTAGAAACTCTGGGATTTCCCATAGAATTTCATGCTCTTGCTGCTACTCAGTGCACAGCAGACCACAAACTTCAGCTCGATGTCCCACTATCTGCACTTTTAACAGTATGTACTCAATGCATACTCAGAATACTTTCCAATAGAAATAAATAGTAGTATTAAGCATGCAGGGAAAAAACACATTTGTTAAATAACTTTGTAAAAAACTCAGGGAGGAATAGGTAAGCAGGAATGTTAGTACCAATCCCTCTACACTTTGTTCTACCATAACAGAGTCACCTTTCAGGACTACAGGTGGTGAGTACTTGATATTCAAAATACAGGTCTTATTATTCAGTGGTGTTAATTTCATGTAAATGAGATAACAATGAGAACAAACACGCTTTGGTGGCACTCCACTGAAGATCACACGCATGTAAGGATACAGTATTTATCAGTTGTTTCTTTCAGTGTTCAAAAGTAAGTAAGTAATATTATTATAGAGCAGTTCTTTTCCAGAGCAGAACATCACAAAAAAGGCAACCAACATAAAACCAGAAGGCTGGCTCCCAAGCTTCCTTACCTGAGTGCTGTCAGGTGTCCGGGACTGTCTCTGTTCAGGTGAGGACTGTTCCACAGTCAGCCGTGACGCTCCAGATCCCTTCAGTACGTCCTCTTTAACATGGACAATTCGGATACGGCCTTGTTCCATTTCGTCCTTCTGAGAGACAGCACAATGACATTTTTGGTTAAGTTGATTATCTTTTTTTCTACACATGAATACTTTGGGCCTGCACATCATCTTGCCAATATAGGATTTTAAGCCACTTAACCAATGTACTTTAACTACTGTCCCAGTCATTGCAGAACACTGGATAAGACTAACAACTTTAGTTAAATTAATTCAAATATCTTTTTTGTTCTTCATACAATCCCTATATCCCAAAATTATATTTCTCCTCAAACAGTGACAACATTTTTTTTGCCTTAATTCAGCAGATTTATGGCAGACTGGAAACAGGGAGCGAGCGAGCGAGAGAGAGAGAGAGAGAGAGAGAGAGAGAGAGAGAGAGAGAGAGAGAGAGAGAGAGAGAGAGAGAGAGAGAGAGAGAGAGAGAGAAAGAGAGAGAGGTATGACATGCAACAAAGTTCGGAATCAAACTCACAACATTGCAGTTACGTGGTATGCGCAGTAACCATACTGCTACCAATTTTCTAAACCACTTTTACTGTAATTTGAAAAGTGAACCAAACTCACCTCAGCCTCCTCTGAAGTGGATTCCAGGAGTTGAGGCTGTGAGGTCGTCTGCTCTGCTGACGGAGCTTTGGCTTGGACCGGAGTAGAAGGCTGCTGGATGAACAGAGCAGGGACCTTCTACAAGAAAAGGGGGGGAGAAGGTTCAGTAAAGGCCACTTCAAGTCTGACTGACTGACTGACTAACTAACTAGTCTTGCATTGCCAGACCTTCCTCCACAGCGCTGCGGACGATGGTCTGGCTAGTTCACACAACATTCCGGGATGTGAGGAAAAACATGCTCTGGTTTATTGGCATTTCTTTAAAAGGAACACGCTGACTTATTGGGACTTTAGGTTATTCACCGTAACCCCCAGAGTTAGATAAGTCCATACATACCCTTATCATCTCCGTGTGCGTTGTAGCTCTTTCAGACGGCTCCACCGGTAGCTTAGCCTAGCACGGATCCGGAAGGTAATTGGTTCCAACTAGCCTACTGCTCCGAATAAGTGACAAAATAACACCAACATGTTCCTATTTACATGTTGTGATTTGTATAGTCACAGCGTGTACAAATAACAAGGTCACATGAGACACAGCCATCTTCTAACCGTATATAAACTAGGAACTATAGTCTCAGAAAAGCGAAGCATTTCTACTCTCTGTCCGGTGCTTCTCGGGTGCAAGAATATCACTCCGTCCAAGTAGCAGACGTAGCAGTGCTTCGCCTTTCTGAGAATATAGTTCCCAGTTTATATACGGTTAGAAGATGGCTGTGTCTCATGTGACCTTGTTATTTGTACACACTGTGACTATACAAATCACAACATGTAAATAGGAACATGTTGGCGTTATTTTGTCACTTATTCAGAGCAGTAGGCTAGTTGGAACCAATTACCTTCAGGATCCGTGCTAGGCTAAGCTACCGGTGGAGCCGTCGGAAAGAGCTACAACGCGCACGGAGATGAGAAGGGAGGATATTTCCCGAATCAACCAGAGTTTAGAATGCCAACACAAAGACACCGGAAGGTGAAGGACATCTGGCCAAAAGTGAGTGACATCCAGTGGAACCGGGGGCACCAGAACTATCCCGTAAATGAAACATCGTCAATATAGACTACAGACTGACTGACTGTCTGACCTTTTCCAGTTCCAGCAGGAGAGTCTGGAGCTGGTCCACGACAGTGAAGACAATCAGAGTGTCTTCAGCCTTCTCTGGAAGACAGAGGCCTGGTTTACACTTCTGGATCTCAGCTATGGTCCTCATCATGCACTGGATCCTCTGTTCCACAGCCTGCACACAGAAGAAGGGCATTCAGAAAAACAGATATCTGGAATTTCTGGCTGACAAAGTGGACCAGTTCAGAAACTTGTCTTTTTTTGTCCTAAAGCAAACCTCTAACATTTAGAATTTGCAGTTTGGGCTATAAAATCAGTCTCTGACTGACAAAGTGAGTTGACAATCACTTGATCAGTTTCACTCATGTTTTTAGTATTTTCTTATACAGGTAATCACAACCATATTGATATTAAAATGAAAACCTCTGATGAAAATTATGTTTGCTTCGCCACATCCTACCTTGAGGCTTTCTTCTCTGGGGCTGGGGAAAGTCTCTGGAGACGATAATAAGATCTTGATCTCAGCCACATCATTCTCCATCCGCCTGACTTCACTCTCAATGGCTTCCACCTCCTAGACAGCAAGAGATCGATCAGTATATTTGACCATTTACAAAACAGTGCATTTACATGTGCAGAGGGGTGAGCAACACATCTCCTGGTGAAGAGAGATGAGCTAACAGAAATACAATAAATAACATATGTAGAAGAGTTCAAAGCGGATTAAATTAAGAAAAGAATAGAATCTAAGACTGACGTCCGCAGCGTGCCCCAGGTGAGACAGAGGAGCATTGAAGCGGTCTTGAACGTTGGCCACTTGGTGATCGGCATCGTCCAGTTGTTCCTGGAGAGTTGTGACGTCACAAACCTGTGACATTTCCTTCAGGACTGAGGCGAAGCCCTGCAGAGTGGCTCGGATCTGTGCCGAATCATCCAACACCATCTGCAGCACAAGACAGGAATATATGTTTTTTTTTTTTTTAACAATGTTTTTTATTGATTTTTTATTGCAATTACAATTTTTTTTTTATAAACTGGTCAAATGGTTTCCAGATTTTCTCATCCACACCTAATTTGTTTTTTTTAATATATACTGTATGTCAGCCTCTCCATGGACATACATTTACCACATTCTCCTGCAGAATGTGACACATTTAGGAATTGAATAGCATGTTATAGTAAAGTGCTGTAGAAAGCCGGGGTAGTGTAGTAGTGTAGAAAGGACAGTTGAGTGTGCCAACCTGCAGAGTGTGAACATGGCTGCTCAGACATTTAGCGGTGGTATAGGTGCAGGGGGCGGCGAGCCACGACTTGGCCTCAGCCATCCAGCTTTTAGAGCTGCTGATCATCTCCTGATGCTCCTGAAGCCACATTTGGGTCTGACCACAAACACAAACAATATTTAGTTTAAAACCTTAATCAAGAAACCAAAGCAACTGTGTGAACTAAGGCATGGATAC
This sequence comes from Zingel zingel, assembly GCA_023566125.1. NCBI lineage: Eukaryota > Metazoa > Chordata > Actinopteri > Perciformes > Percidae > Zingel > Zingel zingel. The sequence continues at coordinate 4,284,071 of CM042333.1, forward strand.
CCGACCCGAGCCCGACGGGTCCCAACGGTACCCGACGGGCCGGGCCGGGTTCCGACAGATATTTAGAAATTATGGTCGGATTCGGGTCGGGCTCGGTCACATCAGCGCGATAAGGCATTTGTTGTAAAATGGTGCCGCGGCTCCTTTAAGAGAGCTCAATGTGTGTGTGTAAAGTGGGCAGAAGAGAGATAGAGAAAGAGGAAGCAGACGTGTAGATGCTACCGGAGCAGAGCTGGTGGAATAAGTTTAAGTTTTGTACACAGTGTGTGCGGCGTCTGAGATAAAGCCCAGACTGAAAGCCAAGTTCATTCATCTGCTCACCAGAAACGGGATTTTAACCCCAACGTTATATAACGTCGGCCCTGGTGGTATCCAGTCTCCTCTGGTTTTCTTATCACGGTCGGAATCGAAAAAAGCAGGAAAGGTTAACACATTTAACATTTTAAATTAAACAGCTTATTAACGTGCGCTTGTTGCCCCGTGTGTGCTGATGCCTCATCTCCGAATACCTTCCAGTTGCTTAATAAAAGCTTTCCACACAAACAAACGTACGTGTCATTAGTATGAGAAAAAAAAACGAGATTTTAACTGTGTCGGGCTTGGGTCGGGCTCGGACATAAATGTCATAATGCCTGTCGGGCTCGGGCCGGGTTCGGATGGAAAAATTCGGCCCAATCCAGGCTCTAGTGTGAACACTAACCATGTTTCCATCCACACGTTTTTATACAAATTAAGTAATATTGAATGAAAAATGGCTCATGGAAATGGTAAAATTTGACAGAATTTCATGAATATCGACAAAGTAATTATGTTTGATATCAACGGATTTTCTCTTAAATTGGTAAATGGCTTATGCGATAAACGCTGATGGAAATGTTATTTGCCGAATATATAATAATGAATTATGATTAGTTTTAGGTCATTTTATGGTTGCAACCGGCCATAAAACGAAGAAGAAGTTTAAGGTAATTTCCTCTTTCTTTGCAGACACAGGCGGGTGTCAACAAAGACAGATATAAGTGGAAGAACGAGGAGACGAGAGACTTTAAATTTAATTTACGAGCGAAATATAACGGCTATTTAGATTGCAAAAACCTAAGAAATGCCATACATTATAGTGATGTTTTGATAGCATGGTTGTTGTCTTATTATAGCTTGATATGTCGCTATTAGCTGGCACATAAGCACTATTACAACTTGTGCAATATCAATCATTTGTAGGTAGACGGCACGATCCATTTTGGCTAGCAAACTTTGTTTGCAAATGTTTGCTTGAATGTTATGCGATTCAGTGTCAAAATGAATGGAAAGGGGCAGTCACGTGACCGTCAACCGCAATGGTCGCTCAGTGCTAGAGCTCCTCACCTACCTCCGTATTTTCATTGAAAAACCAGGTCTATTCCTTCCTCTTCGACGTCAATCGTTTTATTTGTTACCACAGCGACTCAGTGAAATGCCTGCAGGCGCAAGAAAGCAGGTCTCGTTGTCGTCGGAGTCATTTACCCAGACACGGAAATCTGCTAACAGGGCTAATGATGCTAGCGTGGACCTACAGTGAGGAAAATAAGTATTTGAACACCCTGCTATTTTGCAAGTTCTCCCACTTGGAAATCATGGAGGGGTCTGAAATTGTCATCGTAGGTGCATGTCCACTGTGAGAGACATAATCTAAAAACAAAAATCCAGAAATCACAATGTATGATTTTATAACTATTTATTTGTATGATACTGCTGCAAATAAGTATTTGAACACCTGTCTATCAGCTAGAATTCTGACCCTCAAAGACCTGTTAGTCTGCCTTTAAAATGTCCACCTCCACTCCATTTATTATCCTAAATTAGATGTACCTGTTTGAGGTCGTTAGCTGCATAAAGACACCTGTCCACCCCATACAATCAGTAAGAATCCAACTACTAACATGGCCAAGACCAAAGAGCTGTCCAAAGACACTAGAGACAAAATTGTACACCTCCACAAGGCTGGAAAGGGCTACGGGGAAATTGCCAAGCAGCTTGGTGAAAAAAGGTCCACTGTTGGAGCAATCATTAGAAAATGGAAGAAGCTAAACATGACTGTCAATCTCCCTCGGACTGGGGCTCCATGCAAGATCTCACCTCGTGGGGTCTCAATGATCCCAAGAAAGGTGAGAAATCAGCCCAGGACTACACGGGAGGAGCTAGTCAATGACCTGAAAAGAGCTGGGACCACCGTTTCCAAGGTTACTGTTGGTAATACACTAAGACGTCATGGTTTGAAATCATGCATGGCACGGAAGGTTCCCCTGCTTAAACCAGCACATGTCACGGCCCGTCTTAAGTTTGCCAATGACCATTTGGATGATCCAGAGGAGTCATGGGAGAAAGTCATGTTGTCAGATGAGACCAAAATAGAACGTTTTGGTCATAATTCCACTAACCGTGTTTGGAGGAAGAAGAATGATGAGTACCATCCCAAGAACACCATCCCTACTGTGAAGCATGGGGGTGGTAGCATCATGCTTTGGGGGGGTTTTTCTGCACATGGGACAGGGCGACTGCACTGTATTAAGGAGAGGATGACCGGGGCCATGTATTGCGAGATTTTGGGGAACAACCTCCTTCCCTCAGTTAGAGCATTGAAGATGGGTCGAGGCTGGGTCTTCCAACATGACAATGACCCGAAGCACACAGCCAGGATAACCAAGGAGTGGCTCTGTAAGAAGCATATCAAGGTTCTGGCGTGGCCTAGCTAGTCTCCAGACCCAAACCCAATAGAGAATCTTTGGAGGGAGCTCAAACTCCGTGTTTCTCAGCGACAGCCCAGAAACCTGACTGATCTAGAGAAGATCTGTGTGGAGGAGTGGGCCAAACTCCCTCCTGCAGTGTGTGCAAACCTGGTGGAAAAACTACAGGAAACGTTTGACCTCTGTAATTGCAAACAAAGGCTACTGTACCAAATATTAACATTGATTTTCTCAGGTGTTCAAATACTTATTTGCAGCTGTATCATACAAATAAATAGTTAAAAAATCATACATTGTGATTTCTGTATTTTTGTTTTTAGATTATGTCTCTCACAGTGGACATGCACCTACGATGACAATTTCAGACCCCTCCATGATTTCCAAGTGGGAGAACTTGCAAAATAGCAGGGTGTTCAAATACTTATTTTCCTCACTGTAAATGTGGAGAACATTGTAGCCATGATCTTGGAAGCAACGAAGTGTGCCTCAATCGTTGGTCCACAGTGTAGTGAGGGGAGTAACAACACGCTGCAACACATCAGGACAGAGTTTAAGAGACAGGGAGCTACGGTACGTGAGCTGATACAACGAATGGACAAGACGCAGGGGGATAACTGGCAGATGAGAAACATGGTGAGTGCCTGTGTTAACGACCAGAAGAAATTTGAGCATAAGCTAGCCGAAATGGAAGACAGATCCCGACGCAACAATATACGCATCACTTGACTAAAAGAGGGCAGCGAAAAGGATGACCCAGTTGGGTTCCTGCAAGATCAGTTACCGGTCTGGATCCCCTCCTTACAGAACAGGGCTATCATCGAAATTGGCAGAGCACACAGAATTTATGGCAAGGGTGCAACGACACGTACTCTGATTTTCAGGTGTTTGAGATATCAGGACCGCCATACAACCTCCAGGGGGTGAGACAAGTACAGCAGAAAGGGCCGATTCGTGATTCCAAAACAACGCTATGTTTTAAGCCTGATTACAGCGCATTCACTGTCCAGCGGCGCCAAGAGTTTATAGGTGCACAACGTAAGCTACATGCTAAAGGCATCCCAAACTTCCTTATCTATCCGGCTACCCTGAGAGTGACTCACGGAGGGAGAGTGCTCACCTTCACTACAGCCAAGGATGCAGACGTTATCTGTCGGCAGTTTGATATGGAGGACGACGCGACATAAACACAGGCAGCTCCGTGGCTGGACCTGATGCCGATGATGGAGCCGGAGGGCGGCGGGAAGCCCGCGCAGGTGACTTCTCGTCGGGTGACAAAGTCGGCGGCGGGGCCGGAGCTGGCAGACCCAGCGGCTATGGACTAGCGGTATCTGGATCAGTGTGCTACGTTTGACTCGAGGGCACTGTATGTAAGTTTTGGAACCAAGCTTTAAAGGAACATTAAAATTAGACTGAAAGATCATGATGACTGCAGACTGTTCAGCTTATAATCGATGTTTGTTACCCCTACTAGGTTGGTGTGTTTTCCGCATAGCCTATTTCAGAACTTAATAGCTGGTTGAGACCTAGTTCTAAGGTTTTTGTAACATTGTTCATGTGTAGCATAAGAATTCACCAGACCTGTTTCGATTAACCTGTGACTTTAGACAGGAGGGGCAGTTTTGAGCTAGATTTTGCGCGAGCTGCGTTTGATGTGGCCACGTATCTTACAGATAGGGGATGGGGTCTGCGGTCACAGAGGTTAGGGGATTTATTTTATTTTTTATGTTTTTACCACACTTTGCTTAGATCTAACAGTTCACCATTTGCTACAAATTTATCAGCGAATTCCGGTAGGGTACACAAGACATGTATGCGTGTATATTTTGAAGACAACTGAACTTTCAATCCTTTCCGGGTGCCCTATTGGCACCGGATTTTAACATGCGGCGTAAACATGAACAGAAAATTGCGTTGCCTGTATCTTTTCACGGCAAACGCGCGTGTTTGGAAAGCGGCCGCACAACAGCTGAAATGACATACTCCTTCATAGTATCCTTCAACAAAAGGAGGAATGTAGCACAATATGGATGTGCAAGCAGTTATAATTAGCCTATGTGACAATAAAATTCGTTTTGGTTAAAATCAACAAATAATCGTGATAATTAATCGTGATCAATATATTGATCAAAATAATCGTGATTATGAATTTGGCCATAATCGTGCAGCCCTACAATGGTCCCCTTCCCCCACCAATACATTTCAGGAAGAAACTTGATACTTTAATTTGGCAGTATATTTGGAACAATAAACAGATCGTGTGTATATATACAAAAAAATGCTTGTGAGAAGGGCATTATGAGTGTTTCCCAATGATACTGTTAAAACGAGATACACACACATAACATCAGATGTTTGTCAGTATAAACTAGGGCTGTCAAACGATTACATTTTCTTAATCGCGATTAATCGCAGGTTTTATCACATGATTAAAATTCTATTATTTTTCATTTCAGAACTGTTTTTAAGTACATATTAACAATGGAAAGCAATTATTACCAGTGTATCTTGATTGGAAATCAAATGAATGCAAAGAAAGTGACTTCATGAACTTGATTTTAAGATTTGTATTTGTTTATTATATATTTAATCTAGTCACACATTTGAATTTAACAACTTTGAATGCACCACAACGCTGTAAATTACCAGTTTCATTGAACGCACCGTCTGTGTTGTTTTTCCGATGGCCGTTTAGCGTTAGCTGTCAGCATTGTAACCATGTTTAATCCTTCTTATATACTGTCTATGGTTTAATCCAGCTACTAGCTAGCGGTAGGCTAACGTTAGCTGCTGTCCAGTATAATGTTAACTAGCGTCACGTGCAGCGGTGTTTGTGTTGTCTGTATTGTCTGTTTCAGAGCATCAGAGAGAAGCGCAGACATATCAGTAGCACCAGATTTCGGTAGCCAGCAGCAGCTGCAGATTGTTACATCCCGGTTGTGTTTAATCCAGCTACTAGCTAGCGATAGGCTAACGTTAGCTGCTGTAGAGTGTAGTGTTAACCAGCGTCACGTGCAGCAATGTTTCTAATGCCTCTGACATCTGTTTCAGAGCATCAGAGAGAAGTGCAGGCATATCAGTGGCACCGGAATCCGCGTTGCTATTCCTGCAGCAGCATGATGTGTTACGAGGAAGTACGGCAAAATAGTAGCCTGTTAGGCACGACGCAAAGCCAAGTGAAGTGAAATAAATTAATAAATTGCAGCATGCAATTAATATGATTTAAAAAATTAACGCATTATGCTCGACCCTTAATCGCATCACGATTACCGCGTTAATGCTGACAGCCTTAGTATAAACATTAAATTAAATACACAGTTCTGGGCTGCGTGATTTAAGAACTACAACAGCACCAACGGAAACCTGTCATCACACACACTGGTTGTCTGACACCAAACAAATATGGAGACACGACAGCCTGTAAATGTGACTCAGAAATCTTAGACAGATAATATTACATACAAGCAGTTGTAAAAGAGAAAAAAAAAGAGGGGAGCCGAAGGTATCCTGACCTTGCTGAGGAGGGTGGTCCTCTGTTCCGCCTGTTTGGCCAACTGGGAGTGGAGGTGCTGGACCTCCACCAGTCTCTCAGTGAGGGTCAGCACCTCTTCTGGCTTCTCCAAGTCCTGCATGTCCACCTCCAGCGCTGCCACGCACGAGTGCCATAAGTCTAGCTCATCCCACACACACTGAGCACACACACGCAATCAGATGTCAGCCAAACTTTTCCCATAGGATTGAATGGGACACTCCTCTTAACGAGACCCCTCAAATTCACAAAAATGCATTGAATTGATATCGGACAAAAGTGTTAGCTTTGTAAGACCTAGGGTAGCTGTGATATAAATGCCGTGACGAAATTCAAACTGTAAATATACTATAGTTATGCCGAAAGTGTACCCGGGGTCTGTGAAGGAGGAAGGCCGGGTGGCGAGGCAGCACTGACCCCTGTCACGTTAGCCTGCAGAGCTCCTGAACTCCGACACACAGTCGGACAAAATTTGCAATTAGCTATCAATTTTTGTAAAACGGCCCATATTTGACCTCTACATAGTTGATTTCTCGCATAAAAAAGTCTCAGAAGTGAATTTAGTGATGAAATAACAGACGGACAATGTATAAAATTTCTGAGATCTGCGCGACCTAGATTCACAAACAAACTGGTCCCAGATTAGTCAGTGGCCTATGTAAATTTCAGAGCGTTACAAAGACAGAAGGTAGAGCCAAATAAGGTAGGAGTTGAGGAGTTGACGTCAACTTTTAGCTTTGTTGAGATTCGCCCGTTTTCAGCAGCAGTTTCAAATTGTGAGATAGGAAAGAGGTGTCAATGGGACTTTGAGGTTCTGTGTATGTCCTTTTTACCCACCTTGTTCTTTGATTTGATGGTTTCTGATGGCACGTTTTCTACTTTATTGCTGCTAATTTATTGATTCTGTATTGTGAAATGTTATCTTAATGTGAAAAGCCTTTTGAAAAGTGGCGGCCAATATAAATAAAAAGTTTTTTTTTCATCCTCTATGGAGGGAATATTTATGCATAATTCAAAATGAAAGTCCAAAGAGAAAACGAAGCAAGATCAAATTAATCAAGGGGAAAGGCTAACATTTTTTTTTTTTTCTTTTAGAGATTTTAATTTAAGTATTTCCATTTAAGCTTTTACATTTCACATTTAATTATGGCATGATTTTTCCTAGTAGCGTAGTAAAATAATACTATTTTTAATTTGATCTTGCTTCGTTTTCTCTTTGGACTTTCAATTTGAATTATGAATAAATATATCCTCCATAGTCCTCTCCTCTCTCAAACTATATCAGAGTCTATAGGATCATGAGGGGGAAACATTGAGTGTGAGATCATCATCTAGCTAAACTAACTGCACACTGCACAGAAACCCTTTAATTCTAGTAGCTGTACTAAGTAAGATGTCAGAGTGATAATGATCCAGCCAGGTTACTACCCACCTTCTGAGTTATCTTTGCCACAGTCACATTGGGACTTCTCTGGTCAAGTCTTTTCTGAACTGATGTGAGGCCAGCCTGGACCTCAGACAGCTTCGCCCCCAGCCTGTGGACGGGACCACTCTGCTCCACTGCCTCTCTCACCTCAAGTACAAACATCAACAATTACAAAAGGAAACATGTTTTGCTTCTCAAGCCAGATCTATACAAGTCTTGGATTAGTTGTTGTCCCAAACATTTGATTATCATTCTTCCCTTTTCCTCCTGTAATCTCATTTAAGTAATTCTTAAGTAACTGTTCATTTCATACACTGCACTGTAAAAATTTGAATTATGAAATACACTTGCTATTTTATCTCATCACTGTCCCCCTCTCATGTACAATTCTTATTTATTCATCTATTTATCTAATTATTTAAATCTCATGCCCTGAATGGATGTGATGTCTTGTTTTGTTTTTTAAAACTGTCTTTCACTGAACAGCTCTCCAAAATGTTGTTGTATGTTACCATGTACAATGACAATAAAGGCAATCTTATATTATTTTGCAGGAATTCCAATGTGTAACAGCCCTCCCTGTATTATGGTAACAAGACTATTTGACCCTACTTTTCCACTTTGTGTTTTTTGTGATTTATTGTGTTGTGCTCATTGCTAAAAACGCAAATTAATTATTGCACTTCACATCAGCTATGTTAAAATCAAAGTCTTGTGTACCTTAACTTCTACTTGCTGCAGTGAGTGTGTGACCTCCTGCAGCTGGCCGTCGATCTCCACCGGGACCAGAGTGTACATGTCTGAGTACTTCATCTTCAGGCTCTCCATGATGCGCTGCAGCAAAGCCTTCTGGTTACACAGCTCGCTGTGAACCTCCTAAAACCAGAGAGAGAAGAGTTATGTAAATGAACAGGACATGGAAAACCAAATAAGGAAAATTATTAAGTCTGTCTGAAAGAGAAAACTGAAAGGCCGATTAAGCTTTGTGTTCCGCAGCAATAATAAAAACTTCTCAATATTTACTGATTTTCTTTGTGACATTTTGCAAAGTGCCACAAATGAGCTTAGTAAAAGCCAACACTTACTTCAAAAAACACTTGTAAGCAGATGGTTGCAGTCAGTTTTAACCCTCACTCTTCTACAAGCTTTAACATTAACAACAGTCAGGAAGGGTGTCATTTTTCAGTCAAATAGTGAAAATCTTGCAGTATTTTGAAACAAAAGGACACCGACATTGATCTTATCTACATCTCTCACCAAACAAGCTTATAAGCTCTCTCTCTCTCTCTCTCTCCTGTGCTGCTTTCATCACACAGAGCCTCTTCAAAGTCCTTCAATTCCCCAATAGTTAAAGTGAACTCTTTTAAGTTCAACAAGATTATTCTTTACAATACCAGCCGCAGCCGACATTAAATAAGATGATAAGAAAATCCAAATGTGCAAGATAATACAGAGGAGACTACCTGGGTCTGAATGCGTCCGATGGTCTGCTGAAGAGGGAGGTGCATCTTGTTATCACTACGGGAAACTGAGTGAGTGAGCGTGTGTGTGTGTGTGTGTGTGTGTGTGTGTGTGTGTTACAAAAGATGGGAGGAAGAGAGGGTATAGGGAGACAGTTTTGCATAAGAGAGTGGGACACGGTGAGTTCAAAGTGTGTATGCATGAGTGTGTGTTTGTTCATGTGTGTCTGTCTTTGTGAGGACTAACTTGTATTTTAAGAAATTAAAAAGTAGGGACATTTTAGGACAGGAAAATGGTGATGCTTTAAGAAATCTGTAGATTGTAAGAAATTGGCGACATTTTAGGAAAGCGTGTACATATAATTAAAGTGAGGACATTTTAGAAAAATAAGGAGATATTTAGGAAAGTCTTTTACAATTTGGTAAAGGAAGGACGTTTTAGGAAAGTCTGTGCATTATAGGAAGATGAGGACATTTTTGTTAACTGAGGTCCTCACTTCTTGAAAGGGCTATTTGAGGGTTTAGACATGGTTACGATTAGGTTTGCATTGTGGTTAGGGCCTAGAGAATTTATTATGTCCATGAGTGTCCTCACAAGTACAGTAGAATTGTGTGTGTGTCCATGGAATGACTTGGCTACAAAGGACACCTGGAAGATCCACTTACAAGACTGAACAAAAGGTGTCTGGTACAAGAGGAGGGGAGTGGGAGTGATGGGGGGGAGGGAGTGTCTTTCATCAACACAGACCTTTTGCAAATGGGAAAAGAAGTGTGCGCGCGTGTGTGTGTGTGTGTGTGTGTGTGTGTGCGTGTGTGCGTGTGTGCGTGTGTGCGTGTGTGCGCGTGCGCGCGCGCGGGAGATGTTGGCCTCTGCTCAGGTTTGGGGACAAAGGGCAGAGTGATTCTGGGGTTGGTGGGTTCATAGAAGCGAACAGCAACCAGCGTCCAGGCCTGAGGCCAAGCCAACGGTTAGATTCAGATGCATTTACTGGGCACTCTTTTCTCTCTGCTTTGCTTTCATAATAATTCATCATTCGAGGCCACTACGCTACACAACCCACTGTATGCAATGGTAATTAGACTGGTCATAATGTTTAAAATGCATCATTTTCAGTGCTGTTGATGTCTTTGGGCTGAATGTTAAGACATTAATGTGCTCTTTATAGAAATAGTGGAGAACTATAATGTTGTTAGAGTGTGTACAAATGCATCATTGTGTTTTCAGTTCAGACAATGAAACTGTCATCTCTCATTAGAGACTCGTTATTTACACTCCACTGGCTATTGGCTGCAGGGAGAGACACACTCCAACTCTGAGCACACTGTGATGTGCTGTTGAGATGAAAGGCCTCTATGGGGTCTGGAGACACCCAGAGGTCTTCCCTGGAGTCCTGGGGGGGCTGCTTGCTTATTGAGAAATGCTTACATTTTAAGTCCTACAGAAATTTAATTAAATGTTTGTTTTTTTCTGCTATAGCATACATATCTGCTATGTAAATCACATCCTGTGTCCTTTTCCAAGATAAACATTGTGACATCTGACAATCGGTACTAACAATAATCGTGAGACTTGTTTTTCAAGTCAAAAGTCACATAAAGCCTCGCCAAAACAAAGCAAGTTATATATGGAAAAGAAGGTAGATTGAAAATCCTCTTGCAATGTTCTGTGGGTCCTTGTGAAGTGATTCTCAGAGAGCAACAACAGTGATTTGAGTTGTATTGAATGTATGAACACACCTACCAAGTGAGAGCAAAAGCATCTCAAAGTATACTTAATGTTCAACCAGAAATAGTTTGCAAACCACTGCAAACTGTTTTTAAAAAGAGCTGCGTCTCTGGTTTTCTGTAAACAGAGGAGTCCCACCTGAAGCTCCTCCGTGCTGCTGCTCTGCTCCATCTCTGACAGAAGACCATCTGCAGCCTCGAGCCAAACCCGGACGCCCTGCAGCTCCACCTGGACCTTTTCTCTCTCCTCCAGCTCCATCCTGGCTGCCTTCAAACCCTCCCTGCTTCTCTGCTTCACACTGGGAAAACACACAAACACATACGTCCAACAATTCAAACAATTTGATTTAACAACTGTATAGCCTCCTACCCTAAATCAGTGAAAGTGAGAGATTGCATTGAGAATAAAATCTACCAATACATTCAAAACACTGAGCCTAATGGCAGTTTAAGTACTGTCAGTGTAAATGTATTTAAATACTGCCCAACCTCAGAGGCACTGCAGGCTATGGCCGACCCACTTTCCTCTGATTGCTTATTCAGGCGTAGCAGAGCTTATGGGTAATTGAGTTCTTTGTTTATTTATACATTTACAAAAAGAGAGCGATGGAATGTTTGTAGGAAAAGTATCAGCATCAACTGCTGTTTACATGAACTTTAAGGCAGGAAATGCAGGAAATTAAGACTGATGGAAATGATCCTCTACATAAATATAAGGGTCAAAGGATTTAGAACTGGACTAGATGTTTACCAGAAATCTTCAGCCACAGTAATGTAAATTAAGTTATGAAGTGCACCTCAAACAGCACCTTACCTGCCATATCGAGCCTGTATGGCCTGCAACTGCTGACAGAGCGGAGTGGGCGGAGCCTGCTCCAGGTGGGCAGGGACACCCAGCAGCCTGGCAGCGCGCAGTTCCAGTGCCGACAGGGCTCGATGTTCGCAGTCCAGTCTGTCCTGGTACTGTTCCCAGGACTGCAGCAGATCCTGCAGGTCCTCGGTGGAGGCCTTTACCTGGGAGCCATCAGGGAGCTCTGCCTCCACCTGCTGCAAGAGAGCCAATGCCTTCTCCACCTAAGAGCAGAGACAGAGTCTTAATAATTTAATAATTCTTCTTAGTAATATGAGCAAACAACCAGTTTCCTCTATGTTGATATTACCGCGGCGGCCCACCACGGTAAAATTTCTGCCGAGAAATAGGGCAGACGCACAACAGGGTTTCCGCCATGTACACCGCGCACCGCCGCTCCTTCAGCTGTTTATGAAAAGTCATAAAGTCGTAATTACACGACTCTGCAGAGCCGTGTGCACTACTGAACTCAAGCGAACTGTCATCAGCTCTCTCTCCCCTTACGGTGAGCAACTGGAACAGTGACAGGACGTCATCACTTGCAAAGTCATGGCAACCAAATAAACAACAGGGCGAGTACTACTTGTCACCTTATATATATGTCAATGCTTGTCACTCAATCTTAGGCCGGTTGCGGTAGAGATCCATATGACCGTGCGACGCTTCTGTCGCGCCGCGCTCCACTCTATTTCTATGGGTGATGTCAAGCGACTTCAACGTGCACGCAATGCATTCCGGGAAGGCGGCGCCAAGCCCCCAGGAAGAGCGCCAAATTTAAAAAGCCACCATGGGCTTAGCGGATAACGGTGGTACTGCACCCCATGGCCCAGAAAGACTTTTCACATAGACTTTGCATGGCGAAAGAAACGTCTATATTTCAGCGGATAATTTGTTTCTGGGTATATCAACTTACCAGCCCGAACACTGAAAGGGTCCTTGTTTAAAACGTCACGTTTTTAACATTTTTAACATTCACTAGAAGCGAATCCAGAATTATTAAATTTGGCATGATGAACGTGCATAATGGACGCGACCAGACCCGCGGGACTGTGCCCGCCCGCTCACATGACTGTTCTCCCGAGCTCACGTAGCTAGCTGTAATAATGGATATAGCTAATGGTTGTAATTCACCATGTGTTCTATTAATACGTCCATGGTATTATCTTATGAAGTTATGATAAAGCTGAGGAATGTATGTAGTTATGCTGTAAAGCCTGTTAGCTACGTGGATGTAAGGCTAACAGCTAGCAGCTAGCGCTAGTTAGTAGCTAGCTAGCTAGTAGCACAACATAATTATTAAATCTCCTTGGTTGTCTAGCTAAAGACATTATCTTTTATTTAGCTAGCTAAGCATGTAAACGATAGGGAACAACGAAAACACAATGTTTAACGTTAGTGAATATTTTAGACAATGAAAACGGCAAGTTCATGAGTTAGCCATTGTAAGAGACACGAGAGAGGACACACGACGCTGAAGTTGGCATCCGATTCGCAGCTTCCGATTCGGCAGTTAAGGGGAAATTTAAGGGGAACTTAAAACTGTCCGATTCAGCAGGGAAACACGTTTTTTGAACCTCTTACTGTATTTAATGAGTGTTAGTCATTAAGGTAAATTATGAATTATGTCTAAAACACACTTTTAGATTTGTGAAAGCTTTATTGTCTTTATGAGAAAACAATAAAGGGGGATTTCACAGTTTTTTTCACATGTAGACCACATTAGACCAGGTCCAGATCTAAAACCACAATAGCTAGGCTTGTCAAATCTGGACTACATTATCCCAGAGAGTCTAAGAAGTCTTAAAAATACAGTTTGAGATTTGTGAAAGCTTTATTCTATTTGTGAAAATGTAATAAAGGGAGATTTTACTGCTTTTTTCACACGTAGACCACATTGGACCAGGTCCAGATCTAAAACCACAATACTTAGACCTGTCAAATCTGGACTGCATTATCCCAGGGAGTCTAAGGAGTCTTAAAAACACAGTTTGAGATTTGTGAAAGCTTTATTCTATTTGTGAAAATGCAATAAAGGGAGATTTTACTGCTTTTTTCACACATAGACCACATTGGACCAGGTCCAGATCTAAAACCACAATACTTAGACCTGTCAAATCTGGACTACATTATCCCAGAGAGTCTAAGGAGTGTTAAGAACACAGTTTGAGATTTGTGAAAGCTTTATTCTATTTGTGAAAATGTAATAAAGGGAGATTTTACTGCTTTTTTCACACATAGACCACATTGGACCAGGTCCAGATCTAAAAGCACAATACTTAGACCTGTAAAATCTGGACTACATTATCCCAGAGAGTCTAAGGAGTCTTAAAAACACAGTTTGAGATTTGTGAAAGCTTTATTCTATTTGTGAAAATGCAATAGAGGGAGATTTTACTGCTTTTTTCACATGTAGACCACATTAGACCAGGTCCAGATCCAAAACCACAATAGCTGGGCTTGTCAAATCTGGACTACATTATCCCAGAGAGTCTAAGAAGTCTTAAAAACACAGTTTGAGATTTGTGAAAGCTTTATTCTATTTGTGAAAATGCAATAGAGGGAGATTTTACTGCTTTTTTCACACGTAGACCACATTAGACCAGGTCCAGATCCAAAACCACAATACGTAGACCTGTCAAATCTGGACTACATTATCCCAGAGAGTCTAAGGAGTTTTAAGAACACAGTTTGAGATTTGTGAAAGCTTTATTCTATTTGTGAAAATGCAATAAAGGGAGATTTTACTGTTTTTTTCACACGTAGACCACATTGGACCAGGTCCAGATCCAAAACCACAATACTTAGACCTGTCAAATCTGGACTACATTATCCCAGAGAGGCTAAGGAGTCTTAAAAACACAGTTTGAGATTTGTGAAAGCTTTATTCTATTTGTGAAAATGTAATAAAGGGAGATTTTACTGCTTTTTTCACACGTAGACCACATTGGACCAGGTCCAGATCCAAAACCACAATACTTAGACCTGTCAAATCTGGACTACATTATCCCAGATAGTCTAAGGAGTCTTAAGAACACAGTTTGAGATTTGTGAAAGCTTTATTCTATTTGTGAAAATGCAATAAAGGGAGATTTTACTGCTTTTTTCACACATAGACCACATTGGACCAGGTCCAGATCTAAAACCACAATAGCTGGGCTTGTCAAATCTGGACTACATTATCCCAGAGAGTCTAAGGAGTCTTAAGAACATAGTTTGAGATTTGTGAAAGCTTTATACTATTTGTGAAAATGCAATAAAGTAGGGCTGAAACGATTCCTCGAATAATTCGATTACAAAAAATCCTCGATGCAAAATGACTTGCCTGGAAGCTTGGTTAAATCAGTGTTACTAACGTTGTATCGCTGACAGACGGTGTTTCCGCTACTGTCGCACACCAGACGGCTCAGTCTGCTGCTGGCGACACATGCCAGAGCGTAAATAGTGAGGGGATAAGAGAAGAGACAGGCTGGAGGAAACCACAGGAAGGGTCCAAAGGTTGGAATCAGTTCAGACGGAATTACAACTAAAACTCTGTACAGTGTGCCTACTGCAAAATCAAACTAGCTTACCACAATAATAGCACGACGTCAGTGCTTTAGCATCTCAACAGAAAACATTGAGTCTAACTTAATCATCCATTCCACGAAGAGGACCGACAAAAGTCAATCACTGAGTCGTATGGACGATGAAACTACATCAAACACAACAACTACCAAAATCAAAGACAAGAAAATACTAGCGGTGACCACGATCTGAGCTGACACGCTGACTATTCCTTCAGAAAAACAGCTGATTGTTGCGTCTCTCTCTCTCTTTCTCTTTAAACAGCTGATCAACAATCTAATAGCATAAGTGTAACAGAGCTGTGTGACATTATAATCAAATATATTAATGAAAATAGGTTAAGTATAACTAATATTTACATATAGGTCTAGTTTTGGTTGTTTAAAAACGTAAAAAAAAAAAATGTAAAAATTAAAATTAAAAAAAATATCCGATTGATCGATCGATTAAGTGCTAGATCAATCGATTACAAAAAGAATCGATAGCTGCAGCCCTACAATAAAGGGATATTTTACAGTTTTTTTCACACGTAGACCACATTGGACCAGGTCCAGATCCAAAACCACTACACCTAAACTTGTCAAAACTGGACAAGAATTAACCCAGAGAGGCTAAAGAGTCTTAAAAACAGATTTCAGATTAGTAATGC
The DNA here is from genome assembly GCA_023566125.1 of Zingel zingel. Taxonomy (NCBI): domain Eukaryota; kingdom Metazoa; phylum Chordata; class Actinopteri; order Perciformes; family Percidae; genus Zingel; species Zingel zingel. The sequence goes on from CM042333.1 coordinate 4,299,994, forward strand.
TTTTATTTTATTGCCACAGCATGGCCTTTGCTAATTGACATTTAACGTAGAAGTCCTTGTCTCTCCATGCCATTTCTTATACCCATGAGCAGGTCTTCCTTCTCACTTCAAAAGAAAAGTAGAAAAAGTTATTTTTACCCTTTGGAAATCAATCAAAATATCTTCAGTTAATAAAACTGGCAGGTTTTTGAATGGGTTTAGGTGGGACGTTTAGAGTGACAAAGACATTCACGTAAAAAAGTAAACAAGCAAAGTTTACCCTCCAAGCAAATGCATGCTAATTACTATAGCAAAAAAACAAACTCCGTAGTCTTAACCGACGCCAGCACACTTTTATTAACTCCCATAATGACAACGGTAGCACATACCGCTAGCTTCACTTCACACTGCTCTTACTGAATATTCATTCAATCAGTTGCTGCTGCCGTTTCATCCCAGATATTTTTACCGTAATGTACTGGTACTTACACTGTTAGTGATTTCACTCCATTCTGCAATCCTCCGTTCACTACGAGCTGTCAGCTGTTGTGTGCAGCGATGTAGTCTTGATACACGTTTCCAGACAGCAGCCACAGCGGCCTCCCTGCCTCCACGACAGCTCTGCTCTGGGCACCACTCCTTCAGCTCCGTCAGACGACTCTGCAGGGACTCCAGAACCTCAGACAGAACCTGCACACGAGAGAGTGTATCTGTTACGACAGGTCTGTCAGTGAATGTAGTTAGTACTGACATGTGACGAATCAGTGTGGGAGGTGTTTGTGAACGCTGTTATAACCCAGTACTGCAGACTTGTAGAGGAGATTCAAATTGAGATTGATTTCGGAAGGAGGAAGAAGGAAGCAAGCACACTGCAGGCTGATGCTGGAAAGCCACGCTTTCACACGTAAAACACTATTGGAGAGAAAAACTGTTTATGATTGAAGAGACGTTTTCTTGTTTTCCCACAACACAACTTGTTGTATATATATTAGTGCTGTCAAACGATTAAAAAATGTAATCGCGATTAATCGCATTAATGTCATAGTTTTTATCTATTCTAAATGTCCCTTGATTTCTTTTTTTGTCCATTATTTTTTCTCATTCTAATGCTCTTATCAACATGGAAAAGTGGATCGGCCTGGCTTTGACGAGGGGGCAGAGAATTCGCATCAGCTGTGTGCTTGGCCATCAAGTGGTATTTCAGACTGGACTTGCTGCGAGGATAGCTCAGTTCACTACAAAACACACAGATCACTTTGGTCTTGTCAATGGAACCATTTGGCAACTTTTTAAAAGTAAACTTTCCATTCAGAAACTTATTGGCATCTATTTCGGCGTCTCGCTCAAAACGTAACGTTAGCCTACTACTCTTTGGGTGGCTCGCAAGCCCAAACAAGTGTGTGCAGTGTGCCTGTTTCTGGTCTAGCTAGATCCGGTGTGGTGGTGTAGTTTTTCTAACGTTACTAGTTGTTGCAACAGCATGTGAAAAAAACTACAAAGTTTGCTAGGCCAAAAAGAACGTTCATCTCGCGATAAAAAAATGTACGCCGTTAAAATGGGTTTGTGTTAACGCTGTTAATAAAGCGTTTAACTGACAGCACTAAAATATACCTTTTAAAACTTGAACTAATACACCAAGGAGCGGGCTCGCGGAGAAGTCAACGAGAGATGCTGGAGCTGCTCGGAGCACCCGAGCAGGCTGGAGCTCCAGATGACCGACGCTAGCAGGCCTGGCTTTAGAACGCGGAACGACACAGTGGCTGAGTGAGTCAGTTTAACACAGCACAAACGCCTCTAGGAGTTAGGGGTGTAAGAAAAAATCGATACACTTGAGTATAGTGATATTTTATTGTGCAATACTGTATCGATTTCCAAAAAGGCAATATCGATTTTTTTTTTTTTTTTTTTAAATATTCATGTAAGACAGTGGTTCACGTTTATGTTGTGTTTAAACCCCCTACCACCAGATGGCTATGCTGAGACGCACCACTAGTGTCCTTGCCTAACAGTGCCTAGCAGAGACAGTATATAAACTGGACCAACAGATTCCGTTGCTCTGGACGGAGACCAGTGAAGGATATTAGAAGCACTTTTCCGGTGATGGCTGAGCGTTAATGCACAGCATCCAACTGCGCTCGAAGACATAGATATGACGTGAGAAACCAGTCTGAAAGTTGTAAGTCTTCTGGTAGCTGTGCCAAGAGAAATCTCAATCATTCCCAATCTTACAGAGCCGGAGAGCGTAGGTATATGTAAGGAGATAACATAGGCACAGGCTAATTATTGCTAACTAAAATGCTAGTTAACATTAGTAATTAAACTTAAACAGCTAATGTAAGTCGAAACTGCCTGCGAGCTTCTCCTGTGCTATACGGTAATTCCTATACTATGTGACAATAAGTCCCGTGGTTATAACACAATCGTTAGCCTATTTTTACAAAAAGCCATAACATCAGATACAAAGTAATGGAGCCTTTTATACATTGTCGTGTTTCTTTAGAAATAAACAATGGACAAATAGTCTTTAAACGCTTCAGATGTAAAGTTATTTGCTGTCAAAGTGGCACCAAAATGAATGGCAGTCAATGGACTGCTAACGGGAGGTGATGGCTTGGTAGCATCAAAATGGCGCCATAGGAGCTACGCATTCCGGGGAGAGGTGCCTGACTTTTTGCTAGAAGCTAGCTATGGCTGAACTTTGGCCTACTTTAGCATTTAAAAATTAGCTCACTAAGAACCTGTGAACCACAATCCCAAAATGTCAGTTTGATTTTCTGTGTACTGAATTGTTTACCTAAAGTAAACTTCTTTGACTTTTATGAACATCATGTCTTTTTTTAAATATTATTTTTTCTAAAATTATACTTTAAAAAAATCCCAATATATCGCACATATTATGCACAGTATCGAAATATATTGCAACATATTGAATTAGGGCTGCAGCTATCGATTATTTTAGTAATCGAGTATTCTACCGATTATTCCATCGATTAATCGAGTAATCAGATAAGAAATACTTTTGTTTTACTGAAGTGCAATAATAAACAATAGCTTGGTTAAAAAGCTACATTTTTGTTCCTACATTGCTTACAATATCATCTCTCAAAAAACTAAACATATGAAGTACATTTTCTGAAATGACATCAACCTCACACTAAGGCATACATTAAACATACATAAACATGACCTTAAGTTGTGAAACTTAACTTTCAGAACTACAAGTTTCATCCTGAGACTGATCTATATATAGGCCTATATGTAAATATATGTATATGTAAATATTAATTATACTCAATCTATTTTAATTTATATATTTGATTACAATGCTACACAGCTCTGTTACACTTATGCTAGTAGATCGTTAATCAGTTGTTTCTCCGTGAAGCAAGAGAGTGAGAGAAAATGGTGCGCAACGATCAGCTGTTTCTCCGAAGGGATAGTCAACATGTTGGCTCTTTAGATCAAATTGTGGTCACTGCTACGTATTTTCTTGTCTTTGTTTTTGCTAGTTGTTGTGTTTGGTGTAGTTTCATCGTCCGTACAACTCCGTGATTTACTTTTGTCGGCTCCGCTTCATAGAATGGATGAGAAATGTTTTCTGAGAAGTTGAGATGCTGAAGCATTGATGTTGTGTTATTATTGTGGTAAGCTAGTTCAGTTTTTTAGTAGACACGCTGTCCAGAGTTTTCGTTTTAATTATGTTTGAACTGATTCCAAACTGGACACTTTCTGTTGTTTTCTCCAGCCTGTCTCTTCTCTTAGCCCCTCACTATTTACGCTCTGGCAAGTGTCGCCAGCAGACTGAGCAGCGTCTGGTGTGCGACTATAATAATGATCCGTGTGGAAACACCATCCGTCAGCAATACAACGTTGGTAACATTGATTTAACGAAGCTTAGAGGCAAATCATTTTGCATCGTGGATTTTTTGTAATCGAATTATTCGAGGAATTGCTTCAGCCCTATATTGAATCGTGACCCATGTATCATGATAAATATCGTATCACCAGATTCTTGTCAATACACAGCCCTGCTAGGAGTGGGAAAGATATGCACTCATCCAGGCCAGCTTTGGGCTCACTCTCACGTTAAATGCACACACGTAGGATAGGAGACAATATATTTAATGTTACGAGCTAAGTTAGCCTTTAGTAGCTGTATTTCTTTGTTCTACGAGTCTAGGTTAGCTTAGCCTTGTAACACCATTACAATTTCAAGTCTTAAATGCTTTACTGATCTCACTTTCTGAGATAACTTTTACTTCAAAACTTAAAGTGGTGAATAATACGTATCCCTGGAGTAGTGAAGTCTAATACTTACTCTGAGCTTGGTTTGCTGGTCAATGCAGTCAGCAAGACAGGTGACCTTTTGACAGATGAACTGGGAGAGGCTGTTCTCTCCGCTCTTCACACTCTGGATGATCTCATCTTGACACTGGATGTATTTTCTGTGATGTTCTGCGCAACTGAAAGACAGAATTTCATATCTGTTAATGTCCAACAAGAAGAAGATATTGCTTCAACTCACATGCAAAAAGAAATTTGAATGGACAGAATGTCCATTCAAATTGACAGAATGAAGTATACCTTAAAGCATTTTGTAAACTTGTCTTTGAATAATGCTAAATTATTGTAATATGTAATGCACGTAGATAGGGCTGGGCGATATGGAGAAAATCAAATATCACGATATTTTTTACCAAATACATTGATGTCGATATTACGGCGATATTGTAGGGTTGACTTCTGGTGCTTTTACAAAATATTTACACGAGAGTTTTGATAAATAACCATCAATAATGTGGATACAATGACTAAGTGGGTAAAGGCAGATAATAGACAAGCTAGAACAGTCTGGTAAGTTCAGAAAATAACATTACTTTACTGTAATGCAGCCGTTATAACCAGGAAAATTATAACACTTATCATATTATGATATTCAAAATTTAAGACGATATCCAGCCTCGTATATCAATGTCGATATAATATTGATATATTGCCCAGCCCTACATGAAGGTTATAATTAGTATTATTACATTTTAGTGTTTCTAAGATAAAGTTTTAGTATACCAAAAAAATTACATAGGGTGAGTGGTTTGTGCGGCTACAAAAGTAGGTAGGACATAAAATACATTTTAGTTTTTTTGTTTGCACATACAAGTACAAACTGGCATCTTTAAGACTTTTATGAGAAGATTTAATCTGTGAGCCCATTACCTGCTGAGACACTCCAGTCGTATGTGTCCCTTTGCCTGAAGAGTGGACATCCTCACCAGGAGCTGGCTGAGAATTTTCTCCTGGAGCTGCTCCACCTTCTGGGGGGACAGGTAAGGGTGCAGGGTAACCTGGCTCTGGAGTCGCTCCACATGGGTCTGGAACTGCTGCTGCAGTGAGGCCAAAGCCTGCCGGGTTTCCTCCAGCCGTCCAGAACAGAGTCCAGCAGAGCCCTGTGGTGGCAGCATAGAGACCTCAATGTCCCTCAGGAACTGTGCTGCTTGTTGAACAGCACACGTGTAGCCTCTCAGAGACTCCTTGGCCTGGCAGACGTTCTCCTAAAATATAATAAACATACAATGTTAACGAAACACCACATTAGGGCTATAGCATTCCAGTTGTCAGTCCATTTTGTAGATGTTTTTGACCATATTATCCATGTCAATTAGAATTCATCACAGCTTTGTTTAACAGTGTGTGCACACAACTGTGCCAAGTAGTGTTGTAGTCAAGACTACCTCAACCGCGACCAATTCATCACCAAGACCAGAGTGTATCTAGACCGAGACAAGACCAAGACTTTGAGGGGTTGAGACCTAGTCAAGACCAAGACCAGACCAGTGCGAGTCCCACACTGCATGCCACGATAAAATAGGGACTCCTCAAATTAATCTGAAAGACCCACATTCCCATAAAAACACCCACAGAAAACAAATGTAGATTTTTTTTCATTCACAATTTGGCTGACATCTCCCAGACAGCTACAGCTTCTTCTTCTGTCTCCCGCATTCACTTTCTTGGGAATGCGGGGTGGGGAGAGAGTTAACAGTAACAAATGTCAACTTAGAAATGTCAAGCTATTGGTTTCTTTTGAAGCAGGTAGTTTTACATCCCATCACGGTAATGATAACACATGAATCAGAATATGTGTAAAATAAATGTAGGACATAAAATCCAGAGTCCCCTTTATCTGAGGCCAAGACAAGACCGAGTAATGGTCGATTCCGAGATGAGATCTTCAAAAAGTGGTCTTGAGTACTACATCATTGGTGCTCAGTATGAGTACGATTTTAGCTTCATATATAGCTTGGATTCTGACCTGGTGTCAAATGTTTTGAATCTGTTACTAAACTAGTTGAAATGATGGAATTAACTTGCTTAAGAAGAGTACAGGATGGGTGGGTTTCGCTTTGTAATGATGATTAAAATAGTCATCAGACACAGAATGGTATTGTAAATTAACTTGCAAATGCTTCTCTATAATTGTTTAAACTTAATTAAAAGTCATTGGCAAACTTATAAAAACATTTCAATATCAAAACATTTTTTTCGTAAAAAAACAAATAAGAATAGTGCAACTTGCCATTTGTGAGTCACATTCACAGAGGACTGCATTCTTTAAGTCTATCAGATCTTGGGATCCATGTCCTTGTCTCTTTCCCTTCTTTTGCTCTAGAACCTCCAGTGCTCTCATTCTGGACTCTACAGTCTTTTTCGAAGACATGATCCTTTGGTATTCGTTGTTAATTTCTGTTTCATTTGGCTCCAACATGGGGAGTTTCTGGAGCTCTTGCTGGCTCTTCCAGAGGAAGGCCTGAGTGGCTGCCTTCTCTGAGTCCAGGTCCAGATCCTTCAGCAGGTTCCACTCCATGATGCTGAGGTTGTTGTAGAGCATCATCTCCAAGGTGTCAAGGCTCCCCTCGTTTTGTTTCAGTCTCTGTCGCTCTGTGCTCAGCTGTGATGGGTAAAGATCAGTGGAGATCATCTGGAGTTTGGAGCCAGCCTCCTCAGACATATACTTTATAAGAGGAAGCTGGACGAGGAGGGTCTGACAGACTTGGTACTTCTCGTCCAGCGCCAGGCTGTCGTCTTTGGCCTGACGGACCTGCTCCTGAACGTTCTCCCTGAGGTCCTCCACACACTGCCTGTTGTTCAGGTACCTCTCATGGCCTCTGGCTTTCATTTCCAGGGTGATCATTTTGCTGAGAAGTTCAGAAGTGACTGAGTACAGTTCCCTCGTCTTTTCCTGGGGAATCCACTGTTGCAGAAGGTCAACCTGGGACTTGTGCTCCAAAATCATGTGTTTAGAAGGCTCCAAAGCTTGCAGGGACTCGCTCGTGATGGGGAACCTGTATCTACTCAGATCTACTAACATCTGCCTCAGGCTTGTTTCTATGGTGACCAGGTTTTTCTTGCTGCAATCTAGAGTCTGGGTGAGTTCGTCCAGGTCCTTCTTGTTGGCCTTCTCATAGCTGCTGATGGCTCGGATGTCCCCCTGGAGGTTGGTAAGCTTGTCGAAAAGCCGACAGTTCTCTGTGATGCTGAGTTCAGAGGCAATGTCTTTACTCTTCATTAGAAGAGCCTCACAGACAGCGGCCTGCTTCTCCGCCTCAGCCAGGGTCTCTTGGATCTGACGAGCTCGGCGGTCCAGTTCAGCAGGGCTCCTCAGCTCACTGTCTGGACTCCTGGAGGCCTCTCTGTGCAGATGAGCCAAAACCCAGGAGTCTAGGTCAGCAATCTGCTCTGACAGCTTCTCTCTGGTCTGCAGTCCGGACTCTATTTCTCTAACAGCCTTGGCTAGCTTCTCAGATGTCCACTTTGAGAGTTCTTGGAGGGATTTCAGAGAGGAGTGCACCATGGGCACCTCCTCAGCCTGGTCCAGCTGTGCAAAGAGCTCTGTCACCTCCTCCACCAGTGTCTCCAGTTGGCCCTGTTTGGCCATGACCTTAGACTGCAGCTTCTTCAGATCTCTGAGCTGCCGGTGCACCTCCTCGGGGAGGAGAGCGACCCTTGCCCTCCGGCCATCAATCTCACTTTCTGTCCGCTTCGCCCAGACAAGGCCATCCCTCATCACCACCATAATTTTCTCCATGATGGCGTTGTTGCTGCTCTGAGTTTGAGAGGACACTAGTTCCTCTGTGTGGCAAAGTTGGTCTTTGATGCTCTGAAGCCCCTGCTGTATCTCTGTTGTATCCTTCTCCCTCTGTGAGCCGAGGAGTAGTGTCTCCAACAGCTGCTGCAGATGAAGGTATTTTTGCCAGGCAGCTTTAACCTCAGCATTTGCCAGCATCAGCTGCTGCGCCTTCTTGCAGTTCCACTGAGTAACTAAAGGAGACTTGGCTTCAAGGTCTTTGCCGATTGTCTTCAAATGTTCCTGAAGATCTGATATTGCCGACTGAAGGCTGCTGGTCTCGTGAAAATGGACATTTGTGTGATACAAGGTCCTCTCCACAGCTCTTTCCAGGCCTCTCCACTTCTCTTGCAGGTTATTCTGCTCAGTCTGTGCGGGTGCTCGTTTAGACCAGCTGAGGTGGGGGTATAACTTGGTATGGGTCACAAGCAACTCCCCCAGTACTGTTCTGTTCTCCTTCATACTCCTCTGTAAGGAGCACAGTCGCTCTGCTTCCTTGGAGCTGCTCTCCTCTGGGGACCTGAAAGAAAAACAGTTAAGTCTTTAACAATTGTTAAAGATATAAGTATGAGGGGGAATGTTGAGATTTACATTACATTTAATTAGGGCTGTCAGCGTTAATCGCAATGCGATTAAGGTCCAACGCGATGCGATACATTTTTTTTTAATTGCATTAATCGCATGCTGGCATGCGATTAATTTATTTTACACTTCACTCGACTTTGCGTCGTGCCTAATAGCTACTATTTTGACCCATTGGCGCTGCCTTACTTCTTCATAACACATCTTCTGCTGGAGAATGCAGGCAGGCAGCCGGCATGGAGAAAGACAGCAGCAACACACTTCTGAATGGAGCTTTTCTTTTAAAAAACATTTTTCTCAGTAGACAAGTTGAAATCCATATGCACATTGTGTAAAGCCGAATTAAAATATCACCGAAGCACGTCAAGCTTGAGCTACCACCTACGAGCTAAGATGCTAGCGGGCTCAGGGAAAGCAGTATTTTGACTACGGTTGGCGTGTTCTGACCCGTCTCATACACTGCCATCGAGGGGGACAGTAGTTTCACCATACACAGCCTGTATGACACGGAGAAAGCAGCTAAACTGGAACTGCTGCAAACGCTGTCTCATTAACCGGGGATCACTGGACGTCAGTGAGTAATCAAAATTTTTTAGGAGTTACTGCACACTATATTGACTCTGGCTGGACTTTGCACTCGTTTGCCTTAACGGTTCGACATACAGAAGAACGACACTACGCTGAAATGTGCCGAGCACTTCAGCGAAGTTGCAGAGGCATGGGGCATAGCCTTTTATGTCCAGGAGAATTGTTACATTCCTTGTTATTAGAAAAATGTAAAGGTTAAATGTCCTGCTGTGGCATCTGATTTTTGGACCATTTTGTTTGTACTGTATAAGCAAAGAGTTAGCGTTACATCTCAGCCAATTGCTGTGGTGTTTTAGTTAGGTACTTGGAGGAATTGTGCAATAATGACAGATTCACACATTTGTTTACAGTAAATAAATAATAGTCAAGTTCATAAAGTAACTTTCTTTGCATTCATTTGATTCCCAATCAAGATACACTGGTAAGAATTGCTTTCCATTGTTAATATGTACTTAAAAATTCTGAAATGCAAAATAATAGAATTTTAATTGTGATAAAACATGTGATTAATCGCAACTAACTATAGAACTTCAGCGATTAAACAATTTTAATCGTTTGACAGCCCTACATTTAATGTTAAACAAAATATTGCTTTAGAAAGATTCAACACTCCCGTTCTTCCGGTCTCTGCCCACCTTTAGCCTCGACTCAGTCTTGCTCCTTCTTAGTTCTCTATATACCTCAACAGTCCCGCCACTCCTCTGAGAGACCTTAGGTTCTGGAAGTAAATTTCCCATTCATTTCTCCCATTGATGTCTGGAAAAATCAGTATATAAAGAGTCTTAGACCATGCCTTAGGCTAACCAGACGTGACATGACTCATAAGCATAGAACATATCATTTTGAGTGGAAAAACGAACATAAAATCAAAAAAAAAGTCAAAGGTACAAGACTGTGTACATATTTTCATTTCAGAGCGAAGGAACTACTCATCCCATAAATCACTGTGCACCACTGAATAATATAGTCGAAGACACAACCGCAAAAGAGCCTCTTGAACAACTTCCAATCCGACGACAGCCTTGCGCACTTTTTCCTCCAAAACATAGTGATTTTTATATAGTGAATGTACAGCTAATAGCAGTTCTTTCAGTAGTAATCATGTAAATAATAAAATGATTGATATGACTCCTACAGTATGAAGGCTACAGTAGCCTAGCTAAAGTGAACGGATAATGTTAACTAACGTTACCAACCTCCCTGCAAAACTCACCACAACTTTGTAGGTCTTGTCCCTCATGCTGGCCCTTACAAAACCCACAGGCTGAACCTCGGACATTCAATAACGTGACCCGATTTAAAGTGGTTTTCACCCCTTTGGAGACTTGTTCTCGTCCTTGAAAAAAGACATCATGGCAGCCAAGGAGATCATGATTGCACTGATAAGTCTACTGTGCAGAAACGCAACACAGGTTTTTTTCTTCTTTATTAAAGATCATACAGTAACGTTACAGAAGCCTACACAGTACAGCAGCAAAGACTCACAGACTTTCGCGGGGTTTAGGGTTTAACCAAACAGTCACATGACATGAGTTCCACCAATCAGAGACATCACTGTGGGATTGTGGGTAATGAAGTACGTATCCAAGACATCGCGAATAAAAGACATTTATCTCAAAACAAGGTTGGTGACCCATGAACTTTTGGCGTCTATATGAGAATATACAATCGCTTAGTCAGGTCGCAGCTGGTTTTAAGTCTACCATCGACGGTTACGATTTTATGGCTTATACTCCAATTGTCAATGGAGAAATTGCATTATATTTTTACTTCTGGAACCGGCTGTGGGCGGGACTGTTGAACTCTATAGAGACAGAGCACGTTTAAGTCCCGCCCCCACCCTCCATTCACTTGTATTGCGTGAAGGTTCCTCCTCGTTAATTCCGTCTGCTAGCAAACAGAAAAATGCCTTAAAGTTGCTGTGTGATGATATGCACTACCAACAATGTAATAAACACATCACTTAAGTTTTTATAAGCTGCCGAACCAAAAAACTGAGCTTTTATGAAGACAAAAGTGGATACAGATGTGAGGAATCACCAGGGAGAATGGGGAGACTGTGGGAGCCTGACACTAAGTAATGTTATGCTCAACGTTACGTGTGCAGCAAGCATTTTGTTTCCAAGTCAAATATCCAGATGTCAGTTTTAGGTATAGGTAACTATATGTCTGTAAGTTAAGAATTATATATGCATTATGTACACAGTATGCAACTTGTGTTATAGTGGAATGTGGATAAATCAGAAAGCTATGCTAGTATTGTGTTTGCAAATACCTTAGCTTGCTAACACATAGCTAACATTAGCTTACTAACAGCTAACGTGTCATCTCTAACGAGATCGGTAGGGTTGCTTAAATAATAATCCTTCGACATTCTCAAATCTAAAGTGTTTAGCTGGCTACAGGCACTTTGTTAGCGTGTCAGCCCTTGGTTGCACATTGGGGGCGCCGATTATTTTCCCCTCCGGTGGGCCTGGCTTTCAGAGTATGACGCAATGCGCTCTATTTCTATTGCAACATATTGTATAGTACCTTAAAATGTAACCTTCAGTTAAGAAACTAAAAGGAAACCGTAGATGAGAACTCACATTCTGACAGAATCCAATTCTGCTGTCAGTCTTTCCAGCGTGGTCCTGGCTGCTTTGGTCTGTCTGCAGCGATCAGTCACCAGCAGCAGCTGGGCCTCTTTACTCTGGATGACAGCAGCTGCATCCTGGGCAGCAGTGCTCCACTGGTCCTCCACATGCTCCAGAGCATCATTGTTCTCAGCATTGGCTCCTCTCAGCTGAGAGAGCAATGACACCTGTTCCTGGGCAGTCTCTCTGCACTGCTGTACTCAGGAAGAAAAAGTAAACAAAATTATCCAAAGCCTATAGTTTTGATACAAATGTTTATTGTGATTATTTGATTGTTACTAAACACAAGTAAAATGCTATTGTGGTGACCCACAATACAGAGACACTCACTAGATACTGCAGCTCCTTTAAGTAGGGAGCTCACTGGGACGAGGGGGCGTTGTTGGGACACTATTTCAGGCTATGTGTGGTTTGTGAGAGGGTTGCTGTGTAACCTGGAAGTGTAACCTGAAGCTGTAAGCTGTGGATAAAAAGTGGGAGTAAACAGACTCAACGGAATTTAACTTCTCCGTCTTGTTTGTTCCGCACTCCCTATGAATGTTTATTTCAACCATTACAATCGTAATGGTCTGTTGCACAATTATTTTGACAACTGTGTACTGTTGTTTTTAATATCCACCTTTGAACAGGCTGGTGTAGAAAAGCATTGGAGATGTCCAATTCATTAGGTAGTTTGGCATTATAACCCAACCTGCTGCCACCAATATTTATAAATCAAGCTGTTGCCATAAAGCATTTTTTTTATTTCTCTAGTGAGTCATGCACCCTGTCATTCTGAATCGTACTTGAGCCTCCTTCAGCTGCTGGGCCATGGCTGTTGGGTTGAGCTCAGCTGGGTGGTTCTTGCAGCTCAGGATTCGAGACACCAGCCTGCTTAGACGGTTATCCAGATCAGTGGTGGATGTAATCCGAGCCTCTGGGGCATCCTCAAGTGGTTTACCCTAAATTCACAGAAACACTTCAGAGTCTGGAGTCTCAAAATTCCAGTTAATGCCCAAATGGGTTTTGGTCAAGTCCAAACATGATCTAATTTAAAGCAATAGTGTGCGACTATTTAATATTAATGAACGTCCGTTACATTTAAGCCATTGCCAAATTAGTTGCTACTAAGGCATGGATACCCGACCCGAACCCGACGGGTCCCGACGGTACCTGACGGGCCGGGTTCGGACAGATATTTAGAAATTATGGTCGGGTTCGGGTCGGGCTCGGTCACATCAGCGCGATAAGGCATTTGTTGTAAAATAGTGCTGCGGCTCCTTTAAGAGAGCTCAGTGTGCGTGCGTGCGTGCGTGCGTGTGTGGAAAGTGGGTAGAAAAGAGATAGAGAAAGAGGAATCAGACGTGTAGATGCAACCGGAGCAGAGTTGGTGGAATAAGTTTAAGTTTTGTACACAGTGTGTGCGGTGTCTGAGATAAACCCCAGACAGAAAGCCAAGTTCACTAGAAACGGGCTTTTAACCCCGACATTATATAACGTCGGCCCTGGAGGTAACGAGTCTACCCTGGTTTTCTGGTCACGGTCAGAATCGAAGCAAGCAGGAAAGGTTAACATGTTGAACATTTTAAATTAAACAGCTTATTAACATGTGCTTGTTCCCCCGTGTGCGCTGATGCGCTCATCTGTTGACATTTCCGAATGCCTTCCTATAGCTAGTTGCTTAATAAAAGCTTTCCACACAAACAAACGTAGCCTACATGTGTCATTAGTATGAGAAAAAAAACGAGATTTTAACTGTGTCGGGCTCGGACATAAATATCTTAATGCCTGTCGGGCTCAGGCCGGGTTCAGTCACGGATCTGTCGGGCTCGGGCCGGGTTCGGACGGAAAAATTCGGCCCGATCAGACCTTTAGTTGCTACAAAGCTAATTAAGCTTATCAGCTCCACAAAACTCAATCTGTATTTCTCAGTATGGCTATGTTTACAAAATGGTGTAGTCCGGCAACATTCGTGCACAGCAGCTCGAGTGATGCATTTCACAGCACCGCTGAGAAAGGACAACAGCAGTGTAAACAGGTAAAGGCATGGCTGAAAACCTGAAGAAGCATCCACAAAATGTTTCAGTCAGTAATTGTAATGCTAAGAAAAGACCTACACATTCAGCAGAAGGACTCAAATCACAAAAAGAAAGTGGCCGACGGCGAAGACAAACACAGATAACCATCGGTGTGGCTTTTCCTAATTGGAGAGCGCTTAAAAAAAAAAAAAAAGATTAAGGTCAGACATGGATGTCGCCTTACTTCTCTTGAAAAGGTTAGTAATGGGTTTTGTAACCTAGGTGCGCGATCACTGAAGGCTTGCATCATGTGGATGCGCTGACAGTGTTGTTATCATTATTAGAATTCCTCATGGGGGCAACAGAAACTACGCACTATAGCTTTAAAAAATGAATATTACCTCTGTTTTTTGATATACAGTACATGGAGTATCAAAAAGGATGAAAAGGAGACAAAATAACGTAACCATGAGATAGATTTAAACCATCAATGCTGACAGTACATGCTCATCACACCCGTATCCTTGTATGCACTTAAAGCCTGTATGTGAAGGATTTGATCATTTTATTTAAACGATTGATCTTTTATGATAATTAACTTTGGTGAGTCCTAGTGGCAGTTTCAAAAAAGACACTGTGGCACACAGAAATGATGATACCTCAGTAAGTTGGCTGTTGGGTCCAGTCCATGAGAGTAGCTGTATTTCTGTGAAGGTGTTCCTCGTGGCGCATCCTTCTGGTATCTCCAGAACACGTTTCTCAGTCTTCACGATGCTTGTTTCGGCTAGAGCTTCGTTTTCCTGAGAGGGCAGTCCTTTCACCAGGGTTACCTCACCCCAGATAATGTCAGTTGAAGATTTCTGAACTGCCTGCAGTGATGCAGGTGATATTGTGTCAGCCTTGTACACCTGCTCCCATTGTGGACACAAAACACCAGTATTAATGCCGGAAAAATTCTGACATACAATTGTATAGTGTTTCGGTTGAGCTAAGAAAAGAACTCTGTCTCTCTTTGTAAAACAAGTCTATCCCATTTTAATTATACTTTTTGTTTGGAGGTGTACCAAGCCTTACCCCTTTTAACTTGCAAGACAGTGATAACATGTATGAGGAAGCGCATATTACTACCCTGAGGCACTGAAACCATTGGTAGCACAGGTGGACAGCACTTTTCCTTTTTTATCCTCCTTTTCACTGGTTATTGTTTTCTCTCTCTTCTCTCTGTCTACTCAACTTGTCTTCTAATTGTAGTTACAAAGGAATTCTGCATTGTTAAACTGACATTTTTTGAAGGGTGACGATAGAAATTCATAGAGGGGAATAGGTTGTACATTTCTTTGACAGTGTTTGTATCAGGGAAACCTTTGACTTGGGTGGGTATTGACAATAAACCAGTGGAGATACATTATGGACATGTAACATAGTGGTGAGTTAGTTCTGTTTCATTATATACTCCTATAATGAATCAAGGGTTTCCTGGTTTGTGCTCATTTAGAATGAACTAGAATTTGTGGGGAAAATGTCACTGTCTAAAAATAAGTAATCCCCATGTCTTACCTGTGGCAAATCCATTCTCTGCAGCGTCACTTCACCAGTGGTGGAGGTCGTGGCCATTGGGAGTGGAGCATTTTGTATATCCACCTTGACCATCTTTTCTCTTTGTTCTTCCTGAATTGTCCTCTTCGCCTCCTTCTCTTCCTTCTTATTTCCCTTTTCATCTGTTGTGTGTCTCTCTGTTTGGGCTAGAGGGACCTCACTGGGTTCAGACAGGGATTCAGTAAAGCTTTCTCGCACTTCAACCCGGGTCATCTCACTTGAAGACTTGTCAGTGGTGGTCACATCCTTGCTTTCTTTAACTGTCTCAAACAGAATACGTAATTCCATCTCAGGTTCCTTTTCTATTGTGACAGTTTTGTAATCATGTACACTGATGTGGATATCTCCCGTTATAACAGACTTCTCATCCAGGCTCTTGGATACATTATGCATGTCATGTGCTGACACTTCAGCATGTTTTTCATGGATACTGCTATCCCTGAGTCTTTCTTTGGTCTTCACTTCGACCATAGTCATCTTGACCGCAGTCTTTTCTGGCTGAATATCAGCTGAAGTCAGGTCTTTGTTTTCTGGCTCCGTTTTGCACTGGCTACTTGTTTGATCTACATCAATTCTTGGTGCCTTTGCTATTGCAACAGATGCAATTTCATGCTCCTTTATAGTGACAGGTGTACCTGGTTGTAAAATGTGCATTTCAGCCCCTTTGTGGATTTTATCCATCCTAATAGACTTTTCATCCAGGCTCTGGGGTGCATCATGCACGTCTTTTGTTGACACTTTAGCATTCACTTCTTGCACGTCATGATCCTTGAACTTTTGGGGTCTTTTCTGTGTGGTATTCATGAGCTCTAATTTAATCACTGTTTGGCTTGGTTTTACAGTGTCTTGCTCAGATATGCTTATTTCTTCAAATGTTGTCTCTGAATCACTTAGCTGCCTTTCACACACAGAGGGGGGTTGATTGGAGTCACTCTGAGCCACATTCCCTTGCCTTTCAGGTGTGATTTGTTGCACTTCTAATCCTGTCTTAGCTGCAGCCTTCTTTTGCTTAACATCAGGAGTAGTCTTATCTTTGTTTTCTGGGGCTCTTTCGCACTGGACACGTGTTTGACCAACATCTATCCTTGGCTCTTTTGCTCTTGTGACAGAAGTGTTTTCATCCTTCTCCATACTGGTTGTATTTAGTTGTAGGATGTGCACCTCAGACCCCATGAGGATTTTCTTCATCATAACACACTTTTCATCCAGGCTCTTGGGTACATCGTGCATACCACGTGTTAACACTTCAGGATGCTCTTCTTGGACCACATGTCCCTTAACCTCTGTAGGCCAATCCTGTGCGTGTTTCAAGAGTTCCATCTTAGCGTCAGCTTGGCTTGGTTTAACTAGGTCTTGCTTATATACGCTTATTTCTATAAATTCTTTCTCTGTCTCATGCTGTTGCAATGATTCCGAACCAGGAGGGGTGGTTTGAGCTGAGTCCCTTTGAGCCATATTGTCTTGAAATTTAGTACTGCTTTCTTGCACCTTTATCTTAGTCATCTCAACTGCTTCTGCTGGTTTCACATCAGCAGTAGTAATATCTTTGTTTTCTGGTACTCTTTCGCTCTGGACACTTTTTTGAACACTATCTAGCCTTGGCTCTTTTGCTCTTGAGACAGATGTATTTTTATCCTTCTCCAAACTGGTCGGTATATCTAGTTGTAGGATGCGCACTTCAGGCCCCATATGGATTTTCTCCATTGTAACCGATTTTTCATCCAAGCTCTTGGGTACACTGTCCATGCCATGTGTTGACAGTGTAGGATGCTGATCCTGGACACCATGTTTCTTGACCACTTTGGGTTTTTCCTGGATGGTTATGAAGAGCCCTCTTTGAGTTTTAGTTTGGCTTGGTTTCACCATATGTTGCTCAGATATGCTTATTTCTACAAATTCTGTCCCTTCCTCATCTGGGGGCAATGCTTCACAAGCAGGAGAGGGTTGGCCTGTTTGAACCACATTGTCTAGACATTCAGTACTGCTTTCTTGTACTTCTATTGTAGTCATCTTAACTGCAGCAGTCATATATTTGCTTTCTGCTACTCCTTCTCTCTGGAGACTTGTTTGAACAGGTCTGATCCTTTTTGCTCCTGTGACAGATGTGTTTTCATCCTCCTCTGGACTGGTCTGTATATCTAATTGTAAAATGCCCACTTCAGGGCCCCGCTTCCTTCTGGCTAGCATGATAAATTCCTCCAAAACAGCAGCTTCAGTTTGCTCTCTGGAAGACACTGAAGATGTTTGACTGTCAGATTCTTTCTTGACGTCCATCAGCTCTGTGGTAGCAAATTCTGAGGAAAGTTTCATACCCTCTAACATTCTTTTGGTTGGTGAAAATTTACCTTTTTCAACAAAGGTAATTTCAGTTGTTTCTGTGACCACCTCTTGAATTGAAAATGGCGCCTGACTGTCAGGCTCTTTATTGGTTTTTGTTAGTTCTGGGGAATGTTTGAGACCCTTCGACTTTCTTTGGGTTGGTGAAAGCATACCATCTTTAACAGATATTTCAATTGCTCCTGTGACTACTTGTCCAGCTGAAGCTTTGCCACTCTCGGGTTCTTTCATAGCCTCCTTAGACTCCAGGTCAATACTTCCCCCAAGAGCAAAGACCGGCTCTACAGCTGGACAGGAATACAATGAAGACATCTGACTGTCAGTCTCTTCCTTGGTCTTTGGTTGATCTGTGGTAGAAAGTTCTGGGAAAAGTTTCAGACCCTTTGACTTTATTTTGGTTGGTGAAAGTTTACCTTTTTCCACAACTGTTATTTCAGTTGTTTCTGTGACCACATCTGTAGTTAAAGATGGCTTCTGCCTGTCAGGCACTTTCATGGACTTTGCAAGCTCTGTGGTAGCAAGTTCTTGGGAAAGTTCAAGACCCTTTGACTTTTCTTTGGTAGGTAAAAGCTTTCCTTTTACCGCAACAGTAATTTCAGTTTGTGATGTGACCACCTCTGGAGTTGAAGATGGCTTCTGACTGTCAGGCTCTTCCTTGGTCTTTGTCAGCTCTGTGGAAGAACATTCTGGGGAAAGGTTTAGACCCTTGGACTTTATTTTGGTTAAAACAGCAGTTTCAGTGGCTACTGTGACTACCTGTCCAACTGAAGCCTTGCCACTCTCTGGTTCTTCCTTAGACTCCAGGTCAATACTTCCACCAAGAGCAGAGACTGGCTCTACAGCTGTGGAAATGTCAAGACTTTTTGGCTTCCTTCTGGCTGGTATGGTAAATTCCTCCAAAACAGCAGCTTCAGTTTGCTCTCTGGAATACACTGAAGATGTCTGACTGTCAGATCCTTTCTTGACATGCATCAGTTCTGTGGTAGCAAGTTCTGAGGAAAGTTTCAGACCCTTTGACATTATTTTGGTTGGTGAAAGCTTTCCTTTTTCCACAACGAACAATTCAGTTGTTGCTGTGACCACCTGTGGAGTTGAAAATGGCTTCTGACTGTCAGGCTCTTCCTTGGTCTTTGTCAGCTCTGTGGGAGAACATTCTGGTGAAAGATTTAGACCCTTGGACTTTCTTTTGGTTAAAACAGCAGTTTCAGTGGCTACTGTGACTACCTGTCCAAATGAAGCCTTGCCACTCTCTGGTTCTTCCTTAGACTCCAGGTCAATACTTCCACCAAGAGCAGAGACTGGCTCTACAGCTGTGGAAATGTCAAGACTTTTTGGCTTCCTTCTGGCTGGTATGGTAAATTCCTCCAAAACAGCAGCTTCAGTTTGCTCTCTGGAAGACACTGAAGATATTTGACTGTCAGATTCTTTCTTGACGTCCATCAGCTCTGTGGTAGAAAATTCTGAGGAAAGTTTCATACCCTCTAACATTCTTTTGGTTGGTGAAAGTTTACCTTTTTCAACAAAGGTAATTTCAGTTATTTCTGTGACCACCTCTTGAATTGAAAATGGCTCCTGACTGTCAGGCTCTTTATTGTTTTTTGTTAGTTCTGGGGAATGTTTGAGACCCTTCGACTTTCTTTGGGTTGGTGAAAGCATACCATCTTTAACAACAGATATTTCAATTGCTCCTGTGACTACTTGTCCAGCTGAAGCTTTGCCACTCTCTGGTTCTTTCATAGCCTCCTTAGACTCCAGGTCAATACTTCCCCCAAGAGCAAAGACCGGCTCTACAGCTGGACAGGAATACAATGAAGACATCTGACTGTCAGTCTCTTCCTTGGTCTTTGGTTGCTCTGTGGTAGCAAGTTCTGGGAAAAGTTTCAGACCCTTGGACTTTCTTTTGGTTGGTGAAAGTTTACCTTTTTCCACAACTGTTATTTCAGTTGTTTCTGTGACCACATCTGTAGTTAAAGATGGCTTCTGCCTGTCAGGCACTTTCATGGACTTTGCAAGCTCTGTGGTAGCAAGTTCTTGGGAAAGTTCAAGACCCTTTGACTTTTCTTTGGTAGGTGAAAGCTTTCCTTTTACCGCAACAGTAATTTCAGTTAGTGATGTGACCACCTCTGGAGTTGAAGATGGCTTCTGACTATGAGGCTCTTCCTTAGTTTTTGTCAGCTCGGTGGTAACAAGTTCTTGGGAAGGTTTAAGGCTCTTTGACTTTCCTTTGGTAGGTGAAAACTCTCCTTTATCCACAACAGTTATTTCAGTTGGTGCTGTGACCACCTCTGGAGTTAAAGATGGCTTCAGTCTGTCAGCCTCCTCCTTAGTCTTTGTCAGCTCTGTGGAAGAAAGTTCTGGCGAAAGTTTCAGACCCTTGGACTTTCTTTTGGTTGGTGAAAGCTTTCCTTTTCCAACAAGAGTCATTTCAGCTGGTGCTGTGGCCACCTCTGGAGTTGAAGATGGCTTCTGACTGTGAGTCTCTTCCTTGGTCTTTGGTTGCTCTGTGGTAGCAAGTTCTGGGAAAAGTTTCAGACCCTTTGACTTTATTTTGGTTGGTGAAAGTTTACCTTTTCCCACAACTGTTATTTCAGTTGTTTCTGTGACCACATCTGGAGTTAAAGATGGCTTCTGCCTGTCAGGCACTTTCATGGACTTTGCAAGCTCTGTGGTAGCAAGTTCTTGGGAAAGTTCAAGACCCTTTGACTTTTCTTTGGTAGGTAAAAGCTTTCCTTTTACCGCAACAGTAATTTCAGTTTGTGATGTGACCACCTCTGGAGTTGAAGATGGCTTCTGACTGTCAGGCTCTTCCTTGGTCTTTGTCAGCTCTGTGGAAGAACATTCTGGGGAAAGGTTTAGACCCTTGGACTTTCTTTTGGTTAAAACAGCAGTTTCAGTGGCTACTGTGACTACCTGTCCAACTGAAACCATGCCACTCTCTGGTTCTTCCTTAGACTCCAGGTCAATACTTCCACCAAGAGCAGAGACTGGCTCTACAGCTGTGGAAATGTCAAGACTTTTTGGCTTCCTTCTGGCTGGTATGGTAAATTCCTCCAAAACAGCAGCTTCAGTTTGCTCTCTGGAATACACTGAAGATGTCTGACTGTCAGATTCTTTCTTGACATCCATCAGTTCTGTGGTAGCAAGTTCTGAGGAAAGTTTCAGACCCTTTGACATTATTTTGGTTGGTGAAAGCTTTCCTTTTTCCACGACGGACAATTCAGTTGTTGCTGTGACCACCTGTGGAGTTGAAAATGGCTTCTGACTGTCAAGCTCTTCCTTTGTTTTTGGTTGCTCTGTGGCAGCAAGTTCTGAGGAAAGTTTCAGACACTTAGACTTTCTTTTGGTTGGTGAAAACTCTCCTTTATCCACAACAGTTATTTCAGTTGGTGCTTTGACCACCTCTGGAGTTGAAGATGGCTTCTGACTATGAGGCTCTTCCTTAGTTTTTGTCAGCTCGGTGGTAACAAGTTCTTGGGAAGGTTTAAGGCTCTTTGACTTTCCTTTGGTAGGTGAAAACTCTCCTTTATCCACAACAGTTATTTCAGTTGGTGCTGTGACCACCTCTGGAGTTAAAGATGGCTTCAGTCTGTCAGCCTCCTCCTTAGTCTTTGTCAGCTCTGTGGAAGAAAGTTCTGGCGAAAGTTTCAGACCCTTGGACTTTCTTTTGGTTGGTGAAAGCTTTCCTTTTCCAACAAGAGTCATTTCAGCTGGTGCTGTGGCCACCTCTGGAGTTGAAGATGGCTTCTGACTGTGAGTCTCTTCCTTGGTCTTTGGTTGCTCTGTGGTAGCAAGTTCTGAGGAAAGTTTCAGACACTTAGACTTTCTTTTGGTTGGTGAAAGGTTTCCTTTTTCCACAACAGTAATTTCAGTTGGTGCTTTGACCACCTCTGGAGTTGAAGATGGCTTCTGACTATGAGGCTCTTCCTTATTTTTTGTCAGCTCGGTGGTAACAAGTTCTTGGGAAGGTTTAAGGCTCTTTGACTTTCCTTTGGTAGGTGAAAACTCTCCTTTATCCACAACAGTTATTTCAGTTGGTGCTGTGACCACCTCTGGAGTTAAAGATGGCTTCAGTCTGTCAGCCTCCTCCTTAGTCTTTGTCAGCTCTGTGGAAGAAAGTTCTGGCGAAAGTTTCAGACCCTTGGACTTTCTTTTGGTTGGTGAAAGCTTTCCTTTTCCAACAAGAGTCATTTCAGCTGGTGCTGTGGCCACCTCTGGAGTTGAAGATGGCTTCTGACTGTGAGTCTCTTCCTTGGTCTTTGGTTGCTCTGTGGTAGCAAGTTCTGGGAAAAGTTTCAGACCCTTTGACTTTATTTTGGTTGGTGAAAGTTTACCTTTTCCCACAACTGTTATTTCAGTTGTTTCTGTGACCACATCTGGAGTTAAAGATGGCTTCTGCCTGTCAGGCACTTTCATGGACTTTGCAAGCTCTGTGGTAGCAAGTTCTTGGGAAAGTTCAAGACCCTTTGACTTTTCTTTGGTAGGTAAAAGCTTTCCTTTTACCGCAACAGTAATTTCAGTTTGTGATGTGACCACCTCTGGAGTTGAAGATGGCTTCTGACTGTCAGGCTCTTCCTTGGTCTTTGTCAGCTCTGTGGAAGAACATTCTGGGGAAAGGTTTAGACCCTTGGACTTTCTTTTGGTTAAAACAGCAGTTTCAGTGGCTACTGTGACTACCTGTCCAACTGAAGCCTTGCCACTCTCTGGTTCTTCCTTAGACTCCAGGTCAATACTTCCACCAAGAGCAGAGACTGGCTCTAAAGCTGTGGAAATGTCAAGACTTTTTGGCTTCCTTCTGGCTGGTATGGTAAATTCCTCCAAAACAGCAGCTTCAGTTTGCTCTCTGGAAGACACTGAAGATATTTGACTGTCAGATTCTTTCTTGACGTCCATCAGCTCTGTGGTAGCAAATTCTGAGGAAAGTTTTATACCCTCTAACATTCTTTTGGTTGGTGAAAGCTTACCTTTTTCAACAAAGGTAATTTCAGTTGTTTCTGTGACCACCTCTTGAATTGAAAATGGCTTCTGACTTTCAGGTTCTTTATTGGTTTTTGTTAGTTCTGGGGAATGTTTGAGACCCTTCGACTTTCTTTGGGTTGGTGAAAGCATACCATCTTTAACAGATATTTCAATTGCTCCTGTGACTACTTGTCCAGCTGAAGCTTTGCCACTCTCGGGTTCTTTCTTGGCCTCCTTAGACTCCAGGTCAATACTTCCCCCAAGAGCAGAGACCGGCTCTACAGCTGGACAGGAATACAATGAAGACATCTGACTGTCAGGCTCTTCCTTTGTTTTTGGTTGCTCTGTGGTAGCAAGTTCTGAGGAAAGTTTCAGACCCTTTGACATTATTTTGGTTGGTGAAAGCTTTCCTTTTTCCACGACGGACAATTCAGTTGTTGCTGTGACCACCTCTTGAGATGAAGATTGCTTCTGACTGTCAGGTTCTTCCTTGGTCTTTGTCAGCTCTGTGGGGAAAAGGTCTGGGGAAAGTTTCAGACCCTTCCACTTTATTTTGGTTGGTGAAAGCACTCCTATTTTTACAACTGTGCTTTCAGTTGGTTCTGTGTCCATATCTGGTGTTGAAGATTTTTTACCATCCAGTTCTTTCTTATTTTGTTCAGGCTCCACTGCAGGTGATCTGACATGGGTAGCAACTGTCTCGGAAGATGTGGAAAAGTCACCACTCTTGGACTTTCTACTGGTTGGTAAAAGCTTTGTTTCTTCAATAACAGTACTTCTATTTGGGTCATTGGAACTCAAATAATTTTGGTGACCTTCAGGTTCTATCCTTGTCTGATGTGTCTGAGTGTCAGCAAGTTTAAAAATAGGTTCTGTACTCTTTCTCTTAGGTGGTAGAAGCTTACTTTGTTCCAGAACAGCAGTTTTAGCTTGCCCTTGAATAAAGTCTGGGGTTGCGGGATCATTTTCTGGTTCTTGTTTTAGTTCCTTAGGCTCCATTCCAGTAAGTATACCAAGTGGAGACACTGGCTCTGCAACTGTGGAAACCTCAAGACTCTTTGAGATCCTCCTGGTTGGTATAACTTCAGTTTCTTCCACAACCACAGTTTCAGTTAGCTCTCCAGAGCTCAGTGAAGGCTTCTGACTTCCTGGCTCTTGCTTAGTTGTGGTTAGTTCAGTACTCTTTGACTTTCTTCTGGTTGGTATGAGCTTTATTACTTCCATAACGACACTTTCAGTTTGCTCCCTCAGACTCAAAGCAGACCTCTGACTTTCTGGTTCTGCCATCATCTGTGCTGGCTGTTGGTCAGCCTGTTTCAGAGCAAGTGTTGTTGTAACTTCAGTTGTTACAGGGACAGAAGTGAATGGCTCTGATACATCTAGAATAATTGTTGCTATATGCTTTGTTTCTTCCAAAGCAGCAGTTTCAGTAAGGTCTCCGGAGCTCAATGAGGGCTTCTGACTTCCTGACTCTTGCTTTGTCTCTGTCACTTCCTTTGTAGCATGTTCTGGGGAGAGATTTGGACCCTTTGATCTTCTTTTGGTTGGCGAAAGCTTTCTTTCTTTCACAACAGCAGTTTCAGTTGCTTCTGTGGCCATCTGTGGAGCTGAAGAAGACGTCAGGCTGTCAGGTTCTTTCTTATTATCTTCAGGTTCCACATCAGTAGTTTTATTATGGGCAACAATGTGCTGTGAAGTTGTGGTAGGTTTACTCTTTGACTTTCTTGTGGTTGGTATGAGCTTTGTTACTTCCATAATGACACTTTCAGTTTCCTCCCTCATACTCAAAGCAGACCTCTGACTTTCTGGTTCTTCTGTTATGTGTGCTGGCTGTTGGTCGGCCTGTTTCAGAGGAAGCGTTGTTATAACATCAGTCGGTACAGGGACAGAAGTGAATGGCTCGGATACATCTAGAATAATGGTTGCTATACGCTTTGTTTCCTCCAGAACAGCAGCATTAGTTTGCTCCTTGGATCTCAGTAAAGATAGCTGACTGCCAGGCTTTTCTATGGACTGTGTTTTCTCCTCGTTAGAAAATTCTGTGGACAGTTTTGGACTTTTTGACTCTCCTTTGGTTGGCGAGAACTTACTTTTTCCCGAAATAGTTTTGACTGGCTTTGTGATCCCTGGTAAAGTTGAAGAAGTCTTTCCATTCTCAGGTTCCTTCACAGGTTCCTCAAGCTCTGAATAGTGTTCAGTAGTTTTACTATGGGCAACAACTGGCACTGAAGTTGTGGAAACGTTCAAACTCTTTGACTCTTGCTTTTTTCGTACAGACTTAGATTGCTCAGCATCTGTGTCCGCTGAAGTAAGGTGAGACATCAGATTTTCTGCTTCACCTTTGAGCTGTGCAGGTTTTGCAACAGTAACCTTTAAGAACACATCTATACTCTTTGACTCTTTACTGGTAGGTCCAAGCTTGGCTTGCTCAACAATAATGGTCTCAGCTTGCTCTATGACTGACTTAGTGGTGAGTTCACCTGCTGCTACTTCCTTTGTAGCATGTTCTAGGGAGAGATTTAGACCCTTTGATCTTCTTTTGGTTGGAGAAAGCTTTTTTTCTTTCACAACAGTAGTTTCAGTTGTTTCCGGGGCCATCTGTGGAGTTGAAGAAGACCTCAGGCTGTCAGGTTCTTTCTTATTATCTTCAGGTTCCACATCAGTAGTTATGTTATGTGCAACAACGTGCTGTGAAGTTGTGGTATGTTCAGTAATTTTTGACTTTCTTTTGGTTGGTATGAGCTTTATTTCTTCCATAACGACACTTTCAGTTTGCTCCCTCAGACTCAAAGCAGACCTCTGACTTTCTGGTTCTGCCATCATCTGTGCTGGCTGTTGGTCAGCCTGTTTCAGAGGAAGTGTTGTTGTAACATCAGTTGGTACAGGGACAGAAGTCAATGGCTCTGATACATCTAGAATAATGGTTGCAATATGCTTCGTTTCCTCCACAACAACAGTTTCAATTAGCTCTCCGGAGCTCAATGAAGGCTTCTGACCTCCTGGCTCTTGCTTTATCTCTGTCACTTCATTTGTAGCATGTTCTGGGGAGAGATTTGGACCCTTTGATCTTCTTTTGGTTGGAGAAAGCGTCTTTTCTTTCACAACAGTAGTTTCTGTTGTTTCTGTGGCCATCTGTGGAGTTGAAGATGATGTCAAGCTGACAGGTTCTTTCATATTATCTTTAGGTTTCACATCAGTAGTTTTATTATGGGTAACAACCTGCTGCGAAGTTGTGGTAAGTTTAGTACTCTCTGACTTTCTTATGGTTGGTATGAGCTTTGTTTCTTCCATAACAACACTTTCAGTTTGCTCCCTCAGACTCAAAGCAGACCTCTGACTTTCTGGTTCTTCTGTCATCTGTGCTGGCTGCTGGTCAGCCTGTTTCAGAGGAAGTGTTGTTGTAACATCAGTTATTACAGGGACAGAAGTAAATGGCTCTGATACACCTAGAATAATGGTTGTTATATGCTTTGTTTCTTCCTCAACAACAGTTTTAGTTATCTCTCTGGAGCTCAATGAAGGCTTCTGACTTCTAGGATCTTGTTTAGTCTCTGGACCCTTTGATCTTCTTTTGGTTGGAGAAAGCTTTTTTTCTTTCACAACAGTAGTTTCAGTTATTTCTGTGGCCATCTGTAGAGTTGACGAAGACTTCAGGCTGTCAGGTTCTTTATTATTATCATCATCATCAGGTTTCACATCAGTAGTTCTATTATGTGCAACAACGTGCTGTGAAGTTGTGGTAAGTTCAGTACTCTTTGACTTTTCCTCCCTAAAACTCAAAGCAGACCTCTGACTTTCCAATTCTCCTGTCATCTGTGCTGGCTGCTTTTTTTTCAGAGGAAGTGTTGTTGACTTTGGCTTTGGTGGTAAAACTGTACTTTGTTCCAAAACAACAGTTTCAGCCAGTCCTGAAACAAACTGTGAGGTTGACTTCTCAGATTCCTGTACCAACCATGTAGTTCTTTCATTGTCTGCCACTGGCTCTGGATCAGTGGAAACCTCAAGACTCTTTGACTTCCTCCTGGTTGGGATAACCACAGTTTCTTTCTCAACAACAGCAACAGCATTAGTTTGCTCTTTGGATCTCAGTAAAGATATCTGACTGCCAGGCTTTCTTTTGGTCTTTGTCTTTGTTGTTTCATCCAGAATAATGGTTGCTATATGCTTTGTTTCTTCCACAGCAGTAGTTCCTGTTGGATTCCTGGGTGACCCTTGAGTAATAATAGTTTTTACCATTTCAGGCTCCACCTTAGTCTGGGCAGGCTGTGTATCAGTGGCCAAAGCCTTGGACTTTCTCCTGGATGGTACAGGTGTAGTATTCTCACTAACACCAGAGGCAGACTGCTCAATTACCTTTTGGATCAATACAGGTTCCTCAACAGCAGGTTTTATTTGCTTAGCTGTGGTATCTAACTTTAGACTTTTAAATGCTGCCTCCTGAGAAGTGTTGTTATGTTGTGCTTTAAAAGGTTTTGAAGTATATTTTGGTCTCTGGGATTTCTGTTTTGTTGGTTCAATTTTGCTTTCCTCCACACCAGCCATTTGTATCTCTTTCATGACAGCTGTTACAGTAGGCTTTAATGTTTTATCGCCAGTTTGCAGCTCAGCCGAAACAGACAATTTATCCTCAATAGATGTAGATTTTTCTGTTAAGGGAATGTTTTTTTGTAGTTTAAGTTTTTTCTCAGGTGAGCGCTTGCTTTTGCGTGGTGGTGCCACTACAGATGTCTTTGTCTCCTCGAGATTACCATGAAGGACAGCAGGCAGCTTTTGTTTGTTCTTTCCATCAAGTTCCTTGAACAGAGGGGTAAAAATTACATTAATTACTACAGTTTCTTAACTATTACTTAAATATAACATGCAATATGTATGAGAAATAATTCTATTTAACATGATTTAAATACCTTTAAGCTGCGGCTGAGAGAAGCCTTATGTGTGTCTGCTTCTCGGAGTGTCTCCAAACCTTCTCTCTCTAGTTTTCCAATCAAGACTGGTATCAAGCAGTCGGTTAGAAACTGCTGGTGAGAAAGCGCCTCCCGCAGGCTGGCTTGCAACTTTTCTCCCTCCTCTAATGTCACCTAACGCCAGGAGAAAAACTTGTTTAGTTTTTGTAGTGAGTAAAAGTGTGTTTGTGTGTGAAATATCATGACAAAATTGATACACATTGCCTAAATGTAAAGTGAGCATAAATAAGCCACTGACAAGTGCTCCATAGAGTTAACATGTTACACTTCACAAATCCCTAAACTCACAAGTTTTCTTTAAAGAAAAACACTTGACAAACCCCTTTTTTCTCTCTCCATTAATGTATATTTTTTCAACAAATTTGCACCATCATTTTACCTGATTATAGTTAAAGGGGACATATTATGCTTTTACGTGTTTTCAGTCATATCTACAATGTTATAATGTGTGTGTGTGTATATATATATATATATATATATATATATATATATATATATATATAATGAAATAATGAGGTAAACGTATTTTAGACAAATCCCTGTGAGCTAAAACGTTAAGATTTCCAACTATTCTGAACGCTGCGGTTTCAACAGTTTTTTCTACTCTTGGCTAAGTCTTACGCAACTCTAAGCTGGCCTGCTATGATTGGTCATCTGCTCTAAGTAGACAGGACTGGAGTGTTTTTTTTTTTTTTAAGCCACTGCGGTGTTAAAATTGTCCC
Source organism: Zingel zingel (assembly GCA_023566125.1). NCBI lineage: Eukaryota > Metazoa > Chordata > Actinopteri > Perciformes > Percidae > Zingel > Zingel zingel. The sequence continues at coordinate 4,328,473 of CM042333.1, forward strand.
ATGTAACTACATGCTAACGGTAGTAAAATATGTCATCTTGGCTGCCAGTGTCGTTAAATTCTCCCCAATTCCGGGTCACATTACTCCTGAACATTTTCTGTTTATGTAGTTTTTGGTTAAAAGCTTTTATTTATATATATTTTGAATGTAGAAATTGCTGCTATATTCTATTAAGTGTCCACTGCTAACGATAGTAGCTACATGGCTAACGGCAGTAAACAATGTAATCTGGGCTGCCAATGTTGTTAAATTCTCCCCTTTTAAGGGCTTAAAGAGACAGGCGCTCCTACAGAGCATCTCATACAGAGGGTGAATACAGGTGCAGCAGCCATGGGCAGTATGAAAAAAATAAAGTGTTTTTTTTTACATTAAAGCATGTAAACTAGGGCTGCAGCTATCGATTATTTTTGTAATCGATTAATTTAGCACTTAATCGATCGATTAATCAGATATTTTTTTTAATTTTAATTTTTAAATTTTTTTTTTTTTACGTTTTTAAACAACCAAAACTAGACCTATATGTAAACATTAGTTATACTTAACCCTTTTTTTATTTATATATTTGATTATAATGTCACACAGCTCTGTTACACTTATGCACTTATGAGTTTTAGTTTTAATTACGTTTGAACTGATTCCAAACTTTGGACCCTTCCTGTGGTTTCCTCCAGCCGGTCTCTTCTCTTATCCCCTCACTATTTATGCTCTGGCATGTGTCGCCAGCAGCAGACTGAACCGCGTCTGGTGTGCGACAGTAGGAAACACCGTCCGTCAGCGATACGTTAGTAACATTTTAACGAAGCTTCGAGGCAAGTCATTTTGCATCGAGGATTTTTTGTAATTGAATTATTCGAGGAATTGTTTCAGCCCTAATGTAAACATGTTCTAGTACAAACACAAAATACAAGTATAATCCTGAAAATGCTATATAATAGTTGCCCTTTAAGGGTGACCCAGCAAGATGCCTCTGAGTGAAACATTTACACTATTAGAAGACTATATGTACTAGGCAGCTGTCAGATGTACCCAACAACACAAATGTTTACAGAAACAAAGTAGTTATATTTCACAACAAAACAGTAAAAAAATTAAAATACAGAAACCTGCACAGAAGAAATGGATTCTGATGGTTTGCTGTGATTCCATTCCTGCAGGGCGTGAAGACAGTCCATCAGACAACGAGCTGTGTTTGTAGAGCAGGTACCCTGATGTTCACTCAGCCTGGACTTTAGACTGGAGACATAATTAAATCACATTTATTGTAAACACAACATTTTGCATTGTATCTGCATGTATTACACAAGATGAGATATAAATGAAAACAGGCTCAAATGTACTTTTTTCAGCAAAAGGAACAACTGCAAGCAAGAACGGATTGAAAAATATTTGTCTGGCACAACAAATAAGAACAGAGAAATAATTATGTATAAATGTGAGTCCTATTGCTTAGTTCAAGAAACCGGGCATTAGATAACATGTACTCTTCGGATGTTTCAAACATACGTTATAAATATATTATTTATATATTATAAATCAGGAGAACTCTGTGTTTCCATGTCATTGATCAATGGCAGGATGATCCACTAAGGCATGTTTCTGGTATGTAAGAATAATTTAAAACAGAATTGAAATTGAGGGATGCCAGCTGAGAATTTGTCATGTTGAATATGTTCAAGTAGGATACATAAAGTTCAAAAAGCCCCAGTGGCGAAGTGCACAGATGTTACTGCATGTCATGTTAGTTTGTCGGGTTTGTGTCAGACAACCTCTTTCTTGTTTATACCTTGAGTGAAATTAAAAAATATGAATCAAACAAAAAGTGGTAAGAAACAGTGTCTGTCAGGCTGTCTTATGACCTAGGTAACAATTAAAGTCATAATTAATTACCCATATACATACAGTATGTAGTGTTTTTTTAATGTTTTAGCTATTTGTCACAGCTCTACTAAAACAATGAGGAATGTTAGACATGGTACCTGTCATGTTGCTGGCATAAGGATTTCACCAGAGTCATAATTTCTGTTGGCAACTCATCAGTGGCAGGTGTAGCCCTTAATTCCTGTTGGAGGTCCTGAACTTTCACACCCAAATCTGCCAGCGATTTCTCACAGTTCTGACAGGAGAAGGACAACAACATCACATAAGTAACATGCCTGCAACAGCGCCACGTTAGCATTACTGACATACTCACATACCTGGAACATGGCAGCAGTTTTACATTTATAATGTGAGTTACCAACTCCAAAATCCACTTAATGTACACATAGTCTGGATCAACGACAGTACATTTCCACCGCCGGATGTTCCGCCAGATGTTCCTCACCTTCCTCTCTCTGTGTGTTGCCGTTCTCAAACTCTGTTCACTTTGGGAAACAACAAAAACCTACGAGCTTGCAAGCTACACGCTGAAAATGTCAAGTTTTGAAGACAATTTTGATCATGCAACACGGCAGATGTGCTTGGTTTCTTTGGAGGAATGATTGTAAAGATTTACAAAGAATATGTTTATGGCATGTACTCTTTAACTGGGACGTTTTGGTACCTATTGGTAATGATTGCTGTGGACGAAGTACAAACGGTGATACACTGGTGAGATCAAATTACGTTTAACCATGTATCCAGCTAATTTAAATAGCTCATGTTACTGTATTGTGTGAACAGTTATCTTAATTTAATATTGCATGTGGCATTTTCTTTTGCGGGGTGCAAATGTTCCACCAAAACAAGTTCCTTCCTGAGACTATTTTACCGTTGCACAGTCCGCAGCCCAAGACGATTGTGATTGGTTTAAAGAAATGTAAATAAACCAGAGCGTCATTTTCTGCGCTGTGGAGATTGGTCTGGAGACATACCTCTTTTCTTCAGGTTTATTTGTGGGAACTCAACCTACTTGGATAATAAAATGGATAAATAAAGTAGTAATAACCTGAAGGCTGTGCCAATGCTGTTGGAGCTGAGGGATGTTGTTCTGGGGTTGGCTGTAACTGAGCGCCTGGTCCAGGGAGCGGAGCTCCCACTGCAGGGCTGCAGATCTCTCCTTGAGCCCCTTGGCCTTCCTGGCCAGCTGGCCGTCCAGCTCCTCCAGCCGGGTCTCACAGGCCGCCAGGCGCTCCCTCACCTCCTGCTCCGAGGTGGCACAGAGCTCATGGAGATGGCTTACCTCCAGGGTCAGGGCATCGCGGCCTCCAGGCGTGCAGAGGCTCAGCAAACTGTCTCTGGCAGAGTCCAGCTCTTTCATCTCTCTCTGCTCCCTGTCCACTGTCTGCAGCAAAGCCTGGCATCAGCAGGGATAAAAAGGAGAATCAGATTATTAGAATGCAGAAAGAACTTTTCTTTAAAGAGCTTTTGACGTTTAGGTTTTGAAGTTGTAAAACTATATTTTAAAAGTCAAAGATCTGGAGGCATTAGTTGGCTCCAGAAATGTCCATAGATGAGAAAACTGAACATGCATACACTGTCCAAATCATGTCATTAATGTCTTCCTTAAATGTCTAAAATGCATTGGTTTGTTACTAGTAAAGGAGTTCCTTCAGTTTGAAGAATTACAACATGAATATTTTCAGTGACAGATTAAAATTGGTGCCACTGGCTTCCCTCAAGAATCCAACTAACAACTGTGTGCAAGGTCCAAAATTAACTTTTTTGTCCACCAGCCAAATGGCTAGTGAATGTTAACATTTTACCAGCCACTCTATAGATTACCATTGTTTTTTTAACTGGTGAGTGAAGCAAATCTACCAGCCACTTACATATTTTACCAGCATTTGGCTAGTAGATGGTACTAATTTTGGAGCCTGACTGTGTGTATGTGTTTTATCCTCGGACCTTCAGAGTGTTGACAGCGCTGTGCAGACCCTGTCTGTCTTCTGGAGGAGCTCCGAGGCCTTTAACGTGCTCCCTCAGCCAGTCCTGGGCTGCTTCATGCTGCTCCACCAGCTGGGTGCAATGCCTCTCCGCCAGGATGCCCTGCTCCAGCTGAGCTACTACATCCTGAAAACAACAGTAGTTGCTGTTTACAGATTGATTAACTTGGCCATTGGCTACCAAACCAAGCCACATAAAATAATTTGAACTTTTAAAATGGAGACTGAAGTCAAACAGTGAGTTATTGGAGTGGGAGGGGAGATGTTCTTGTTCTTTGGGGCAGAGGAGGAAGAAGATGATGTTGTGGTGGTTGTGCTAAATATAGAAGCTTAATAACATAACTTTTTGTGGGGTATCTTTTTATCCAAAAGATACCACACAAGATTCCATTGTTGTAAAATACATAACTGCCCATAAATAAAAGGGTCCACACATAATAAGATGTAAGACATTTGCATTTTCTATGTTGATTTAAAAAACTGAAATTTGAATTATGAATAAAAAAACATGTCTTGCCTTAGCACGGGTCGCCCCGCGCCGCGGACCGTTACCGACAGAGGAACCGAAGGGCGGTGGTGGGACTTTGCGTTATGTGCCGGGGCTGCGACTGGAGGACTCAGCACCGGTGGACTAACGGTATTTGGGCTACTGTACCGAGTTTGACTGGAGGATGCTGTGTGTAGGTTTTGGAATCAACCTTTGAAGGGACATCTAACCATACTGTACAAAATGATGAATGCTGGCTACTCTACAGTCTATGCTTTTGTGGACATTTAATCGAGCTGAAAACAACATGATAAATCCTGGGGACACGGTATGCAGGCTTTAAAGGGACACTTAACCATACTGAAAATACATGATAAATACTGGCTGGTCAGTTCATAATCTATGTTTGTTAACATTTAGCTGGACTGAAAGAACATGAGGGATGCTGTCTGACAGAACAGACCCCCATTATTGCTCCAACTAGATTTGTGTGTTTTACACACAGCTTATTCCAGAAATTGTTTCTTACATAGCCTTCTTCAGAACTTAACAGCTGGTTGAGTCCTAGTTCTAAGGTTTTTCAAGGTTATTGTTCATGTTTAACATAAGAATTCACTAGACCTGTTTCAATTTAACCTGTGACTTAAGACAGGAGGTGCAGTTTTGAGCTGGAGTTTTGCGTAAACTTCGTTTGATGTGGTCACGCATCTTACAGATAGGGGAGGGGGTCTGCGGTCTCAGAGGCTTAATGGCTGTAAACCAAGCAAATCGCTTGCTCTGAAATTAAAGCAAATCCAGAGCTACTATCAACAGCATCCGCACAGACTGAGGTATCTCAACAAATCCTAAGGATATCAGCGCCACTTTTCAATCCTTTTATTCAAATTGTATGAGTCCTCCTGCAACCCAGATCTGACACAGTGCCAGAAGTTCCAGGGTTTGATGGAATTCCATCAGAACTTCTACAGTATTTTGACATATTAGGACCTACCATTTTACAAGCTTTAACTTCAGCCATAGAGAAGGGTACTTTCCACCAACAAACCAACACTGCGCTAATTTCTGTTATACCCAAAAAGGGCAAAGATGTTACGGATTGCTAAAATGTCAGGCCATCAGCCTCATCGGGACTGATATTAAGCTTTATTCCAAAGTCTTGGCACTCCGCTTAGAACGCTTTATTGAGAAGCTAGTCCACCCCGACCAATCAGGTTTTATACCAAAGCGTTACGCTGCATGCAATGTACGCAGATTATTTCATGTAATAGAAGAAGCCAGGAACCTTCCAACAACGGCAGCAGTTTTATCAATGGACGCGGAAAAGGCTTTTGACCGCCTAGAGTGGAACTATTTGTGTCAAGTAATGGAGAGGCTTTGTTTGGGGGCCAAATTCATTGACATGGTACGTATACTTTATATGCAAATCCCACAGCCATAGTCTCAATCAATGGCTTGCATTCTCAGCCATTTCCCATAGAGCGGGGCTCGCGATAGGGATGCCCGCTTTCCCCCATGCTGTTTGCAATCTCTCTTGAACCGTTAGCCCAAGCCATAAGGCAAAATAAAATCTGAAATGTCCAGATTAAATCCAATAGCAGCTCCATATCGTTATTTGCAGATGATATTTTGTTGTACATCTCTGATCTTGAGTAGCCTGGTCCTACCATTCTCTCGTACATTTCATTTGTACAGAGACTCTGGCCACTGTCCATTGACAAGTGTTAACTTCCTTGAAGGCGGGTACTCTGTTGAAGTTTAAAACTATTGGATCTGCCCAAAGCCACAGGTGACAGGTGTTTGTGTTATCTGCAGGACAACAAACGGGAAAGGACATGGATAAGGTGTTGTTTTTTTAATACCTATTTATGAATAATTTGAAACGTGTTATGTCTGTGTATGTTTCTTGGCAGAGGTGTTTGTCCACAATAAACAGTTTATTGTCATTGAAATATTTTCGGTGAACCAAAGCCGCCTAGCCTACATCAAACGTAAGTTGTCAACAACGCGTCTATCTAGCCCCAGTTTCACACCTCTGATTCCCACATGAAGTGACGTGAATGATGACGTTTTCACTGGGAAATTTTGTTTTTCCGATGCCCATGAACGCACGGTTATATTTAGCATTAGTATCGCTAGCGTTAGCCTTAGCCAACTCCTTCACCACTAACGGAGCGAGCTAGAAAATCAAACTTTTCCGAACCCTGTGGGGAGGAGGGCCACAACATCATGGCCACCAACAAAACTCAGCAAAGATTGTTCTTGCTCGGGCTTTAACTTCTGGATATTCGGCAGCGTTGCCACAACGGATAGAATGGCTTCGCTCGCATCTTTCTCCGCCGCCATTACAGAACTTACAACTCTAGCTCCCTCTGTTTGCTGATTGGACTGCCAAAAATGTGGCTGGAGAAAACCCAATACTATACTGCAAACCCAGATGTAGTACTGAAGGGAAATTAAAATTGAGTGTAAGTATGTAGGAGGGCGGAGCTAGGCTAGATCTTGAGGACTCTATTCCAAAAATTCTTAAGATCTTCAACAAATTTGGCTCAGTCTCCAGCTATAAAATTAACTGGAATAAATCCAATCTTCTTTTATTGAACAACAGGCATGTGACATCAGCCATTAGTGTTACAATACCAACCCAAATCAAAATTACATATTTGGGCATCACCATACACGCATCGCTACAGCGAGTTGTCCAGGAAAACTATGAAACTATATTAAAGGAGAATTACGGCCAATTTTTACGTTAATCTTGATCGCTATAGCTACGCGAGTACTTTCGATAGAAAAAACCCCGACCCGAATCAGTGCAGGCAACACGGAGTAGCTGCAGCTACGTACTACAAGCCTCGGAGTTGAAAACGCATCTTGTTGACACGTAAGGGCCCAGTTCATGTGGCACAGACATATTAATTGCATTTTGTGTCTGTTAAGAGGAACAAAGGCACTCTAAAACTTGCCCCGACAACTGCCGTTTTAGCTCAGGGGACGCTTGTAGTACGTAGCTGCAGCTACTCCGTGTTGCCTGCACTGATTCGGGTCGGGGTTTTTTCTATTGAAAGTACTCGCGTAGCTATAGCGATCAAGATTAAATTGGCCGGAATTCTCCTTTAAGTAGTGTTTAAAGGGATCTGGCCAATTGGTCTGCGCTGCCGGCATCACTATGCTCCAGGATTGCTGTTGTTAAAATGAACATAATTCCTTGTGTCAATTTCTTAAGTACAATGATCCCCTTACCACCACCAATACATTTCTGGAAGAAACTTGATACCTTAATTCGGCAATATATTTGGAATAATAAACAACCTAGGCTAAAATACTCTACCCTGCAACGTACCACAAACACGGGAGGCCTGGCCCTCCCCAACTTTAAAATGTATCACAGAGCCTTTCAGCTACGGGCCCTCAGAGTGTGGAAGGACCCCTCATCTACAGTTCCATGGAGAGAAATAGAGCAAAACCTCACTGGAAGTCTAAGACTGCAAGACCTTGCCTTGTGTGTAGGTGCAGGTGTGTGTCCAAAAAAGTGTATGCTAGCCTATGGCCCTATTATCACCAACACATTGACCAACTTTAAACAGGTGGAGGAGCAACTACGCTACACCAATAAGTGGCATTTGAATACCCCAATATGGCACAATGCACACTTAATGTCTGGTAACAAATCCTTTGCTTGTAACCAGTGGAGTGACAGAGGTATTTATACTTTAGACAAGCTATTCAATGAGAAAGGTATGTTGCGTTTTGAAGACCTGAGAGCTAGTTTTGAGGTCACCAGGACATCCTTCTTCTTTTATCTTCGCTTAAGATCAGCCCTAAAATGTTATGGAGTGCCATGGGGAAACAGTCTTGAGGCACACCCAGTCATTAAATGGTTTGTTGATTTTCCTGTGAGAGGATTAGTGTCCAATATTTATGCTAAACTGATGCAAGTATCCATAGGAGAACTCCCAATAGTAAAGAAATGGGAGTGAGAGCTGAGCCCTGAGGGGAACGCAATTAATTGGGAGACAGTTTGGGACAACATTCCACTGTTCCAAGAACCCAAATCACCAGTATATCCACTTCAACATATGTCATAGGACATATTGGACTCCTCAGAAGAGATACGTCTCTTAAGTCATTCCCACTCCCTATTACACGTTCTGTCAACCTGAACAAACTGGAACTTTGGTCTGGGAGTGTGAACAGATGCATGAGTTCTGGAATAAAACAACATCAATAATATCTGATGTGATAGGATGTCGAATTCCTACTGACCCGATTGTTTTGTTACTTAGTGACGACTCTAAATTACACCTGCTTGGGAGACAGAGGAAAATTTGACGGCTCAACTGCAACCAAGAAAATGATAGCTCAACACTGGCTCCCCTCTCACTCGTGGTTGGCGTATTTTCTAGACATAGTTATGCTTGAGCTCTCTACAGCAAGGATTAACAAAGCCAGATCATCAACTATCAGCCTATGGCAAAGCGCAGCAGCACAAATATCAGACCTAATGACCTCGACCCCAGAAGAATTAGAGGAGAGTGATTAGGCAAAGTGTGGTTTCTGTTTATTTGTTTTGATTTCCTCGAGACCGCAAAGGGTTTTTGTTCTTGTTCAATTTGTGTTGATCTGTTCTGTGCACCATCTGCTATTACCTGTCACACGGTGTGGAATTTGTTTTGTATGT
>CM042333.1:4350000-4367500 GCA_023566125.1 Zingel zingel
TTATGTTGTCATCTTTTTTCTTTTTCACAGTGCCCTATTATTTGATGTTGTACCTGTGCTGTGTTCAGCCGGTCCTCTAACTGAGCGTGGCTGCCCTGAGTGCCGCTCCCTTTGGACTCGGCCTGTTGCTGGAGCTTTTTGACCCAGGTTTGAGTTCTCCCTGCTTTGGTGCGGAAGGCCTCCAGCTCCCTGGAGAGCAAGTAATGGACGTCAGCTTTCTCCAGAGAGTTCTCGGCAGTCTGCAAGACTGTCCTCCACTGCTCCTCTAAATCTTTCACCGTCTGCTGAACCTCCCGTCTCGTGTTCTCCTCCAGGTCAGACAGAATCTGACTCTGTCTCCTCAGTTCTGTCATCCTGGAGTCTCCCTCAGGCTTACAGCTCAGGACAGTCTGAGGATAAAAAATAACAGTTAAGTTAACAGGGTGGCAAAATAAGATATGACTGTTGCATAGTGCTGGGCGGTATACCGGTTTATACCCTATACCGGTATTAATTTTCCATCTGATATGAATTTTACATATACCGTAATACCGCAGAGAGCGCTACGGCTGAAGTAATCTGCGAGTGAATGAGAAGGGGAGCCCTGTTAACTACGTACCCTTCTCACTCATGGTAGTAACTTTATAACCAGTCCTTCCAGAAAAATGCAGAGTTTTTTTGTGATTGTTGCGGGCAAAAATCCTTGATTATGCGGCACGTTTTCTTAAAAAATGCAATGGAATATGCGGGATATTTATGCAGTTTTATGCAATGAAATTGCGGGAACTTGCAAAAATTGCGGTTTCATCATGGCTTCATCACGGGGTTTGCAGCTTTTCGATGATGTTCACGTCGCGTAATTATGTCACTTCCTAACGTTCCCATGGCAACAGGGGAAAATGGCTACTCTTGTGTGAAGTAAACGCAACATTTTTCAACTTTCTGCAAAGATATGTGACTTTTTTTGCAACGAAAATGCGGGGATTATGAAATCATGCAAGCCCCGCATATTTTGAGCGGAAATCGGCAATTTATGCGGCGAAAATGTGGCGCATTTGAAAAAATGCGGCCCCCGCATAAATATGCGGACTTTGGCCGATTATGCATTGAATTATGCAATCGCATAATCGCGTTTTTCTGGAGGGACTGTATAACACAACAATTAATAACCCACAACAACTAACTCTCTTTAACAGGATAAAACACCATAGTAGAGCCCTGTGTGGGACTGTTTTCTTCATCCCGCTCCCGGCAAATTTCTGACTATTACCGCCCGCACCCGCAACATGTGTGTTACACTTCCGCCCGCTCCCGCAATGTGTACGTCCACTCCCGCCCGCACCCGCAAAACTCTGAGAATTTATGCCCGCACAATAATAGAGATGCATTGATGTTGTGTCTTGCTGCTTGCTGCTGTTAGACGGGGGGGGGGGAGGAGCAGAGGATGAGGGAGAGAGAAGAGGGCGAGAGGGAGAGAGGGGGAGGAAGGAGCCGAGGATGAGGGAGTGAGAAGAGGGAGAGAGGGAGAGAGAGGGAGGAAGGAGCAGAGGATGAGGGAGAGAGAAGAGGGCGAGAGGGAGAGAGGGGGAGGAAGGAGCAGAGGATGAGGGAGAGAGAAGATGGAGAGAGGGAGAGAGAGGGAGGAAGGAGCCGAGGATGAGGGAGCGGGCGGACGGTGGACGGAGCCTTGGCTCGGAGCTCCCCCGTCCTGGGAGGCTCAGACACGCTGATGTCTGCTCATAGATGGGCTATACAGTATATACTCAGTCAGTATATATGTATATCTATGGTTTCTGCTGGCATTGGGGGATTCCAGGCTACTTCCCGATCCCGCAGTGTTTTTTTTAGCTGCCCGCTCCCGCCCGCAGCAAAGTTAAAACCGCTTTGCGTTGGGTCCTGCGTGACCCAATCCCAATGCAGCCCTCTACACCATAGCACACAACAATTTGTGACTTAAACAATTTCTAACACTAATAATTTTACATTTACAAATTTACACTGCCGGACGGCATGCTGGGTAACATTATAGCTGCTAGCTAGCCAGGTAGCAAAACAGTCTGTTACGCTAGGAGAGACTCCAGTCGCTACTGCACATTCAAGAACAGAGAAGAAAGTTAGAGGATGAAGAAAGACCAGAGATACACCAGAACAAAGTATGCTCAAGAGAGGATCCATCTGTAGTTCTGAAGTTTTTTGTTTCTAAAAAATCATGACATGAATTTCAATACTCTGCACCAAAATGATTTCTTATTTTTATTCAGGAATTCAACTGTCTGTCATGCAAACCCGAAAATACAAATTAAAAATTAAAATCATGAACTCATTAAACACATAAAACAAACACAAAGTGTTTGTCTGTACAGTTGTGCTGTTATAGTTATATGTAGTTTGCTGCTAGCATGCAGCCTGACGTCTGACTCCCACCCCCCCGTGTGAAATACCAAACTCCTTCCTACATACATTGCAAAACGCTTTGCTTGCATCACGTAAAACTGCAGTAATCCAGGGGTATTTCCCTACCCAGTCCTCCTGGTACCTGCAGAGACATTTTTGCTTTTTAGCTACGTGTTCATCAGGTCCCGGGACACCAGCCTGATCCTCCATTTCAACATGAATGAATGAAAAATAGCAATGCGTGTTATCAAAATTTGCGCCTAATGTTCTATTGGACTATAACTACTCAAGAGTCTGCTCTTGAGACTTTGCTCTAATTTTCGGGACACTTAGGGCAGGATTTGGGATTGTGTCCCGAATTTTTCGGTAGGTCACCCTACTTCAAGCGTGCAGCGGTGCAACATTATGAACGCAATAAAATTCCACCTACGGTCCCGCTACAGACCGTTGAGAAAGACGGAAGAAAGACGGGTTCAGAGCAATAATTAAAACACTGGATTTAAGATGTCTTGCCTCGCTGAAATACGTCCGCCAACCTACTAACATTATTCAAACACCGAAGGAGGCTGACAGCGGAGCTACGTTCAGTCGCCCACTTTTCTACAACAACCCAACTTACCTGTGGCCAAGGTAGTGTTACAACTATTTTGTTTTGAAAGGGAAACAATGTTAAAGTTGTCTGTATGTGTATTCATTCGATTTAAACCGCCAGAATCTTAAAAAAATGCCGTGATACAAATTTTTGGTCATACCGCCCAGCACTACTGTTGCAGAGGAAAATGTCAATCATGTCCTGTGGTGGAATGTTACTAATTACATTTACTGCTACTTCAAATTTAAGTTAAATGGACTTACAAACCTTTATTAAAAAATATATTTTTTGAAATGTATTCAGAGGTAAAAAATCTAAGATGTAGTTCACCACCATATATGGAAATATGCTGACATTTTGATACAAGGAGAAAACAAGGACATTACCTACATATACCTTGATTAGTGGTGGTAAAATGAAAATATCAAAAATACAAGAAAAATAAACTCAGGATGAAAAAAAACGTGGTAAAGTAATTACCACAGATGAATATGTTTTTGTCAAACCTTTTATTGTTCAAACTGACCTGTGCGGTGTTTATTGTCTTTTCTAGATCTGTCTGAATGTCCAGAGAGACGAGGCTCCGCTGCTTGTCTTCCAGCCAGGCTCTGGTGTTTGTTCTCAAGGCTTCATATTCTGTCAGCTTGCCCTCCAAAGCACACTGCTTCTCCGCCTGATTCAGGACTTGTTTAGCATTTTGCAGGAGTCTCGTCCACTGCTCCTCAGCGACTCTTACTTTTTGTTGAACCTCTTGATTTTTGGGTTCTCCCAGGTTCTGACCACACAAACTCTGGCATCGTCTCCTGAGCTCCTGGAGACTGGAGTCTCCTTTGGGCTTGGAGCTCACAATGGCCTGGGGATAAGATACAGAATGCACATCTCACAGTTAAGGCTTGAAGGCGTGAATATAATCTGTGAATTCCATAGCATATTGTTGTCTGACATTGAGAGTGAAGATAAACAGTAAATGTGTGATGTCTTACCGGCAGTTGCATTTGTGAAAAACCTAATTAAAACACTTTCATTACCAAAGCATGTTTGTGTTAATAAGGAGGATGCCATTCCTCCCTGTAACACAAGCCATCAGCTCACCTGAGCAACGTGCAGTCTGTCCTTAGCTTTGGTTTGGCTTTTCAGAGAGTCCAGTCGTTGTTGCAGGTCTGTAAGCCAGCTGCCGGTGTCCTGCTGCTGGGTATCAAATTCTTTCAGCTGAAGATGAAAAGATACTTTTTTTAAATGGATCAATGAAAATAGCCCATCGACAGGAAGGAGAAGGCCTTATGTTTGGCCTTTTTTCCCTAGTTCATGTTGCACCTCTTTATCATACATTCCCACTGTGTATGCATAGTCTAGGGCAGGTATCTTCAAAATTTTTAGGCCAAGGACTCCTTAGCTAAAAGAGAGACAAAGCAGAGACCCCCTACTACATATGTTATGAAATTGAGTTGCATATTTAACTGGGTCACAATAACATGTAGGGTGGCCTGAAGCCTTAACACATAGCTCTGAGGACCCTGTTGATGATCTAGGATGGTCTAGGGGTTTCACAGAATAGACAACTATTCAAACGGTAACACTTTACAATAAGGTACACAAAAAATAGGTAGTTAATGATTAGTTTCTGTTTTTGAAATAGTAACGAATGATTAGTTACCCTTTTTCAGAAGGGTAGTTACTCTTTTTCAGAAGGTTAAAGAATGATTTGTTACCCCTTTTCAGAAGGGTAGTTACTGTTTTTCAGAAGGGTAACGAATGATTAGTTACCCTTTTTCAAAAGGGTAGTTACTGTTTTTCAGAAGGGTAGTTACTGGTTTTCAGAAGGGTAACGAATGATTAGTTACCCTTTTTCATAAGGGTAGTTACGGTTTTTCAAAAGGGTAACAAATGATTAGTTACCCTTTTTCAGAAGGGTACTTACTGTTTTTCAGAAGGGTAAAGAATGATTAGTTACTGTTTTTCAGAAGGGTAGTTACTGTTTTTCAGAAGGGTAACGAATGATTAATTACTGTTTTTCAGAAGGGTAGTTACCGTTTTTCAGAAGGGTAACGAATGATTAGTTACCCCTTTTCAGAAGGGTAGTGTTACCCTTTTTCAGAATGGTAGTTACAGTTTTTCAGAAGGGTAACGAATGATTAGTTACCCTTTTTCAGAAGGGTAGTTACTGTTTTTCAGAAGGGTAGTTACTGTTTTTCAGAAGGGTAGTTAATGGTATTCAGAAGGGTAGTTACTGGTTTTCAGAAGGGTAGTTACTGGTTTTCAGAAGGGTAACAAATGATTAGTTACCCTTTTTCAGAAGGGTACTTACTGTTTTTTAGAAGGGTAGTTACCCTTTTTCAGAAGGGTACTTACTGTTTTTCAGAAGGGTAATGAATGATTAGTTACCCTTTTTCAGAAGGGTAGTTACTGTTTTTCAGAAGGGTAGTTACTCGTTTTCAGAAGGGATTAGTTACCCTTTTTCAAAGGGTAGTTACTTTTTCAGAAGGGTAACCAATGATTAGTTACTGTTTTTCAGAAGGGTAGTTACTGTTTTTCAGAAGGGTAGTTACTGTTTTTCAGAAGGGTAACGAATGATTAGTTACCCTTTTTCATAAGGGTAGTTACTGTTTTTCAGAAGGGTAGTTACTTTTGAAAAACAGTAACTAATCATTCGTTACCCTTCTGAAAAATAGTAACTACCCTTCTGAAAAACAGCAACTAATCATTGGTTACCCTTCTGAAAAAGAGTAACTACCCTTCTGAAAAAGGTAAACTAACCATTTGTTACCCTTCTGAAAAACAGTAACACTTCTGAAAAAGGGTAACTAATAATTTGTTACCCTTCTGAAAAACAGTAACTACCCTTCTGAAAAAGGGTAACTACCCTTCTGAAAAACAGTAACTACCCTTCTGAAAAAGGGTAACTACTGGGGCTGTCAAACGATTACATTTTCTTAATCGCGATTAATCATTGAATTTCTATAGTTAATTGCATGTTTTATCACGTGATTCAAATTCTATTATTTTGTATTTCAGAACTCTTTTTAAGTACATATTAACAATGGAAAGCAATTATTACCAGTGTATTTTGATTGGGAATCAAATGAATGCAAAGAAAATGACTTCATGAACTTGATTTTAAGATTTGTATTTGTTTATTATATATTTAATCTAGTCACACATTTGAATCTAGAGTCAATATTAGGGTTGGGTATTGTTTGGTTTGGATACCGGTGCTAAAGCGGTACTTTCAAAACGGTACTGGTGCTTTAATGGTGCCTGAACCGATACTTTTTAAGAAAGTTAAAAAAAAAGAAGGGTACTAAACAGTTGGCCACATTAAAGAATGGCTTGTTTATTGCTAAGGCCATATCATCAAAATTAATAATAATGTAATCACTATAACAATAACTTATTTCACTAGTAAATAGCTGTTGAATGACAAAAACAACCACCAGATGGAAAAAGGGCATTTAACAACAACTTTGAACCACGAGGCTATAAATGACCAGTTTCATTGAACGCACTGTTTGTGTGTTCAATGAGCAGCTGCAGATTGTTACATCCCGGTGTCGGAATCCTCTACAGTGAAATACAGACAAACTTTACACCGTTTAGCGTTAGCTGTCAGCATTTGTAACCGTGTTTAATCCAGCTACTAGCTAGCGGTAGGCTAACGTTAGCTGCTGTCGAGTATAGTGTTAACTAGCGTCACGTGCAGCGATGTTTCGGTTGCCTGTAACGTCTGTTTCAGAGCATCAGAGAGAAGAGCAGGCATATCAGTAGCACCAGAATGAGGCACCGAAATCCCCATTGCTATTCCTGCAGCAGCAGGATGTGTTACGAGGAAGTACGGCAAACTAGTAGCCTGTTAGGCACGACGCAAAGCCGAATGAATTGAAAATAAATTAATAAATGGCGGCATGCGATTAATACGATTAAACAAAAATGAACGCATTATGCTCGGCCCTTAATCGCATCGTGATTAACGTGTTAATGCTGACAGCCCTAGTAACTACCCTTCTGAAAAACAGTAACTAATCATTTGTTACCCTTCTGAAAAACAGTAACTACCCTTCTGAAAAAGGTAACTACCCTTCTGAAAAACAGTAACTAATAATTCGTTACTCTTTCAAAAACAGTAACTAATCATTAACTACCTATTTTTTTGTGTACCTTATTGTAAAGTGTTACCTGGTGCAGTAATGATAGTGCTGTTGTTCTGTGTGACATGACGGAGCAGGATGGAGCAGCACAAAGACAAATTGCGCTAACTGCAACTAGACTCCTTTGCTAACCAGGAGTGCAAAATGAAGATAATACATGAGGACGGTAGTGACAGCAAGTAACTGTCAGTTAATCAGCGACACACAGATGTTATAAAATATTTTCTATTTTGGCACTTTCATTGTGGCATTTCATTGTGGTGAGTAGGCTAAGTTTTGAATTTCTGTTTACACTTGCCATCTAAGGAAAATGCGTTATTAATCTGTGTCCTTAAGACAGCTCATTCCGCTGTGTGTCAGTTACTATTGATGTTTTTCAATGTACAAATAACATTCATAAACTTCATGAAATCTGTGGACATCTGTGAAATCATGTTTATTGGCAAAATTGCACAATTCTTAAATTTATGGGGCGTAGTTGATGACTACTAAACTACACTATTTGTTAATGCCCTAGCATAGCCACACTTTCTTATGCCATTCAGTTGTTGTTCTGACACTTCTGACCAAAGTGTGCCAAATATTTACTTATTAAATATATTCCAGGTAGCATTGAGTTCTCTTACCTCCGACGCTCTCCTCTCAGTCTGCTGGGCGATCTCTGCTGTTGCAGCAGCTTCCACCTGTTTAGCAGCCTGCAGGATTGTCTTCCACTGCTCCTCCGTGTCTCTGATGGCCTTCTGAACATGGGCTTTCCTGCCCTCGTCTGCGTCCTGATTGTCACACAGACTCTGGCCTTGCCTCCTCAGGTTGTTGACTGTACAGTCACCTTCAGGTTTGGAGCTCAGGATGGTCTACACAACCAATAATTATTAAATGCAACAGCTGATTAATTCAAACTTTAGACATTTAAAACATGAAGAGGAGAAAGAGTTGGGCTTTAATACCTTGCATACTAACTAGGACGGTCAAAATTACACAAATTCCTTTTAATACCACTAATTATTGTGATGTGCAATTAATTAATCAATTAATAAATCATAGTCTATATCCACGACGTTCCACTTCCAGGATTGCTCCGGTGCCGCTGGAAAATATGCCAGATATCCCTCTTTTTGGCCGGATGTCCGGCACCTTCTGATTTTTTTGTGATGTAATTTTAAACTCCAGTGGATTTATGAGGACTATGGTTTCATGCTTTTTTTGTGATTAAAAATGTTTTATTTTTGGGGTGCCCGGATAGCTCCGTTGGTAGAGGGGCACCCAAATATAGAGGTTTATTCCTCGACACAGCGGGTCCGGGTTCAACTCCGACCTGCGGCCCTTTGCTGCATGTCATTCCCCCCTCTCTCTCCCCTGTCTTCAACTGTCTTCAACTGTCTTCATTAATCATTTGGCAATGGCTTGAATGTGACGGACGTTCATTATTTTAAAAAAGTCACGCACTAAAACTTTAAATTCAACAAGCAAATTTGTTGTATTTTAGAAGAATACTGAAATAAGCAGAACTGAGAACACTTTAATATCTGTTTATTTATCGCAAGTTAAATCATCGCGATATTCAACGTTATCGCATATTTTCCTCATATCGTGCAGCTCTTTTATTGTCCCTTTAATTCAGGTCAATGTGCCCATTCAAATTGTGCCTTAATACAGCTTATTTCAAGACTATCAATCATCAATATTTTTACAACAACAGGGATGTCTTAACTCAACTCTATTAATGCCCATATCTTATTAAAGCCAATGTACCAATATTCAGAAAACATATCTCTACTACAGTAGAATAAGTTCAACCACACCTGAGCTGCATGGCATCTGTGGCCAGGTGGTGTGTGACTGCCCACAGCCTGTAGCTGCTGTTGTCTGTCTCGGATCCAGGACTGAGTGTTTTTACTCTGAGTGTCGAAGTCGTCTGAAAGACTCCGGAGCTCGGCCTGCCTGGCGGCCTGCTGAAGTGCTCTCCACTGCTGCTCTGTGTCTTCCACCAGCTGCTGAACCTCTGGTTTCCTGCTCTCCTCCAGATGTTCACGCAGACCTTCCCCTTGTGTCTGCAGTTCCAGTACCTTGGACTCTCCCTCAAGTTTGGAAGTCATAACAGCCTGGAGACAGAAACGGTGGAGTGATCACAAGTAGGGCTGGGTACCAAATTCTGTACTTTTTAGGCACCCACCAAATTGCCTCTAAAGTATTGAGTATCAAAAAATGCCTCGTCATTCAATATCCAATTTCAGTAATACATCTCAGCACCGTCAGTGAGCCAATAAGCATGCAGCATGCTTCTACCAAGATCTAATAATGTTTGTGATTGGCTGTCTAACGTCACACCTTAGACACACGTAGAGATACGCAGGAAAAACTTACAAAGTCAAAAATTACACAGAGACGGCGCTCACATAGTAGGAGCTGAAAAATAAATAAAAAGATTTTTGCCATAACGTGTGATGTTGTCATTTTTTGTTTTATAAAATGTTTATCAAAAAAAGTATCATTTAGGAACCGGTATCAAAGTCACGGTATTGGTATCAGTACCAGTATCGAATATTTTTTGATGATACCCAGCCTTAATCACAATTTACCCTAGACTTCACTCCAACCACAAACTCATCAGGGTTTCCCCCCTGTATTGCAAGCATGCCTAAATTGCCCCCCACCAGGCCTAAGCTGGAAATGATTTTTTAATCTATTTTTAAGACATTTATTTAACTACAGTTAGCCAACGGAGGGGCGGCTCAGTTGGAAACTTAGAGGTAGTCATATTTTCAAATCTCTAGTTAGCTTTCAGCACTGACTTAATGTATGGAATCTGTCTTAGAGCTTTTGTAAATTCTTAATTTCGCAATTCCTTCGATGATTCTGTTATCACAGAAACAATTTGGCTCTATATTAATGCTGCCACCAGTCTGTGACTGGCCCTATCCGGGCCCCCGTCAAAAAAAAAAAGACCCTTGCCACCGGACTTAATCATTCTGGGGGAAACCCTGCTCGTCACAGGTCAACACTGATTCTACTGAAAGGGAAAAGCCCGACCCCAGCTTTTATTTTATTTTCCTTTATTTACGTACATTTTCCTTTATTTTTATATTAATTTACTATTTAATTCATTTATTTAATTTACTACTTTTTTATTATTAGGGACGTTCGGTATTTATGGAATGGACCACTGGAGGAAAATAGGGGAGGGTCATCCAACATTTTTCAGTCCAGAGGGGGGGGGGGGGGGTCACCCAACTTTTGTATTCATGAAACCGCAACATTTCAAAGTGGCTTGTTTGGTGCATATTTTTCCATGTAGCTCTTAGTCTCTGCCCTCCTTCGCTACCAGATGGGTCTGACCGCATACGCGGAGTTTGCTGGGGGGCAGGGGGAGCTGCCCACTGGCGGCTGAAACAGGTAATTTCATTGTTTAAAAAATGAGTGGAATAATTAAACATGAATTACATAATACATCCGATTTCATATACTGCTTTAGTAAAAAAAAAGTATTTCCTGGCTGACGATGGGAGCAGCAGGACACAAAAAACGAAAGTTACTGTTGCACTATGTCTGGACATCTTACCTTGCCAAGGTTGCAATAAAGGTTTCCTGAATGCCACATTTGATGTCAGCTTACTAATTGATTGTGGGTTTTGTGTAGATTTTATAAGTTTATTCCACTTTGTTTAAACGGCGAAGAAGCCTAGTGACCAGCTAGTGATGAGCAACCAGTTTGTGTGTTGAATGTTAGGCTACCCAGAGTGCCTTGCTGACTGGTCTTAATATTTTATTGTTTTATTTCATGTGAATACTAGTTTACTAGAGGAGTAACTTAGTATTTGAAGTAATGCAGTAATGCAGGAAGTGTGCATTTAGTTTCCATGCTTATTGTGTTTCCACAACAATGTTAGTGAGTAAATCTACTGAAATGGCCACCACACCATAACAGAGGAGTGGGATGCGTCAGATGAGAATGCAGAGGTTTAGTCACGTATGTCATGGCTGTAAAAAAAAAAAACAATGGGAATCTGTATATCTTTGCCAAGTGCAAACCAGTACAGAAGGTATTGATAAATTGTTGGGGGAGGGTTATGCCTTTTTTTGTTAGGGGTCCCAAAACTCCTCTGGTGGCCCCTTAAATAAATAACTAACAGTCCCTTATTATTATTATTATTATTATTGTTATTTATAATTCTTTATTTTTAATTAAGTCCTTTTTTGACTTAATATCTATTATCATCTATTTTATTTTTTTAAATTATTATTATTATTATTATTAATGTTAATATTATTATTGTTTATTTTGTAATTACTCCCTCTTTTACTTACCACTGTTACTATATCTCCATATTGAGGTATTTACCTCTGTACCAATGCCTGTGAAACGTAGACACTGAACTGCTGTTCAATGCCCTGAAACTTTCAATAATAATAGTCTAAGTAGTTTTGGCAACATTTCAAAGGCTTTTGTAAAAATACAATACTGAGGCTAAATAATATTTTCTCAAAATAGAAACTTTACAAGCTGAGATTGTCACTGATTTGAAAGCTCACCTGTGCAACCTGTAACCTTTCTTCAAACGGCATGTGACTGCCGAGGGACAACAGCTTCTCCTTCTGCTCTTTGATCCAGCACTGAATGCTTTCACTTTGGCTTTTGAAAGCATCAAAGTCTCTTTCAGTAGCAGCGTCGGTCTGTGCCTTGTTGAGACCATCCTCAGCGGCCTGCAACACTTTCCTCCACTGCTCCTCGGTTTGTCTGACTGTGTCCTGAACCTCTCGTCTGCTGCTCTGGTCCAAGCCCTGGCTGTCACACAGACTCTGGCATTGTCGCTTCAGACACTGGAGCTTTGACTCTCCATCGGGCTTGGAGCTCAGAATAGCCTGAAGAGAACAAATACCCAATTTAGGAGACCACTTTGCCTCTATCCTCAGGAAACAAGCCTTGACAAGATGTTTTACACATTACATTGCGGTGGAATTTTCAGCTTATGAACCCATGTTATCTAAGTTGAGACAATGGTACCCAGGTGTCAATCAGGTCAGTGTCCAACATAACCTCATAACCTTTCCAGGCAGAGGAGTTGTTCAACGTTGTGCCTCTATAGATGACGGGAGACGTAGCAGCTGTATGATAAGACAGCGCTGCTCACCCTGCCAAGGTCATTGAGAAAGTAAACACATAACACATTTCTTCTGTGCTGAGATATTTGGGCGCCCGCTATATCTTTGTTTACCAGAAAGGCTCAGCTAAACTAAACGCCTCCAGCATGAGTTTAAATACACCTCCAGGAAGACAGAAACTTCAGAGAGTTGGGGACGGCAACCACACTGTACTGTGTGATCCTAAATTCTCCTCAATTAAGGGTTCATTAAATGCTCCTTCTTCTTCTTCACGTATGTGAAATGAATTGTGCTGCTCCTGAGTTTTTCCTTAAAAGGAGAATTCCGGTCGATTTCAACACATAGCTCTGTTCCCTCGGAAGGAATCATTGCACATGGGTAGGCACTTGGAATGACATTTCGAGCATGTTTAGAGGCTTAAAACACATTTCAAACTTGCCCTGTTTAAGCCTGTTGGGTGCTAACGCTAGCAGGAGGATAACATGGTGTAGGCAGCAACGATTGTTTTCGTTTTTTTTGCTACTGCCAGCACTCCAAATTTCCAAACAACAGAGCTACATGTTGAAATTGACCGGAATTCTCCTTTATCACCCATCACAACCTTAACAAACACAACCACTTTAAACTTACTTGTGCAATCTGGAGCTTTTCTTCAACTTGCATGCAACCAGCAAGCGACAGTATGCTCTGCTCCTGGTCTCTGATCCAGGACTGAACATTTTCGTTCTGGGTTTTGACAGCGTCTAAGTCCTTGCCCAACAGGGCTTGTGTTTGGGACTGGATGAGATTCTCCTCAGCCGTGTGCAGAACCGTGCTCCACTGCTCCTCTGTTTCTCGGAGCGACTGCTGGACCTCTTGTTTCCTGCCGTCCTGCAGGTCCTCCTGCTCACACAGACTTTCACTTTGTCTCCTCAGGGCGTTCATTTTAGAGTGTCCTTCGGCTTTGGAGCTCAGGATGGCCTGGTGACAACATGGCCAGATGATGAAAACGTTTGGATATGAAAATACATGTTTGTGATGTAAGCATCCTCAGATAATAAATCCTAATGACTTATGACGATCCCTGACTTTTAACAGGTGGAAACCAATTCTGAAACTGGTGACCTAATTTCCCTCAGCCTCAACTGATACTTTAATATTAAGGGTAAAAACATAATATAACAGGGTAACCTCTAGCTCACCCAGTAGAGTGTGCGCCTCATGTAGGCTGAGTCTTTGGCCTTTCCTGTCTATCCATTATCACTATCGAATAAAGTATGGCCACTTGAGATTTCTCTCTGGCTCTAGGTTAAAACAAAGTAGTAACTTTCTCCAAGCAAACTTGAAAATACCAGGAATCTATTGTAGAGATGCCTAACAAGCAGAACATCGACTGGCCCTGTAGAAGGAAAATGAATCAACAGACAGCCATACGTGTTTGCTAGTGCTTACGAGGACCACTGTGATGAAGCTAGGGCCTCAGTGCTGACTAAGTATGGAGCAGGTTTTAGCTGAAATAAAGTCTGTGGCCTCCCGTGTGAACAACATGGATGAATCAGTTGGTGCTCGCCTTGATGTTATTGATGGAGCCTTGAGCGAAATTAAAACGTCTGTCACCTTAGTCGAGAGCTCTCTCTTCACTCTTTCTAGCCGAGTGACCAACTTAGAAAAACGTATGCAGGAGGCTGAAGGCAGGGTCTCCACTACAGAAGATTACTGCGGCAACTGCGGCAGCCACTTAAGCGCCATGGAGAAGACAGTGGAGCTGCTATGGCTGAAAGTTGACGATTTGGAAAATCGTGGCTGCCGCAAGAATTTAAAGATTGTTAACCTCCCAGAGAAAGCCGAAGGTATTCCTCTCGTGGACTTTCGCCACTCTGTACTACCGACCTAAGTCGGCTTACTTTAAAGTATAATTTGGGGTACTTTTACCCTGTCATTTGGGGACAAGATAGGGGAGGGTAAACGCTGCAATCTTGGTTTTCTGTACTTAAATTCTTCCGCTATGCCATGCGACTGGAGCTCTAGGTTCCTTTCCTGTACTGTAGTCAGCTTCTCCTCATTCAGCTTTTATTACCTATTTACTTTCCAACTTAACAATTCCTATGTCTGGGTCACTTAAACTCGTTACTTGGAATGTCCAGGGGATTGGCCACTTAATAAAGAGGAAGAAGATTTTAACGCATCTGAAAAACAAAAATCCGACATAGTACTACTTCAAGAAACTAAATTATCTGACACAGAACACTTGAAGCTTAGGAGAGATTGGGTGGGTCGAGTCTACTTCTCTTCCCACTCGCAGAATAAAAGAGGTACAGCCATTCTCATACAAAAGAACATCCCTTTCATTTTGGAACATGAAGAAAAAGACCCGGAGGGGAGATTCATTCTAATTACAGGCTCAATTCTTAAACAACACATAACTATTCTTAATGTTTATGCTCCGAACTCTGATTCACCTCATTTTATATCTCAAATTGTTTTACTGTTTAATCATTATTGCAAAGGCCTGGGCTTCCTAGCTGGTGATTTTAATTGTATTATGAATGCTTCCCTGGATAAATCCTCCTTCCGCAAATGTATCAAATCCAAGGTCATCCACTGCTCTCAACAATTTATGTAAACACACTGGGCTGATAGATATATGGCGATAGATTAATCCTAAAGTGAGAGATTATACATTCTCACATCCACACAAGTCATACTCCAGACTCAACTACTTTTTTTTTAATCCCAAACAATTTTTACATGCAGTCCAGGCTTGCCGTATAGACTATTGTCCTATCGGATCACGACCCAGTGCTTTTGCATATTGACCCAGCACTTAATATTCCCAGAACTCCAACATGGAGATTTAATACGTCACTTTTGAACAGTGACCCTTCTGTATCTTCGTCCGGAACAATCTATCTAAATCTAAAAAAAAAAAAAAAAACAGGTGTCCTCTGCTATGATCTGGGATGTGGCTAAAGCCACTTTACGCGGGCATCTTATCTCCTACACTTCTCATCAAAAGAAGGTTCTAGAGAGCAATAGGCACAATCTTGACAAGGAAGTTACTAGGTTAGAACAAATACATAAACAAACACCCACAGTTGCAAATCTAAAAGCGCTAGTGACTGCAAAGACCGAACTCAATACTGACCACACTCGCCACATTCAGAATCTACTACTTTTCACAAAGCATAAGTAATACAAATTTGGTAATAAGTCCAGCCGCTTACTTGCCCACCACCTGAAAAATCTGAACAATGATCACTCAATCAACATGATTAGAACTCCCTGTGGTGATGATTCCTGTGAACCATTGGCTATCAATAGTACATTTAGAGATTTTTATAAATCCCTTTACAGTTCAGAGAAGATCGACATTCACATTCGAGATTTCATTGCCTACTGTTGCGGAGGAGGAACGCTCCACCTTAAATGCGGCATTTATGCCAGAGGAAGTCTGGTCCGCAAACCAGGCCATGCTGAATGGCAAATGTCCAGGGCCTGATGGGTTTCCACTAGAATATTACAAGAAATTTTGGCCAGAATTCCACCCAATTTTTATGCCTGCTATTAATAATATTCTGAAGGGTGATAGTCCTCCCTCTTGGAGATACGCCTCAATTAGCCTACTCTTAAAAAAAGACAAAAATCCCTTGGACTGTTCATCATACAGTCCTATTAGCCTACTTAATGTAGACTACAAAATAGTTGCAAAAGTACTGCCCGCAGGCTTGAAAATGTTATTCCTAAAATTATTAATGCCGATCAGGCAGGATTTGTGGAATCAAGATATGGCACAGACAATGTACATCGAGCACTTAATGTCATTCACTATCTTAATACCCATAAAAACCCAGCGTTTACAATTTCGTTGGATTCAACCGTGTAGAATGGCCTTTTTTGTTCTCAGTCTTAGAAAATTTTGATTTAGGTTCTAGTTTTATCAATGTGATTAAAACTCTTTACTCACTATTGACCCAATAGCAAGTGTTAATACAAATGGACTGATGTCGGAGGGTTTCGCAGAGCACAAAAGTTGTAGACAAGGGTGCCCCCTGTCACCTTTATTGTTTACACTGTTTAATGAGCCCCTGGCCGAGGCCATCAGGACTAATCCGGACATAACCAGTATTACAGCAGGTGAAAAGAACCATGTAATTTCCTTATTTGCTGATGATATCCTCCTGTATTTAAGTAATCCTGAGAAATCAGTTCCAGATGATTTGAACAATCTATTTGAGACAAATTATTCCCCTGTGATTCAAAAAATTAGAAACGATTTGAAGAAGTGGATCTCCCTGCCGACTTCCCTCTTCTGGAGAATAAACACTATAAAAATGAACATCTTCCCACGGTTAAACTACTACTTTCAAAATCTTCCATGCTTCTTGACCCCAGCGTTTTTTAAGTCGCTAAACTCATACATCTCTCAATATATTTGCAACAAACATCAGAGGGTTTGTTTTTCTAAACTTACTAAACTGAAGGAAGTGGAAGGTTTATCCCTTCCCAACCTACAACTTGATTATTGGTCGGCTCAACGCAAAATGATGACGACTTGGTTTATAAAGAGGAGGGATTCTCAATGGATTAGTCTCGAGTCTCTGGCATGTCATCCTAGAAGGCTTGAATTCCTCCCCTTTATTAATGATATGAACCAGATAAACTCTCTACAGGTCTGGAGCGATGTGAGAAAATATTTAAATATTCCCTCTGCTATCTCTGCTTGGTCCTCCCTGGCATTGAATCCTGACCTTCAGGTGCAGATCAGGAGTATTGGTTTGCTGGAGTGGGCTTACAAGGGCTTATCAGATGTCACAGGCCTATTGATTTACAACTCTGTAAAGCCGTTTGAGCAAATTAGAAAGGATTTGGACATTCCTCGTAACAACTTTTTTAAATATCTCCAAATTTGCCACTTTGTGGAAA
Source organism: Zingel zingel (assembly GCA_023566125.1). Classification (NCBI taxonomy): domain Eukaryota; kingdom Metazoa; phylum Chordata; class Actinopteri; order Perciformes; family Percidae; genus Zingel; species Zingel zingel. The sequence continues at coordinate 4,367,110 of CM042333.1, forward strand.
CTCTTTTTAGGAAGAACAGGATACGCTTAGAGCTATCAGAGTTGGAAAGTGCTATGGTCTCAGCCAAATCTCTTAAGGGGCTGATTTTAAAGATTCATTCTTTACTGCTGTACTCTGACTCTTCAGCCTATGACTAACCAAAGCCGGTATGGGAACGTGATCTGGAGGTCACATTTAGCTCTGCAGATTGGACCAAGATTTGCAATGCAATATTCCCATAATGTACTTCGGTTTCTATACAGAATTTTAAGTTTTTCCATAGGACTTATTTTATACCCGTTTGCCTCCAGAAAATGTTTCCCAATGTTTCCTTGGTCAATATACACACACACACACATATATATATATATATATATATATATATATATATATATATATATATATATATATA
>CM042333.1:4372500-4542500 GCA_023566125.1 Zingel zingel
GCGCACTGATGCTAAGAGCTCACTGAGAGACTCAGCTCTACTGCTGTCTCATTGGAGGCAAGGTGAGGCATGGTTATAAACAAAAACAGGCAATTCATTCAGTGCTGTACTTAAGACATAAAGACAAGATACAAAAGAAACACAGGCAATATAAAAAAGATACATAAAGTAAAGGACAGAAGCTTCAGGCTCTAGTTTTTTGGCAGTTATTTTGAATATGTAGTCTGCCAACATCAATAATAAAATGTGTTTAAAAATTCTAAAAAACACCCATTACAATGGTCAAATTTTGGCTTATAACAGATGTAACAATATCTGGCGTATTTGGATACAGAAATTGAAATTCATTCAAGTTTAATATATTGTTGCATTTGGGGTTTTATTCATAATTATAATATGTAATATTTTAATTTCCAGTGGAGTTACCTATTGAACATGTAGTTTTGTCCTAACTATAAAATATCTTTGTCATACATGTTTAAATCTGACAGTTCAGAGTTTTTCAGTCTGAAAATATCAGCATCAGAATGAATGTTGAAAATCACCTCTCATCCTGAAGGTTTTTGAGTAGAAGTTTGACTTTGTCTACCTCCACGGGCTGTTTTTCTTTGTTTTGCAGCCAGTCACGGAAGCTATTGTGTTGCTTCTGCAGACTAGAGAACAAAAGACACAAGTCAAACAAACATGTTTTCTTAGTTTTTTTTTAGTGTTTACAATTACACACCACACATCACAGGGCTTCCCCCAGAAAAGTTGTTTAGCCCAGTGTCTTTTTTTGATGAGGGCCCGGGTGGGGTCAGTCCCAGACTTATGGCAGCATTAATGTAAAGACCAATAGTTTCCGTGATACCAAATCATGGACGGAATCAAGAAATTAAGAATTAAAAAAAGCTATAAGACAGATTCCATAGGCCCTACATTAAGTCAGCGCTAAAAGCTAACTAGAGATTTGAAAATATGACTACGCCTAAGTTTCCAACTGAGCTGCCCCACTGCAACTATAGTTTAAAAAAACCTCTTAAAAATACATTTAAATTCCCCCCCCCCCCCCCCCCCCCCAATGGCTTAGGTCTGGTGGGGGGCAACGCAATAAACTGGGGGAAACCCTTTATCATTTCTGTGCAGTTTGTGAGATTCCTGATCAAAGAGGGAAGATTTTGACACTTTTTTCACTGTTTTCAGAGCACGGCCAACACATTAGCAGAAACAGAAATGTATTTATCTTCATTTGTGATTACCTGTTCAAGTCCCTGAGGAGAAGCTCCATTTGTTTCTGCCTGTTGAGGCAGTGGGTTCTGAACGTGGCCACCTCCTTCTGCTGCTCCTTCAGCCAGTCGGTGAACTCTGAGAGCTGCTGGAGAGGAACCTGCTGGCTGCCTCTCTCCAGCTGAACCTTCAGCTGCTCGAGACGTCTCTCTGCATCCTTGGATTTTAAAAAAACCTGATGGGCATGAGAGAAATTATGAGGACCTATCCGTCATCCAACAATCTAAAGAATCCCTCTACACATTGAATGATCCATGCACTTACAGTGAGTCTTTGCAGGGATGTTTCCACGTCTGCTCTGCTCTCAGGGTGCTCAAAGCACTCATTGACGGACAGCTGCAAGTCCTGGAACCAATCCTCAAACGACTGCCTTTCATCTAGACAAAGTGCATATTTTTTTTTTTTATCTGGGAGAAAAGAAAATATCTAGCATATTCATCAGATAACTTTCGTTAGCCACAACAACTTAATAAGGCAATGGTACATCAGTGCTGTGTTTCTGTAAATGTATTTGGAATCTTTCTGCCACCTAGAGTCACTCTACTTTTAGTTTTGAACCTTTTTTAAAAATGTCTGTGATTGCTTCTAAAGCTGGCATGACATTGCACGTCTGATCTCTGTATTTATTTATTTTGCTGTACTCAGGTCTTTCTCGCAAAAGAAATCTGATTGTAAACGGATAAAAAAAAGAGGGTAAAAATGTGGCTTCAAAATTACATTTGATTCTGAGATTTTCATGTGCAGTTGGTTTTGCTATCCATTTCCAAATGGCAATACCGCCACAGTAACAATAAACACATACAGTACTTAAGATCACAATTGACAACACATAAATGAAAACACATTCCTGATCGATTCACACTTCATTGTATATGATCATCAAGATACCGTCTACTAAAACAGAAGACACAAAAGCCAAACTAACCTTTGATAACGTTGAGTAGGCCTTTGTCCCTCTCCTCTCTCTTCAGCTGGATCATGGCCTGGGTGCGGGAGATGGCCTCCTTCAGCCTGCTGCAGTCTACAGACAGCACCGCCAGCACTTGAGGACTGGCTACACTGGAAACCAAGCCAACCTCCTTCATTGCAGCCTCGGCCTGCTGCTCCTGAGCCTCCAGTTTATCCCACAGATGCTGTAAGGGATGAAACAGTGAAAATGCTGGCAGTAACAGTCCACTCTAAGAAATACATTCTTAAGTTCTGGCAGCTCATTACCTGGACTTTCCTCCATATTTAAAAAACGGAAATTATGTGTGTACCTCAGTTAAAATACAGAACATTTGAAGAAAAAAAAACTTAGTATGGCTGAATAAACAGCCATACAGTACAACTGTTATAGGGGTGATAGAATGCAAAACCGAGTTTACCTTGTCATAGTTGAATAACGACAGTTCGGTGGGTGAAATGGGCATACAGAGAACCTCAAAGTCCCATTGACACCTTTTTCCTATGCAAATATCACAATTTGAAACTGCAGCTGAAAATGGACGAATCCCAACGAAGCTAATAGTTGACGTCAACTCGGTGGCTGTACCTTAATTGGCTCTGGTCTGTACCTTTGTCACTCCCCAAAATGTACATACAGACCACTGGTCTGAGACCAGCTCGTGTTCTGAATGTAGGTCACACAGATCTCAGACACTTGTTTAGCTGCGAGCTTTGCACTTCCAGGGGAATTACAAAGAAGAAAGTTTGGAAGTTTTTCAAGGATACTGTAAATGAACCACAGTCGTAATTGCAGTGTTCAAGGCTGTACAGGGAATGCTGACACTTTTCACATTTCATCGCGGGCTGCCGATCATGGTGCTCCAGGTAAGCAGTAGTTAGTGGTTCAGTTACCCCAGAAAAGATGACTATGCACTGGGTACAGAGCACCATTCTGCTGGTCGTGGAGCTCCGTCAGGTCGGCGGTAGTTGGTGGTCTAGTCACGGGATAACTGCAAGTGTGGCATGCATGTTCCCTGATATCAATAAATTAAGTTCTGTTTTCATTTATATTGCAATGTAAATAATACACTTAACCAGTAGCGGAGTGGCAATCGGGAGAGTCAGGACTTTTCCCGGTAGGCCGGTAGTGTTTCGAGGCCGCAAGGGCCGGTCTGATAATAGTTATACATTGCAAGTTCTTAGCAACACCATCCGGCGGCCTGGTGTGCAGTCGCTGCCCACTGGTCAAACTGTGCAGCCTCTGCTCAACCCGTACGGCAGGCCGCAGCAGCGGGCATCATTAGACTCACACATTGTCACATACTGTTAACGTTACCGATAGACTTCCAAACGTGCGGCTGGGCAGCAGCCGCGGGCAGCAGGCAATGGAGTGGGAGTTGTGGATCTAACGCGGTGGCGCATAGGACTTACAATGGGCGGTATGCTGCTGGAGCTGCTGCTGTTGTGCTGCTCTCTGTCTGTGTGCCTGTGGGCTTCACTCTCCGCTAAATGTCCCCGCGCTGAGACACTAGCTACAGCGCGAGTTATGATTCCTTGTCTGGAAGTGGAGGTTTTTTATGTCCCAAGGGTAACGTTACAACAACACTAGTTGTAATGAAAGTGTCGAAACTTTGCATTGGTGTGTGTGTGTGTGTGTGTGTGTGTGTTTGTGTGTGTGTGTGTGTGTGTGTGTGTGTGTGTGGGTGCGCAACACACTGGAGGATGACTAAACTGTAACTAAACTTTGTCTCTGGTGCTTTGTACAGTAACATTAGTTGATGAGTTTATGTTTATGTCCAAAAGGAAAAGTTGAAAAGTTGTTCATCCCCCCCGTGTGTCTTTGCTCTGCAGTTTCGTTGTAAACCAAGCAATCGGCACACAGCTCATCTAAATATTCATATTTGTTTCATTCTAGGGCTATTTCACAGGGTTGCATTCGGGCACATAGAACAGCACCCGGGCCATTTTCAGACCAACCAATGTTATATACCCTAGTCGGAGACCTTAAGGAACAGTGTGAAATACCCTATATAATCATTCTATCACCCCTTTAATACACAGATATTTCTTGGAGTCAAGAATCAAAGGAAAAGAGTCAGGGTCAAACTCACTGATGTCACTGATATGATCTGAAAACTATTTTTTTTTACCAAATTTACTCTTCTAAATATCATCCTTTATATGTATTTTTATACCACCAAAAAGTATACGAGTTTGACATATTTATTATACTAATTCTGTCATTATTACCACGCAGTATTGTACTTTTCCAGCAGATACAGTGAGGAAAATAAGTATTTGAACACCCTGCTATTTTGCAGGTTCTCCCACTTGGAAATCATGGAGGGGTCTGAAATTGTCATCGTAGGTGCATGTCCACTGTGAGAGACATAATCTAAAAACAAAAATCCAGAAATCACAATGTATGATTTTTTAACTATTTATTCGTATGATACAGCTGCAAATAAGTATTTGAACACCTGAGAAAATCAATGTTAATATTTGGTACAGTAGCCTTTGTTTGCAATTACAGAGGTCAAACGTTTCCTGTAGTTTTTCACCAGGTTTGCACACACTGCAGGAGGGAGTTTGGCCCACTCCTCCACACAGATCTTCTCTAGATCAGTCAGGTTTCTGGGCTGTCACTGAGAAACACGGAGTTTGAGCTCCCTCCAAAGATTCTCTATTGGGTTTAGGTCTGGAGACTGGCTGGGCCACGCCAGAACCTTGATATGCTTCTTACAGAGCCACTCCTTGGTTATCCTGGCTGTGTGCTTTGGGTCATTGTCATGTTGGAAGACCCAGCCTCGACCCATCTTCAAGGCTCTAACTGAGGGAAGGAGGTTGTTCCCCAAAATCTCGCAATACATGACCCCGGTCATCCTCTCCTTAATACAGTGCAGTCGCCCTGTCCCATGTGCAGAAAAACCCCCCCAAAGCATGATGCTACCATCCCCATGCTTCACAGTAGGGATGGTGTTCTTGGGATGGTACTCATCATTCTTCTTCCTCCAAACACGGTTAGTGGAATTATGACCAAAAAGTTCTATTTTGGTCTCATCTGACCACATGACTTTCTCCCATGACTCCTCTGGATCATCCAAATGGTCATTGGCAAACTTAAGACGGGCCTTGACATGTGCTGGTTTAAGCAGGGGAACCTTCCGTGCCATGCATGATTTCAAACCATGACGTCTTAGTGTATTACCAACAGTAACCTTGGAAACGGTGGTCCCAGCTCTTTTCAGGTCATTGACCAGCTCCTCCCGTGTAGTCCTGGGCTGATTTCTCACCTTTCTTAGGATCATTGAGACCCCACGAGGTGAGATCTTGCATGGAGCCCCAGTCCGAGGGAGATTGACAGTCATGTTTAGCTTCTTCCATTTTCTAATGATTGCTCCAACAGTGGACCTTTTTTCACCAAGCTGCTTGGCAATTTCCCCGTAGCCCTTTCCAGCCTTGTGGAGGTGTACAATTTTGTCTCTAGTGTTTTTGGACAGCTCTTTGGTCTTGGCCATGTTAGTAGTTGGATTCTTACTGATTGTATGGGGTGGACATGTGTCTTTATGCAGCTAACGACCTCAAACAGGTGCATCTAATTTAGGATAATAAATGGAGTGGAGGTGGACATTTTAAAGGCAGACTAACAGGTCTTTGAGGGTCAGAATTCTAGCTGATAGACAGGTGTTCAAATACTTATTTGCAGCTGTATCATACAAATAAATAGTTAAAAAATCATACATTGTGATTTCTGGATTTTTGTTTTTAGATTATGTCTCTCACAGTGGACATGCACCTACGATGACAATTTCAGACCCCTCCATGATTTCCAAGTGGGAGAACTTGCAAAATAGCAGGGTGTTCAAATACTTATTTTCCTCACTGTACTTTAATGTTGTTGAAGATGCTGTTTTAGTAACATACATACAAGTGCAAAAACACCAAGGACATTTTTGTGAAATTAGGATCTCATCATCATCATCCTTAAAGTACATTAAATTAAGGTTGTTTTTTGTTTTTTTAACAAAATCAAATTAAACTGTGATGAACACGTCACAACAAATTCAAGAAATATATAAATATATTCTGTAGTATGATTGGTTTAAAGAAATGCCAATAAACCAGAGCACGTTTTTCTCCTATCCCGGAATGCTGTGTGGACTAGCCAGACCCTTCTCTGCAGCGCTGTGGAGGAGGGTCTGGCAATGCAAGACTAGGGTTTATGTGGCTTCATCCAACAGTATGGTCCATAAATGAGTTGCAACATGTACCTGTAACTGGTCTTCGACCTTTGGTTGTGAAGCGTCAACATTACTGACAGAACCCTGGATCCTCTCCACAGCTGACTGGCACTGCTCTATCTTCTCAGCTAGGTGTTTCTTCACAGCCATCAGTTCCTCGAAGACGTCGGTGCAGTCGGCAAACAGTTCCTTCACCTGCTCCATCCGCTTCCTCAGCTGGGTTTCCATCACCTTATTGAAACATTGTAAAAAGACACAAACAGTGAATCTAGGAGCCAGAATACAGAACTCTGAGCAGTGAATGTGGATATTAACTTCAGAAGGGATAAGATCACTCAATGTTCAAATTCAGTTATTTATGCATTTATTACGTCTCGACTAGACTACTGTAACTCTTTATATGTTGGATTGGATCAGTCATCTCTTCGTTGGTTAAAGTAGTCCGGAACGCAGCAGTTTGGCTTCTAACTGGGACCGAAAAGTTTTAGCCTGACTCCACTGGCTTCCTGTCTGCTTCAGGATTGATTTGTTAAAGGCAAAATATGTGTCAAATTATTCTGAAATAATATATAATATATTGTGGTGCTAAAAAGATGTCCCAGTTTTTCAATGAAAATTAGAATAATGATACAAAAATGATCATTCCCTTTTATATCGTGAATCATATCGCAACAGCAATATCAGTCAAAAATAATCACAATTAGATATTTTCCTGATATCATGCAGCCCTACTTGTTAAGCACTTTGGTCAACTATGGTTGTTTTTAAGGGACTGTCCGTTATTTATTTCAGGAGCCACCGGAGGAGTTTTGGGATCTTTAGTCAAAATAGACCCGACCCTCCCTTCACCAGCAATACATTTTGGATGACCCTCCAAAATGAGTGGGAAAAAGGGATGACCCTCCACAACAATTTATTGATGCCTTCTGTAACGGTTTGCACTTGGCAAAGATGTACACATGCCCATTGTTTTTCTACAGCCATGTCTTACGTGACTAAACCTCTGCATTGTCATCTTATGCATCACACTCCTCTGTTATGGTGTGGTGGCCATTTCAGTAGATTTACTCACTAACATTGTTGTGGAAACACAATAAGCATGGAAACTAAATGCACACTTCCTGCATTACTGCATTACTTCAAATACTAAGTTATTCATCTAGTAAATTCAACATTCAACAAAGCACACTGGGTAATACGACATTCAACACTGGTTGCTAAGGACTCGTCACTAGGCTTCCTCAGTCATTATATATTTTAGCATAGGTAAGCTTGACGAAGCTGAACATTATCCAAAACTCATTTCTCAGACGAGCGTCAATTTGGGAGCTTGCATGCTACCACTCCTTTCTTATCAAATGCCTTGAAAAGGCTGTCGTTTGCACAATTTCACAAATAATCACCGGGACCGAAAGGATATTTGAGTCGGGTATGGCTGCAGCCTGGAGACCCTCTATCTCATGCCTTCCTGGCTGGTGCTGTCCACGGCGCGAGCTTCGACTTTTCAAAATAAAAGCTTGCGTCTGGTCCGCTATGTTTTCGTACGGTGTTTTGGATGTTTTTGAACTAAACAGTACGGCAATCATGCTAACGAATAAAATATTTTTTTCAGCAGATGTCTTAGTTACATCACGTTTTGGGACAGCTCCCGCATATTTCACAATTTACGTGCACCATTTCGGCTTTTGCCCTATTTGACCCTATTTAAAAGTAAACTTGCCTACATTTTGAAACAGTTCAACTGGCTTACAATGTCGAGACCACAGTGACAGGGAAAGGATTCTGCTGCAACTCAAGCGGCATCAGCAGCTTAGATGGCGGACCCGCTAACCGTTACTAGCCTGGTGCAGGAACTTGAAAAACACAAAGGAACTCAAAACGTTCCTCACGATATCGTTAGAGACCTCCTTATGCCTATACGGACGTCTCTCGAAACCATCAGTGCTGCATTGGACTCTCACAACCAAAAGATAAAGACCATTGAAAATACACTCACCACCCATAGTGATGAGCTAGCCGAGCTAACGACAAGACTTAATCAGCTGGAGAAAGCCAACGCTGTACTAGCATCTAAAACGGAGGACCTTGAGAATCGTTCCAGACGACAAGATTTAAGAATCGTTGGCTTACCAAAGGTCTGGAAAGACATTCACCGCTGGAGTTCATCTCGGGCTTCTCCAAACAGTTATTGGAAATAATGTTTTCCCCACATCTCCAGAGATGGATAGAGCGCATCGAACGCTAGCTCCAAAGCCTGCCTTGGGTCAACGTCTGCGAGCTATCATCGTTATTCCATCGCTATCAGGATAAGGAGCGTGTGCGCCGATGTGCAAGGTCGCAGAAGAAAGACATCAAGTTCGACGGAAACAGAATCCTATTCTTCCCTGATATGAGCGCAAGCCTGGCCAAGCAACGAGTGACATTCAAGGGCATCAAGGCTAAACTCTATACCACGGGAATTACATTCTCTCTACGCCACCCTGCTCGCCTGTGCATCACTGTTAATGGGGATACACATCGATACCCCTGAAGCAGCAGAAACATTCTACGATCAGATGAAAGGGAAATTCCCAGCCAACACTGTTGAAGAACAAGACTAAATGATGCCTGCCACATTTGAAAGGTTTGAGATATGCGAACAGTAAATAGCCTGGGTGATAGGCTATTACATGCTGATTTTGAATATTTAATAGAACGCCTGAATCGCGTTTTGGACTATGAGTGGAGTGAATTGGATAAACGTAGAAAGAAGCTTAACTTTTGGAAAAAAAAAATCAGAGTAGATCCCTTCTTGTGTTAGATAAAGGGTTGGTTTGTACTGCATTGTTAGGAGTGGAGTTGTGTAGTAGACCTGCAGCTCGCTTCCAAGGAAGGACGATCATAGGCTTTGAAAAACACCAGCAGACTGTTCTAATGCTGCTGGGTTTATTCTTTTTCAGTTTTTCTTTATGGGGAGGGACGTGTAGAGGGGTATGTTGGTTACACACTTTGAATACAAATGTCTGGTGTATCTACGGTTAGGTGTACAACTGGTCTTTAGTGGTTTATCATATATTTTCAGTTATCGTGTACATTAGTATACATGAGTGAAATAAATACTCATGGTAGGATAGATTAGCTACAGGTCAACTTAATTTCATTGAATGTGAGAGAATTAAATGGTTCTGTTAAGAGGGCAAAAGTTTTTCAACATCTTAAACTACACAGGGCGGACATTGTCTTTCTCCAGGAGACCCATCTCAAGATAAATGATCATACAATGCTTGGGTAGGACAAGTATTTAATTCATTACTCAATTCAAAAGCCAGAGGGGTTGCCATTTTAATCTCTAAAAAAATTCAATTTAAATCAGATAGCATAGTACCTGATCGTAACGGGCACTTCGTCATGGTTTCTGGCAGATTATTCCACTTACCTGTTACATTAGTCTGTGTGTACGCCCCTAACTTTGATGACGCTGAATTCATGGCTACACTCTTATCCACTATCCCAAATATAAATACACATCATTTAAAAGTGACCAATCTATCAAAAATGGTGACAACACTACAGTCAATTATGGAAGCTGTGACCCCTGGAGATTCTTACATAATGACACCAGAGCCTACTCATTCTACTCACATGTACATCATGCCTACTCAAGGATAATTATTTTGTTATTATTACACTCCATTGAATATTCAGCGATAGTCATATCAGATCATTCCCCTGTATTAATAGATTTGATTTGATTCTCCATCAATGGGAACCCCACAATGGAGATTCAATACATCACTACTGTCCAACGATGCTGATCAGTCAGTGGGTCTTACAACATGTCCCCTGAAGATCAATGCAGCTTTTAAAGCTTACTATTCCAAACTTTATACTTCTGAACCCCCTCCTACAGACTCAAACATGAACGCATATTTGGACAGCATAGACATACCAGCTATTGATATTTTAACACAGATATCACTAAATCAACCAATAACCCTAGGGGAAATATATGACAGTATTAGGGAAATGAACAATGGCAAATCACCAGGGCCTCATGGGCTGCCGTCTGAGTTTTACAAAAAAGTCTCCACTCTTTTAGCCCCTTTATTACTAGATATGTTTAACCATTCCCTGTCTATAAGAACATTGCCAAAAACTTTGACGGACGCATCAATTTCAGTTATCCTTAAAAAGGTTAAGAATCCTGTTGAATGCAGTTCCTATCGACTATATCACTTCTAAATGTTGATGTAAAAATTCTAGCAAAAATACTGGCAAGAAGATTGTAAACATGTCTCCCCTCAATAATCTCTGAGGACCAAACTGGCTTCATCAGAGGTCGTCAGTTATTATCCAATATAAGACGTCTATTAAATATTTTCTCTGCCCCATCCAATGCGATAAAGCCTGAAATAGTGCTCTCATTAGATGGGGAAAAAGCCTTTGACAGGGTAGAATGGGGGTACTTGTTTAAAGGAGAACTCCGGGCAATTTTTACGTTAATCCTGATCGCTATAACTATGCGAGTACTGTCGATAGGAAAAAAAACGAGGCGAATCGGTGCTAGCATCATGGCGCTACTGCAGCTAAGGCCGAGAGCTCCCACTTAGCTAAAACGGCAGTTTTGGGGGCATATCATAAAGAGTGCCTTTGTTCCTCTTAACAGACACAAAATGCAACTAAAATGTCTGTGCAACATGAACAGGGCCCTTACATGACAACAAGATGCGTTTTCAACTCAGACATTGTTTAAATTCACCTACCTTGTTAGCTGCTAGCTGCCGTCTGATGAGTGAGTGTGTTCAGCCAGGCTTCGGTAATAATCATCAAGCAGCAGTTCTGTGTATTTGTAGCATATATATATCCATTTTGTGTGCAATCCATCTGGCGTTGGTGAATAGTAGTCTCTGCAGTGGCGAACTGTGCGTTAGTTGCCTTAGCCAGGCTAGCAGGTTCGACCGGCGTTTCCTTCTAACTCCTCCCCGCCTTCCCCGCCTGCCGCGGCCGACAACAATCCACGGGCGCCCGCTGGTCTGGTGGATGTCCTCCAGAGGACAGTTCATGCTTTCGCGGCGAAATTTTTGCGGCGAAAAAAGTTTATTTCCCCCTCAAAAATTCCCCCTCGAAAGCATGAACTGTCCTCTGGAGGACATCCACCAGACCAGCGGGCGCCCGTGGATTGTTGTCGGCCGCGGCAGGCGGGGAGGAGGTAGAAGGATATGCCGGTCGAACCTGCTAGCCTGGCTAAGGCAACTAACACACAGTTCGCCACTGTAGAGACTACTATTCACCAACGCCAGATGGAATGCACACAAAATGGATATATATGCTGCAAATACACACAGAACTGTTGCTTGATGATTATTACCGAAGCCTGGCTGAACACACTCACTCATCAGACGGCAGCTAGCAGCTAACAGGGTAGGTGAATTTAAACAATGTCTGAGTTGAAAACGCATCTTGTTTTCATGTAAGGGCCCTGTTCATGTTGCACAGACATTTTAGTTGCATTTTGTGTCTGTTAAGAGGAACAAAGGCACTCTTTATGATATGCCCCCAAAACTGCCGTTTTAGCTAAGTGGGAGCTCTCGGCCTTAGCTGCAGTAGCTCCATGATGCTAGCACTGATTCGGCTCGTTTTTTTTCCTATCGACAGTACTCACATACTTATAGCGATCAGGATTAACGTAAAAATTGCCCGGAGTTCTCCTTTAAGGTGCTGGGAAAATTTGGGTTTGGGAAACAATTCATAGCATGGATACGCCTTCTTTATACATCACCCCTTGCCCGTGTTAACACAAACAGGCAGTACTAAACATACTTTCCTCTGTCTCGCGGAACTCGCCAAGGGTGTCCACTGTCACCTCTGCTGTTCGCCCTTGCTATCGAACCGTTAGCCATCCTGCCAAGAACATCAACACATCTGCAGGGTATCAGACGGGGAAATCTTTAGCATCGTGTTTCCCTATATGCAGATAATCTGCTAATTTACATAACAGATCCCATCAACTGCGCTAATAAAATCATACAGCTACTAGAGGAATTTGGTACATTTTCAGGCTACAAAATCAATCTCCAATTAATTTCCCAATAAATTCTAAAGCCAAAACACAGGGACAAATTCCTTTCAATCTTTCACCAAAAAGTGTTCAATATCTAGGGATTAACATTACCGATTCATTTCAGGGGTTACATAAAAATAACATTGGCAAGCTGATGACTAAAGTGAAAACCGACCTACAGAGATGGTCCAGGTTGCCAATGTCATTAACGGGCAGAGTACAAATTATAAAAATGAATGTCTTGCCCAGATTTTTGTTCCTTTTTCAATGTCTACCTAATGTCTAGCAAAGTTTCATGTTGTGTCGAGCCTTCTTAGTGTTTTAAAAAAATAGCTATTTTGAGGCTAGCATAAAAGTGCCCCTAGCACTCCCATTCAAAAGGCCATTTGACCGAAAATACGGTAAATCTTAAAAGTGGCAATTCCGTCCTACATATGCTTTTAAACGAAAGTATGACTCGGGTACATTCACAAAAAGACCCTAGTTTGCATTTTGGCGAGAGTTACGCTTTAAAGTTAAACAGGAGTGGGAAAACGAGCTAGTCCAATTTCAAGACTCCTGGTGGGACAGGGCCAAATTACGTGTGAATTACTCCTCATCCTGCGCCCGTCTTAATACAATACAAAGTACTACACAGAATGCATTTTAGCAAAGCCAAATTAGCGAAGTTTTTCCCTGGAACCAGTGAGCCCTGTAATAGATGTGCCTTTGTCCCATCCAACCTAGCCCATACCTTCTGGCTATGCTCAAAGCTAACAGGATTCTGGAAAAACTTTTTCAAGATTACATCTGATGTTCTAGATACAGGTATCACTCAGTGTCCACATATTGCCATATTTGGAGTTCCCCTGTACCACTCTGAATTTAGTAAACAGAAATTAAATGTGTTAGCCTCTCTGATTGCCTGCAGACGAATCCTTCTACACTGGAAGTCACCCAAATCCCCAGCAGATAAGTCTTGGGAGACTGATTTAATGTCATTCCTTAAGCTAGAAAAGATCAAATTCTCACTTAGAGGGTCAACTGAGAAATTCTACACTACATGGCAGCCTCTCCTCTCATATTTTGATAATGTAGCTATGACCCCTGCCACTTAGAGAGAAACTAAACTTTTTTTTTGTTCTAACCAGTTGTACTGTTGCAACAATGTCAAGGTACAGATACAAGTTGTTTTATGTGATACATTGATGGAGAAAAGTGGACCAACCGGGGGGGGGGGGGGGGGGGGGGGGTTGGGTGGGTTTTGAGTTTTGTACGTTTTCTTTTTTGACTGTTATTAGGGCCCGAGCGCCGACTGCAGCGAAGGCCCTATTGGAACTGAAGGAATTATTATTACGGCCCGAGCGCCGACAGCAGCGAAGGCCCTTTTGGAACTGAAGGAATTATTATTACGACCCGAGTGCCGACAGCGGCGAAGACCCTATTGGAACTGAAGGAATTATTATTATTAGGGCCCAAGCGCCGACAGCGCCGAAGGCCCTATTGGAACTGAAGGAATTATTAGGGCCCGAGCGCCGACAGCAGCGAAGGCCCTATTGGAATTGAAGGAATTATTATTAGGGCCCGAGCGCCGACAGCAGCGAAGGCCCTATTGGAACTGAAGGAATTATTATTAGGGCCCGAGAGCCGACAGTGGCGAAGGCACTATTGGAACTGAAGGAATTATTATTATTATTATTATTATTATTAGGGCCCGAGCGCCGACAGCGGCGAAGGCCCTATTGGAACTGAAGGAATTATTATTATTATTATTAGGGCCCGAGCGCCGACAGCGGCGAAGGCCCTATTGGAACTGAAGGAATTATTATTATTTTCTGCAAGTAAATTGGCTTTTTGAGGCGCTTAACATATTCAAAAACTCACCAAAATTGGCGGGCGCATCAAGTCTGGCGAAAATGCATGCGCACAAAAATGGCTCGCTAGCGCCCCCTAGAAAGTTAAAAAAATTGAGCCCCTGCTGTGCGTTTAACGTAGACTCACGAACTCGGTACACATATGTAACATGTCGAGATGTCCAAAAATTTCATTAGAGCCATACCCTAAACCCAACAGGAAGTCCGCCATTTTGATTTCAATGTTCGAAATTAGTGCAATGTTGGCCATTTCCACATGTCGTACTTTAACGAACTCCTCCTAGAGATTTCATCCGATCAACTTCAAATTTGGTCTGTCTGTAAGACGTTAAAGATGAAAAGTTGTTAAAAGAAAAACTTTCGTCATAGGGCGTGGCCGTGGCGGGGCGGCCATTCTGTGCATTTTGCCGCCAAAACAGGAAGTGGGTGTAACTCGAGTGTACATTGTCCGATTGGCTCGAAACCTTTCAGGATTCACAAGAGTCCAACCCTGAGGACAAATAAAGGCCGATATTTACTTAAAAGTCATAGAGCCCCCTAGTGGTAACAGGAAGTAGGCCTAAAAGTCAAGGTGCTATACTTTAACGAACTCCTCCTAGAGATTTAATCCGATGAACTTCAAACTTGGTCTGTATCTTCTCAACACCTTAAAGATGAAAAGTTATTAAAAGAAAAACTTTTTGTCAGACGGTGTGGGCGTGGCGTGGCGGCCATTTTGAGTGTTTAGCGATGAACAAAGAAGTCGTTGTAACTTGAGTGTACGTTGTCGTATCTGCCCGAAAATTCTCACGATTGACGAGGGTCCAGGCCTGAGGACACCTACAGGCCAAAATTGACTTTTGGTCATAGCGCCCCCCGCTGGCAACAGGAAATGCACCTTATATGACAAACATCATCCGATTTACATGAAACTTATAATGTGTAGTCTACATGTGATACTGATGCTTTGGCCACGCCCCCTGTCACAGCTAAGGAACTGTATGACGTAGAGTCTCGTGTGAGGTATCATTGAACTCAGCAGGGAGTTCCCTTTTCATTGGTGACGATTTCCAGAGTGCCGCGCAAATGCACGGTAGCAAGGAGCGGCGAATGCCGGTAACCCCGACGCACGCAGAGGAGCGAGGGCCCGTCCATCGCTGCTTGCAGCTTTAATTATTGTTGTTGTTGTTGTTATTCTCTTCTTTCTTCTCTTTTGTTCTCACTTTCTTTCTTCTCTACCTTTTTCACGTTTGTTTATAAAAAAAATTACGGTAACACTTGCAAACGTACAAGATTTGTCATCTGATGTGTTGTGTTCCAATAAACAAATTTATAAAAAAAAAAAAAAAAAAAAAAAAAAGTCTTAGTTACAACACGATGGAGCTAGCAAAGCAGTTTTGTGTTTATATGTGCGAGCAGGATTTATTCAGTTTGGGAAATCCCCCGGTCTCTAAAAGCTACAGCTCAAATTGTCTGGCTGACTAAACAAGGACAGACCCATCTGCTAGCGATAGGGGCCGAGACTGAGAGAACTACATTGAGCTACATGGATAAATATGCACCAAACAAGCCACTTTCAAATTTTGCTGTTCTCATGAATACAAAAGTTAGGTGACCCTTCCCCTTAGACTAAAAAAAATTGGATGACCCTCCCATCAACAAAGAATAAAAAAACATGACCCTCCCCTATTTTCCTCCGGTGGTCCATTCCATAAATACCAAACGGTCCCTAAATGTGCTATATAAATAATATTGAACTTGAATGTTTCAACTCACCTGCAGCTCCAGTGGTGCTTCCCAACTCTGCAGCATCTCCTGGATCTCTACAGACTTCTTGTGGAAATGCTCAATGTTCTCCTCATTGTCATGGATCTCATCCTACAATGCAATGAAACACAAAACGGGGTTTTACCTACTATTAAAAGGGTTAGTTGCAGCCACGAGCCGTTTTGGGCACCATCTAAACCGAATTAATCTAACTGAAGGACTTTTCTCAGATTTTAAAGATTGTCGGTGCCTAGTGTACTTCCTCAGCTTGCTGAGTGTGTGAAATTGCCAGTTTATTATATTGAAAAACATCAAATTTTATGGAGGGAGGACTAAACCACCCCCCACCAAAACGTGTGCACCTAAGTCTTCAACAAACCTAGGGAAAACACTGTACAAATGACATATATGGGAGAAATTAAAATATCAGGGATATATAACACTCTCTTAAAGTGTCACGATAACAGTTGTACTTCTATGGGAATCTTACCCTCATGGCAATAACTTGTTGCTTGTTGTGGAAGGGATGGCTCTCTGCAAACAGGGCCAGTTTGGCCCCTGCCCATCTGTCCACCTCCCCCCCCAGCATCAGCTGTTTGTCCCACAGCTCCACCCCTACCCGCAGGTTATCCATGTAGGCATCTGTCTTCTCCGTCACCTGCAACAGCGCCAACAATCAACTCAGTCAAGTTAAGCTGATAACAGAAGACTTCCATCAGGATTTCCAAACTGGTAAGTAGTCCTTTTTTTTGCAGCTTTGAAATTTAATTTTAATATTTCCCACAGAGTTGGATATACTGTAATCTCAGTTGCTGGAGCCAAGCAATGTGATTAATGCACTGTAACTTATTTAACGTAGTAACGATATTTTCAATGCCGTAGAATCAAAAGTTAAAACTCCTGCTTTAATCCGTCTTCTTAACCTGCAGGTTAAGTAGAATATCTAAAAATCTATTTGTTTGGGGGCAAAAAAGTATTTAGTCAGTCACCAATTGCGCAAGTTATCCCACTTAAAAAGATGAAAGAGGCCTGTAATTTTCATCATAGGTACACTTCAACTATGAGAGACAAAATAAGAAAAAAAAAAAAATCCAGAAAATCACATTGTAGGATTTTAAATGAATTCACTGGTAAATTCCTCGGTAAAATAAGTATTTGGTCACCTACAAACAAGCAAGATTTCTGGCTCTCACAGACCTGTAACTTCTTCTTTAAGAGGCTGCTCTGTCCTCCACTCGTTACCTGTATTAATGGCACCTGTTGGAACTTATTATCAGTATAAAAGACACTTGTCCCTAACCTTAAACAGTCACACTCAAAACTTCACTATGGCCAAGACCAAAGATCTGTCAAAGGACACCAAAAACAAAATTGTAGACCTGCACCAGGCTGGGAAGACTGAATCTGCAATAGGTAAGCAGGTTGGTGTGAAGAAATCAACTGTGGGAGCAATTATAAGAAAATGGAAGACATACAAGACCACTGATAATCTCCCTCGATCCGGGGCTCCAAGCAAGATCTCACCCTGTGGGGTCAAAATGATCACAAGAACGGTGAGCAAAAATCCCAGAACAACACAGGGGGACATGGTGAATGACCTGCAGAGAGCTGGGACCAAAGTAACAAAGGCTACCATCAGTAAAACACTACACCGCCAGGGACTCAAATCCTGCATTGCCAGACGTGTCCCCCTGCTTAAGCCAGTACATGTCCAGGCCCGTCTGAGGTTTGCTAGAGGGCATTTGGATGATCTAGAAGAGGATTGGGAGAATGTCATATGGTCAGATGAAACCAAAATAGAACTTTTTAGTAAAAACTCAACTCGTCGTGTTTGGAGGAGATGCTGAGTTGCATCCAAAGAACACCATACCTACTGTGAAGCATGGGGGTGGAAACATCATGCTTTGGGGCTGTTTTTCTGCAAAGGGACCAGGACGACTGATCCGTGTAAAGGAAAGAATGAATGGGGCCTTGTATCGTGAGCTTTTGAGTGAAAACCTCCTTCCATCAGCAAGGGCACTGAAGATGAAACGTGGCTGGGTCTTTCAGCATGACAATGATCCCAAACACACCGCCCGGGCAACGAAGGAGTGGCTTCGTACGAAGCATTTCAAGGTCCTGGAGTGGCCTAGCCAGTCTCCAGAGCTCAACCCCATAGAAAATCTTTGGAGGGAGTTGAAAATCTGTGTTGCCCAGCGACAGCCCCAAAACATCACTGCTCTAGAGGAGATCTGCATGGAGGAATGGGCCAAAATACCAGCAACAGTGTGTGAAGACGTTTGACCTCTGTCATTGCCAACAAAGGGTATATAACAAAGTATTGAGATTAACTTTTGTTATTGACCAAATACTTATTTTCCACCATAATTTACCAATAAATTCATTAAAAATCCTACAATGTGATTTTCTGGATTTTTTTTTTTTTCTCATTTTGTCTCTCATAGTTGAAGTGAAAATTACAGGCCTCTCTCATCTTTTTAAGTGGGAGAACTTGCACAATTGGTGGGTGACTAAATACTTTTTTGCCCCACTGTAAATATGATAAGTACACTATCTAGAGTTGGACCAATCGATTTTGAGTGGGATATACTGCAATTCCTTTTCAGTTCGATTTTATTTGTATAAAAATGCTCTGTGCAGTAACCTGGAGCAGGTTTTTATACTCAGATTGAAAAAGGGTCCTGTAACCTCGTACAGTTTTGGAGAAAAAGTTATTTAATAGTCAATGTTTTATTATGAACATACAATTGTATTTTCCATTAAAGAAAAGTTAAAAAATGTTTCTGTATGCTGGTAATTATAGTTCTTAGAAAGAAAGAAAAATCGGAATTAGCTAAATTTGGAACTGGCAGGTCAGACTTTAAAAAAAATAGAAAATTGCAATTGGTGAATCTCTATTACTATCCATATGTTCACATAGACGCTTACATCCAGCCAGTTGTCCATGAGTGTGTCAGCCTCGGCTTCAAAGGGAGTCTCACGGCAGTCTGGGAACTTCTTCAGTTGGGACTGCAGCTGTCTGCAAACACTTCTCATCTCTTCCATACGCTCCCCAATACCTGCCAGCTCTGCCTTAATATCACACACCTGGACAGGCAGACACATGTCCACATCTAACTGAACACACTGTTCCAACATTTTATTGAAGAAAATGAGGCAGTATGATGCACATACAGAAGGCATTTTCAGTGTTTTCAAGTCATTTCACCTACAGGTTTCCTCAACCGAAACAATAAAATACATAAGAGCAAACAGAGAAGGACAACATTAAACTAAAAATAAGCAAATATATAAGCAAACAAATAAATAGGATAAGACACGAAAGTAAAAGAAAAAAAAAATCTGTCTACTGAACACACTGTGACTGAGCTTATTTAGAATGTGTCTGCCATTTACTGGTCCATGCTAACACTCTGCTTACGTGTGAACCCGGCCTTTCAACAGCACATGAAGGAATTCTTCAAATAAATGGGGTTGGTTATGTGGACTAACCGTGGTAATACTTCTCTGCAGGTTGCCCTTGCTCAGGTAGGAGGCCTGATCACTGATGCTGTGCTCTGCTTTCTGCATGGTGTTGCTCAGGTGACTGCGGCAGCTCTGACATTTCTTGAGAAGCTCCAGCAGGATGCTGCACTGCTTCTTTCTGCAAGAAAAAAACAACAACAGAAGGGACTTTAAGTGATGTCTCGCCTTCTGTCGGCCATACACACACTGCTTTCTTCTTTGTATCTAAACACAATTGTAAGAATAGCTAACGTATATTACCAAGGTGGTCACAGTCACTTATTCATTAACTTACTTACCATTTATACAGTTACTTAAGCTCAGTGTGCTTCTCCTGCCTAACCTACCTGTCAAAGAAAGCTGTCTGAGTGTCCATCCACTGACTCTCCAGCTCCTGAAGGAGGTGTTCTCCTCCTCCCTGTTTCTCTTGAAGTTCCAGGAGGTTCTGGAGCTCTGCGTGCTGGGCCTGCAGCTGACCCTCCAAATCGGACAGGAAACGGAGCCTGGAAAGTTATCAAGACATTATTTCTCGGTTATCTGGTTTTTAATTATGCAAGTAAATGTCTTTAAATGTCTTTGATTTATATTATAAGAAACAACTTGTGTGTGCATGCAGTAAACAAACTCTGTTTCACAGTGCAATCTTTCACACTGCCAGTGGTGGAAGAAGTATTTAGATCCTCTACTTAAGTACTAATACCACATTGTTATAATACTCTGTTAAAAGTAAAAGACCTGCATTGAAAATTATACTTGAGTAAAAGTATGTAAGTATCATCAGAAAAGTGTACTTAAAGTATTAAAAGTAAAAGTAAGTGCAGAAATATCCTCACATTTTAGAAACTGCATAAATATACACAGCACACACCTGTGTTGCACAGCATGCATGGTGGGCTCCTTCACGCCTTGTGTTTCAATTGTGTCCTGCAGCTTCCTCAGCTCCCCCAGCAGCGTCCTCTTCCTCAGGCCCAGCGATTTGCTCTGTGTCTCCTTCTGGAGGCCCTTCTGCTGGCTGACCAGCTTACTGTCCGCCTCCTCCAGCCTCCTTAGCAGGGCAGTCACCATGTCCAGGCAGGAGGCCGGGACTCCATCCCTGGTGACCGTCAACCGGGCCCCCTGCAGGAGCACATCCAGCTGAGGCGCCTTTTCTTTCAGACTGTCGACGCTCTGCCGGATCAGAGCCAGCTTGGAGCGACAGTCCTGCAGTATCACAGTGTCAGTGCAGGGGGCGCCCTGGACTCCAGAGATGTCCTCGTCCACAGTACGTAGCGACATGAGGAAGCGGTCGAGGGCACGGGCGGCTGCTTCACTCTTCCGGACCTGCTGTCGAAGCTGATCCAGGCTGGTTCTGTGAGTCTCCACCTCACAGGACAGAGGGAAGCAGTCTCTGGGGTCCAGATCGCTCGAGTCAGGGTCTAGACGGGACAGCTGGTCCAGCTCGCTCTGGATGTTGTCATCCAGTTCCTTTCGCAAAAGGAGACAAAGTGTAGCGTAAGATGAGATGGCTGTGTAGGGTTATTACCCTTAGTTTACAAGTTCAATGTTTGCATTTTTATGCCAAAGCTGTTTCAGCTACAAGCACAATGTTAAACCTACATTGTGTAATTTTTTTAGTTGATTCTTAGCAAAAACCCCTTTGTTCTTTCACAAATATGTGCTCATTCATGTGTAATTACTTCCACCAACTAATCAAAGTATTCTCGTACGCATAGAATCTGCCATTCAGAATCATTCAGGAGCGAGTCGCTCGAATGACGGCCACCATGTTGCACCTCCATCTTTAAAATACATTAGCAAAAGAGGGAGATACCTCCGCCTTTCGCACTTTTACACTCAGTGGCACCGTGACGAATGCCAAGGAGGGCTAGAAAGTAATATTCAATTGGTTGTCACATACAATTTCACCGCTAGATGGGAGACATTCTTACACAATGTAGCTTTAAGGTGCATTCAGACCGAAGCAAAGCATTTTTCCCTGTCTTGATTTGCCCATATTTAACCTGTGTTTAAGGGTTTTGTAGTAAGTCAATTAACTATCGTTCTTCATAGAAAGAAGAAGTGTCTGTCCTTTTTCCTCTGGTGACTTGTTTTCCTACAGCTTTGGGATACATATTTTTATTCGTTAAAACACATGGATGTTTGTGAGTTGTGTTCAGTTTGAACAGACCTTTAGAGTTAATCATCCAATTGTGATTTTCAGTCATCAGTTTGGGTTTCTGACTTGTTTATTTTGATAATATAGGTGGCACTGTTTTCTGCATACACTGCAAGTAAATCTAGGCCTTGGAGAGGAGTCACCATTATTAATACCTATAATTGCTACATGACTTCTGTGTGACAGACTGAATAACACAAAATAAAAGGTATTCATTGCTGACAGAAGACCTTGATATCTTTGAGGATGTTGGTGTTGGCCAGTGTGAAAGCAGTGATGTCTTTGGGCTGTCTCAGGTAGCGGTCCAGACGGTCGGTGAAGTCCACCATGTGGTTCTCGGTGGAGTCGATCTGCCTGAGGGCGGCGCCCAGCGAGCTGCCCATCCTCTGAAGTTTAGACTGTTGGCTGCGCCATTGCTCCTGCAGCTCGGCCTTCCCCTGTTCATGACCAGTGTTCCCGCTCAACTGGGAACACTGGTTTGCATACTC
Source organism: Zingel zingel (assembly GCA_023566125.1). Classification (NCBI taxonomy): domain Eukaryota; kingdom Metazoa; phylum Chordata; class Actinopteri; order Perciformes; family Percidae; genus Zingel; species Zingel zingel. Next base: position 4,394,721 of record CM042333.1, read on the forward strand.
AGACCACAGAGACTCTGTCTCCTGCCTCAAGAACTAGGAAAAGAGTTCAACTCAAAATTATTGGCATGTGATGGGGATTGATTCACTTAGTACTACTATTACTGCTATTATTTCTCATCTCTATTAGTACTATAATTGCTACTGTTCATCATACCAACTGTTATTATTATTATTATTATTATTATTATGAATCATCTAAATCTGTATCTGATACACACAAACTGATATTGTACCTGGATTTCCTGGAGCCTTGTATGCAGGCCTTTCAGAGAGACGGAATCAGAGGGCACATCCTTGATGCTCTGTTCATTTTTAGCCAGTTGGGTTTGCAGAGACCTCTTACAATTCTCATATCTAAGAAATAACAAACAAAAAAAGAAAACAGGTTACTTCTAACACTTACCTCCAAATAGTTTAGGTCAATACTCCTTATGTTATGTTAGCTTATCAAAGCCTAGACTACACTGAATTTAGTCTACCTTTCTAAAGCCTCCTTTTTGGTGACTTCTTCCTCTACAGATGCCTGCTTTTCAACCTCCCTCCTCTCCATACAGAATGTATTCATTGTCACTTGAAGAACCTGAAAAAACAAGAGTTTTTTTCTGTTATTTTAAACCTCTGCTCAGTGGACATCTGTAGAAGACAGTATAATCGGTAACACTTTACTTGAAGGTATCTACATAAGAGTGACATGACACTGTCATGAACACATGACACTAACCATAACTTGTCATGACAAAAACCGAATGACACTTACTAAAAGAAGCGTTATGTCATAAACATTTATGACTTGTTTATAATGTTTATGACACGTTCATGACAGTGTCATGTCACTCTTATGTAGATACCTTCAAGTAAAGTGTAACCGCATAATCTTACAGGTATAAATGCAGATAACAGGAAATGTGAAACAGTTGTGACTGGATAAGTGTTAGCAGTATCTGCAAACGTTCAATATAAAGATTTACAGTTTCAATGGGAGTGAGTCATACCTCAGTGGAGACATGAGGTTTGTCACTTGGTCTTGTAGATTTGTTTTGTGTGGTCAGATCCTCGCTGAAGGCAACAGGAATCCTGTGAAACAGACATGAGGATAATCATTTCCCTTGTGTTTCTTTTTACCTTTTTTTTTTTTAACTGCTGCACAAGACAGCATCTATCTTTAAACATTAACAAGTGGCTTTGGGACATTTGGCTTTTGAAGATTAAAGGACCATCAAATTATGTAAAATGACAAATTGCACTGCTAAATTTCTTTATCTCCAAACATCACGTTTAATAGGTTATCTTAACTTATTCAGATTTGTATATTCAGACTTTTTTAATGAAGACAAGAGAATAATTCTGCCAATAGGTTAAGATGGTGTAAGGTAGGTAGACTTAGGATAAGATTCAGTAAAAGAATAAATTACTTGCTCACTGTTGCTGTTTAGAAGACTGCATTTCACATTTAATAATATCTCACCTAGAATCAGGGAGTGGTGCGTCTTGGTCTCCGCTGAACTGCCGCTGGATGGCAGCCAGCCTCGTCTCACACTCCCTCAACTGAGTCTGGGCCAGGCGGTGAGCATCCTCAGGGCTCAGGGTGTCACACAGCTCTTTCAAGGCCTCGAGGTGCTGCCCTGCCTGGGCAAAGCTTTCCTCCGCTGAGAAACAAGCCTGGGGAATGTCGACAGAGTGCAAACACTAAATAAACAAAAGGCATGTTAAAGCTAGATGATTAATACTACCAATTCAAACTTTAACTTAGAAACCTATTTTGTTTTAGTTCAGCATTTTTGTTGATCTATACACATCTGAACTGACTTAAAAAGAAATGTTTAACTTGCTCGTCCTGCTCAACAGCATCCAATATTACAGAATTTCATTCATGTATCAAGCTTGGTTTTGACAGCGTAACAGACATACTGCAACAAACAAGTCAACCCCCAGATGACAGCAGTCCACAGATAAGAAATAAAATAAAACAATGCTGTTAGAATCTTTAACTGAAAATGTGATGTCTTCTCTACTGTTACTTTGTAGTGTATAACTGCTGAGCATTTCATCTAAATTAGTTAATTTAGTTTTTTATATTGTGTATGATTTCAGTGTTTTTTTCTCTGGCCCAGCAAGTTACAATAAAATCCAGATACTAAATAAGGTTATATGGTACTTCAAAAACACCCAACAAACAGTACTCTCTTAAAGAGCAACCAAAATGAAGTATTGCAATTACCAAGTCCCATTGACAGAGACTCCTTGGAGGCATACAAAAAAGACGGAGGAAAAAAGGTTAGTTAAGCAGAGCAGATAAACTAGTTGCATACCCATCCACCAAAGCACACCTGCCAAGAGTTTAGCTCCAATTTAGCTTTAATTTAGCTACCTGGACCTGGTTTTCTAAGCGGGAGCTTAAGTGCATCTCATACTGCAGGGCAGCTTTGTTAAAGTCTTTCCTTGTCACTTCACAACGTAAATGTTGCAAAAAGCCTGAGATCTCAGCTCTCACAACCTGGGAGAAAAAATAAAATGAATGCAAAAAAAAAAAACACATGACATGTTAGAACATAGTATTCAATAAAAAGGTTTATTGTATTAATGGTTTATATACATGCAAATAAATAATTAGCTGACATTCATATCTTAAGTTGCCATCTCCAGCCATTCCTGCTTCGGCGGCACTGCGGCCGTTTGTAAGTCTAGCGGAAACGTTAACAGACAGTCTAATGATGGAAAGCCAAAAAGGAAAAGGGAAAGGTGGCGCTGAGAATGTCAGACTCAAAAGGAGAAAAAGGTATTGTGTTGCTGTGCTCGGTGTTGTTCATCCCCCCCCCCCCCTCTCCCCCCCCCGTGTGTCTTTGCTCTGCAGCTTCGTTGTAAACCAACCAATCAGTGCGCAGCTCATCTAAATATTCATGAGAATACCATATAAGGGAGAAAACCTCTTGTTTCATTCTAGGGCTATTTCACAGGGTTGCATTAGGGCGCATAGAACAGCACCCGGGCCATTTTCAGCCCAACCAATGTTACATACCCTATTCGGAGACCTTAAGGAACAGTGTGAAATACCCTATATCATCATAATCACCCATTTAACACCAATCTCCCACAGTAAGTGAGTGTATCCTACCTCCCACTGTGTCCTGACAGACTGGGTAAATAACTCCATGTCTCTGAGTTGTGAGGGGGTACAAAAGGCCTCCATGCCCTTGGCTGCTCTCAAGAACTCCTCTAGCAACTCTGGGTCCAGGGTCTTCAGAGTCTCCTGAGGGGAAAGACATATATATAATTGCAGACTGGCTCCTTGAAAATTATTCAAAGGCAATAACATTTATTCTATTATATTTTAACTTATTTAATTTAGAAACTTCAGTTAAAAACTGTAACAGGAAAAAAAGAATTGCTGTATTTTGGCATATTTTATCTGAAAAGAAAGACCAACCCACCACTGAGTGTTTAAATCATGAAATGTAGTTTTCATGGACTGGGTAAACTGTTTTAATTGTAATATCAATTGGTAATGTAGAGTACCAAGGTTACTCATTGAGTATGATATTACAATACAGAAGTGATTACATTTACCTCTTTCACTGATGCTTGCTCGGCTGATATAGATTTGTCTTTAAAAACGTTAATGGTTTCAAGGATGTGCTCCTGCAGACAGTGCTTGGCCTCCTCAAAGCCATTCCTGGCTAAAGCCTGGGCCTTGGAGTAAGCCTCAGTGTAGGCCTGGGGAGGCACCTGGGCCAGGGCCAGAGGTTTAATGCACAGGTCTGGTGACTCTGCCAGGGACTGAGGAAGAACATTGACCTGGGAGAGGAGAATAGTTTGGGACTGCGGAGGAGACTGGGTTTGAGGTTTTGACTGTGGAAGTTGTGGTTTGGCCTGTGGGGGTGACTGGGCCTTAGATTCTGGTGCAGTTTGGGCCTTGGGTAGTGTTGGGGACTGAGCCTGAAGTTGGGGCTGTGGTGGCAATTGTGCCTGTGGTTTGGGTTGTGGTAGTGCTTGGGCCTTGGGTTGGGTTGGTGACTGAACTTTGGGTAGAGTTGACGATTGAGCCTCAAGTAGTGGTGCTGTTTGGGCCTGTGGTGGTGACTGGGCCTTGGGTTGGGTTGGTGACTGAACCTTGGGTAGAGTTGGTGATGGAGCCTTGAGTAGTGGTGCTGGTTGGGCCTGTGGTTTGAGTTGTGGTGGTGACTGGGCCTTGGGTTGGGTTGGTGACTGAACCTTGGGAAGAGTTGGTGATGGAGCCTTGAGTAGTGGTGCGGTTTGGGCCTGTGATTTGGGTTGTGGTGGTAAGTCAGCCTTCATTTTTGACTGAGCCATGGGTTGGGCAGGTGGAAACTGGGGCTCAGCTAAGGCTTGTGGCAGTGATTCGTCCTTGGGTTGGGTTGGTGACTGAACCTTAGGTTGAGTTGGTGATTGAATCCCTGGTTGTGGTGCCAATTGGGCAACAGGTTTGGATTGTGGATGTGATTCACCTTTTGGTTGAGTTGCTGACTGAATATTTGGTTGTGGCTGGAGCTGGGCCTGATGTTTGGGTTGTGGAGGTGGCTGCTGCAACTTAAGATTGAGCTGAGGCTGCCGAGTCTGAGCCTGGGGCTTTCCCGGTACCCATGACTGGGTCTGGATGTGTGTTTGGGACTGGTCCTGCAGCTGAGAGTGGAGTTGAAGCTGTGAAGGAAGCTGAGGATGGGCTTGGTGTGGTGGTTGCGATTGGGGAGGTATTTGAGCTAGCATCTGAGGCTGTGGGTGATGCTGAGTTTGATGCTGAATCTGTTGCTGAGACTGAGGCTGTGCATAAGGCTGGGGCTGAAGTTGAGGCTGAGCTTGAACCCAAGTCTGTTGCTGAACTTGACCTTGTTGCGTCTGGATATGCAACATATTATAAGCTGTCATCTGAGGTTGTTGTTGCATGGAACTCTGAGGTCTCATTTGGGGTTGTGTTTGAGTCCAGGGTTGGGTTTGCATCTGAGGCTGAGGAAAGGATGGCCCCATGTGAGAATACATGTGGGGCCCGATCTGAGGTCCTTGCTGGGGCCCAGCTTGGGGCCACTGTGGTAGAGCCTGAAGTGTTGGATAAGCCTGAGACTGTGGAGCTTGACATATTTGCTGAGGGTATGGTTGGGGAATTGGATGCCTCTGCTGGGCAATGGCTTGGTTTTGTGGCTCTTGTTTGAGTGTCCACTGCTGGGATGAAGACTGACCCTGGGAGTAACCTTGGGGGTAAAGTGGAGGTTGTGCTGTAGCCTGTGGATGCTGGACAGACATTGGGCATGATACTGTAACTTGACTCCAAGCATGGATTTGGCCCTGGGAGATATGGCCTGGGTGCTGGACCTCTGGCTGAGCATGTGTGGCATACTGAGTCATAGGCTGAGAATGACCCTGAGGCTGAACTACAAGTTGAGCTTGGGTTTGATTTTGAGTCGAAGGTTGGGCATGACTTGGTCGGGTCATTGGCTGAGGATGGGTTTGAACCTGGGCATGTGTTGGTGGCTTAGGGGAAGGCGGCCTGACAGGGGCCCATGACTGTGGATGACTACGAAGCTGAATGTGGGATGGCACAGGAGGCTGAATTTGGCCCTGCAGTGGAGCCTGAATAGGAGCCGAAGGTCTGACTTGAGCCCATGTCTGCACTTGAGCTACAGCTGGGCTAAGGGCTAGACCCTGTGGCTGCATAGACGGCTGAGGTCCAGCTGGGACACATGTTTGGGACTGAGTCTGAACCTGGGGCTGGAGCTGTAGTTGTGTCTGTGGCTGGGTCAATGAGGGCTGTGGCAAAACTGTTGTCTGTGACTGACTATGGCTCACTCTGTTTTGGGACATGGTCTTCAGTGGTCGCTGACCGTCACTTGTGGACTGCACTTGCACTTGAAAGGCTGCCTGAGATTTAGACTGAACCAGAGTTTGGGGTTGTGTCTGATTTTGGGCCTTTGTTTGTGGGTGAGGCTGAGCCATAGTTACGGTCTGGGATTTAGCCTTGGTGTCTCTATCTGGTTGAGCCGGTCTTACAATAGGCTGTGGTTGTTTTTCCTTTTGTTGTTGTTGCAGCAATTGTTCCTGTTGCTTTTGCTGTTTTTCCAGTCGCTGTGGTTGTTGTTGCTGATGCTTCCCTTTTTGTTGTTGCTGCTGATGTTGCAGATGTTCTTGCTGCTGCTGCAACTTTAGAGTTTGAGGTTGCTGTGTTTCTTTTTGTTGATCTTTTTGCTGTTTTTGTGGCTGCTTAGTATCTTTTCCATGTGCCTCAGGCTGTGGCCTGGCACTTGCTGTATGCTGTGGAACAACCTGAACTGATGCCACTGTTTCTCTGTCTGACTGTGGCTGAGTCTGTCTAGTCTGAATTGGTTCCTGAGTGGAATCCTGTTCTGGATCTGGAGTTTTATGCTTCTGAAGCCAGGGCCGGTTCTTCATGGCCTGAGTCTTTCTGCTTTGAAGCTCCTGGGAGCTAAGATGCGGTTTCTTTACAGGTGGTTGTTGAAGTGAAGTCTGCTTGTGGGTCTCTGATGTTTGTCTGTCTGATACCACCTGCTGCTGAACTTGATATTGATGCATTTCTACATGCTGCTCCACCTGTTGTTGGTTCTGCTTCTGCTGCAGTTGCTGTGGTTGTGTTTGCATCGCCCCCTGCTGTTGCACATCTTGTGGATTCTGTTGCTTGAGTTCTTGCTGTTGTAGCTCTTTTTCCGGCTGTCTTTTAAGTTGTTCTTGCTGCAGTAGCTGTTGCTGCTGTATCAATCCTTGTTTCTGAGTCTGCTGTTTTTGTGCAACGGTCTCTGGCCATGCCTGAGCCTGGCCTTCTGGTGGCGACATTGTCCTGGTCTGCATCACAGCTTGTGCGTAGGTATATGGCAGTGGAGGAGAAGTCACCTTTTCTTCTCTGTATTCCTGCACAACTATCTTTGGCACAAAGGTTTCATGATGAGAAACTAACTTTGTCTCGGGCTGCTGAGTTAGCCATCTGAATGTGTCTGACTGTCTCAGATGTTGAGGCTTTTCTTCAGCCTGTTTGTAGACTTTTGATGGAGGAGACCCTTCTGGAGGGCTTCTGCTTCTGTCTCTTCTGGCTCCCAGGCTGCTCAGCATACCTACAGCTTCCTGGAATTGAAATCACACACATATAATAATATTCTCTGCTGTGCTCTTCCCGTTTCCTACTTTCTCAAGTACAGATCGTGCAAAACTCACTGGCTTGGTCATTCAATTTACGAAAAGAAAAGTGACCTGTGACTGTGCAACAGCAGCTCGCACGCAGTCCTGCATGGCGGAGGCGTGGAGGTACTGGATAGGAGAGTTCTTCTGAGTCGTCATCACCATCACCTGCAGGTCCTGCTCCTCTGTGACCACCTGGCCCTCCAGCTGTAGACCACGGGAAATCAGGACCTGGGGGGATAAATGGTGAACAACCATCAGCGTTCCTTAATTCCAGATAAGGGGCTCTTTATGAAAGAACAATTAGCTTGTCGCTGGAGCTTTGACTGTTTCAGAGTAAATGCATTTACATAGACAATCACAGCAGAACAGCCTTTGTAATCTATGTATCTTACCCTGGTTCGTGGGTCCTGGCCCTGCTGTTTTTGTCGCTCTGCAGCCCTCAGCAGCTGGTAGAGCTCCCGGGCTTCAGTCTCCCAGTGCAGGAGTTCAGCCAGGCGGCTGTCCAGACCCGATACACTGTGCTGCAGCTCTATACACACATGTTCTGCCTCAAACAAGGTCTGCATCACCTGGTGACATTAAGGGAATGGATGGTAATGAACGGATAAACTTAGAGTACATACTGTATATTCACAAATGGTAGCAGTGGCTATTTAGTGACAGAATGTGATATACAGGGGAACAAAACATAAAGACTTGAATGCTTTAAAGACAGCTGTATGAAGGAAGTATTTAAAGAAAAGCAATCATTCTTACTTCAGGTATAGAAAGCTTCAGTTTCTGTAACTGATCCGCTGGGCATTCTTGGGAGGGAGCCAGAGCCTCAAGATCAACTTCTTTTATTTTCCTCATTAAGAGCTGAAGAAAAAAAAGCAAACAGTCAATTCTAGAGACGTATCTGGTCATTCAAAGTTCTATTCTCATAAGTGTATAAAATTAATACTCTGTCCTGCTAATGGCTGCATCCTAAGATCTGTTATTTCTGAATCTGACCAGACTGCTGTTTCACATGTAATCATTAAACTATTCTTATCAAAAAGTCTCATTGATAATGTTCATTTGGTAGATATAATGATGTAGTAATTTTCTGAACAGCTCTGTTGTTCGCAGGAGGTTGTCACTGACTTAATCTAGTAATAAAACATTTTTGAACAAATATGAGTCGTATAAAACATTTCAGAGGTACATGGCGATGTGGCAAGTGAGACACCAGACTTTGTCCAAATGCTCTAAAATTGTCCATATGATATTTACAGTGCCTTGCGAAAGTATTCGGCCCCCTTGAACTTTTTGACCTTTTGCCACATTTCAGGCTTCAAACATAAAGATATAAAACTGTAATTTGTTGTGAAAAATCAACAACAAGTGGGACACAATCATGAAGTGGAACGAAATTTATTGGATATTTCAAACTGTTTTAACAGATAAAAAACTGAAAATTATTCAGCCCCCTTAAGTTAATACTTTGTAGTGCCACCTTTTGCTGCGATTACAGCTGTAAGTCGCTTGGGGTATGTCTCTATCAGTTTTGCACATCGAGAGACTGAAATTTTTGCCCATTCCTCCTTGCAAAACAGCTCGAGCTCAGTGAGGTTGGATGGAGAGCGTTTGTGAACAGCAGTTTTCAGTTCTTTCCACAGATTCTCGATTGGATTCAGGTCTGGACTTTGACTTGGCCATTCTAACACCTGGATATGTTTATTTGTGAACCATTCCATTCGGACCGCATTCCATTCTTTTGCAGACTCCATAAGGTTTTCTTCCAGAATGGTCCTGTATTTGGCTCCATCCATCTTCCCATCAATTTGAACCATCTTCCCTGTCCCTGCTGAAGAAAAGCAGGCCCAAACCATGATGCTGCCACCACCATGTTTGACAGTGGGGATGGTGTGTTCAGGGTGATGAGCTGTGTTGCTTTTACGCCAAACATAATGTTTTGCATTGTTGCCAAAAAGTTAGATTTTGGTTTCATCTGACCAGAGCACCTTCTTCCACATGTTTGGTGTGTCTCCCAGGTGGCTTGTGCCAAACTTTAAATGACACTTTTTATGGATATCTTTAAGAAATGGCTTTCTTCTTGCCACTCTTCCATAAAGGCCAGATTTGTGCAGTATACGACTGATTGTTGTCCTATGGACAGAGTCTCCCACCTCAGCTGTAGATCTCTGCAGTTCATCCAGAGTGATCATGGGCCTCTTGGCTGCATCTCTGATCAGTCTTCTCCTTGTATGAGCTGAAAGTTTAGAGGGACGGCCGGGTCTTCGTAGATTTGCAGTGGTCTGATACTCCTTCCATTTCAATATTATCGCTTGCACAGTGCTCCTTGGGATGTTTGAAGCTTGGGAAATCTTTTTGTATCCAAATCCGGCTTTAAACTTCTCCACAACAGTATCTCGGACTTGCCTGGTGTGTTCCTTGTTCTTCATGATGCTCTCTGCTCTTTAAACGGACCTCTGAGACTATCTCAGAGCAGGTGCATTTATACGGAGACTTGATTACACACAGGTGGATTCTATTTTTCATCATTAGTCATTTAGGTCAACATTGGATCATTCAGAGATCCTCACTGAACTTCTGGAGAGAGTTTGCTGCACTGAAAGTAAAGGGGCTGAATAATTTTGCACGCCCAATTTTTCAGTTTTTTATCTGTTAAAAAAGTTTGAAATATCCAATAAATTTCGTTCCACTTTATGATTGTGTCCCACTTGTTTTTGATTCTTCACAAAAAATTACAGTTTCATATCTTTATGTTTGAAGCCTGAAATGTGGAAAAAGGTCAAAAAGTTCAAGGGGGCCGAATACTTTCGCAAGGCACTGTATCTGCTCAGGGCTGAGTGACAGTCAGACATTAAGACAGTTAATAGTTAAGAACACCTATGACTCTACTCCACCCTGTCAAGGGGTTATTTATCCAACCATTAGTCCTACCTGTATTCTTTTTCTGTAGGTGCGTAAGGGGCCTGCCATGGTCTCCAGAGGCTCTTTGAGAATGAGAGTGGCCTCTTTGATCAGAGCTTGGATGTCCTGGGGTCTGGTCTGGATGTCAGCACTTGGCTCAGCCGTGCTGTCCTGAAAAAAGCACAAATAAAGCGGTTAAATAACAGGCAGATTACAAGACAAACAGAAGCTTGCTATCTAAGATAGAACCATAGCACACTTGTTTATGTATGGGAGCTTATACCAGCATTTTAATGGACACTTGGGTCCCGTACTTTAATATCACAGTGGACATAATACAATAGTCTGATTTTCACTGACAACACCTGTCCAATATGCAAATTAAGAAATAAAAAAGCCGTATGATAATACACTGTAATCGCAGACTTTAAAAGCCTTGCAATTATAATTGCCTCCACACAAAAAGTAAAAGGTGGAGTACAACTTTCAAACTCAAAGCCACTCCTTAATATCACAGCGTGGGAATGGATTATAACAATGGGATAAGCATAGCTTTAATTCCAAAGGTCTGAGACATTAAGTCACCAAACTCCCTACAGTCACCTGACAGTAAATAAACAAGAAAAAACTAGGCCGTCATTTAACAACAAAGCCACTCGCCCTGATAAGGAATTAGCCCAGCAGGAAGTTAAACATATAGTGGACGATATGGTACATGCTTTATTGAACATATGATCTGCATTATTTTTATGTTCCAGAAATATACTGGTTAATCCACTGACAGTACATTAATTGACAACAAATCATCTGATTTCTCATTAACCAGGTTTTTTTCTGTAACTTACAAATGTGTTTCTCTTGTTGAACTCGGCCCAGTGCATGTTGAGTCTGCACAGCTCCTCTGTCAGGCTCCTGCTAGTCTGAGGGTCTGCTGCCTCCATCAGGAAGTTACCCACCTCGTTCAGGTGGGCCTGTCTGGAGCCCCACTCAGCCAGAGACTCAGACGTCACCTTAACAAAACCATGAACATAGCAATGATAATCAACAGGGAGGAGACAAATAAATGTGTGTAGAAAGATGCATGTCTGTAATGGTAGGCAATTTTAAAATTTTGATGATGACATATTAGCAGACTCCTTAGTAGACGCTTGGGGGGCCGATTACAGTGATTAAATATTCAGCTGTGATAAGGTTGTGTGTAAAGCTCCTTTAGTATGAAAACATGCAACTGATTAGGACATAGACATAAAAAGGCTATCTTGTTATTATATAAGTGTTGCAGGGTTGTAGAAGATTAATTGAAAGAGGTTTGGAGTGCTCACTCATGTGTCACTCAAAGCAGTCAGCAGCTGACACACCCCTGTAACTAGAAGAGGAGTGCACAGACCACACAAAATCTGTTGTCCTGCAGCGCACAAATGCAAGTGTTGCCTCGTTGCATATATCGCCGCGGATTTGGTTATCATTGGGGTGGACGGATCATGCTGAGGGCTGCGCACTGGATCATGGCTGTGCTCCTGTATCGGGCGGTGGCTTACAACTTGCATCTTACTTTGGATCATCTTCAACTATTTCAAAGTCGCGGTATAGTCTTGGGTTTTCTCCAGCCAAATTTTTGGCGGTCCAATCAGCGAACAGAGGGAGTGGCTGAGAACGATGACGTTGGGGCCGTGCGCTAGAGTAGGCCTGGCAAACTCGATTCCGTTTAAGGATTTGGGTTATTCTGAGTCACTCACTAAACTGATCCAGGTTGTGCGAGTCACTTGAGTCAGTATTGTATGCTACATCCGAGGCAAGCTTTTGATTTGGATAAAATGCCATGTTTTCATTCAGAATCTTTTAATTTTATTTGGAAAATGTTATATCCATGAATGTAAATGGTCTGAAAGAAAACCGAATATTCATTTAAAAATGACATGAAATTATAATTTGAAACTTTAAAAGGACTGACAAATAAGAAAGCCATCTAGACTCTGAACATTTACAATGACTTACAACCTCTTTAATGTAAATTTGTAAATTATGTATGTATGTATGCATTAATGTTTTCATTGTGTATGTGTATCTGTACTTGAATAACAAAGTTTTTTAAAGACAAAAAAGAGTTGTCAGCGAGGCGAGCTTACAATTTTTAGGAATGTCCGCTCGACCTAATTGCATTTAACATACCACATTTATACACCAAACCTACAGTCGGCCTAGCTAGGCTACGTGCAGAACATTTTGTTATTTCAGAAGCGAATGGCTTTTGTTGTGGATTTGCTTTACTCTGAGCTCTAGGAGAGACTTCACTCGCTCGTCTGAATCAGATCCACTCATGACAACGTAGCCGGCTGATTGTGTGTGGCGCGGTTATCATTTTAGACTGAATTGTAGTAGGACTCAACTGATTTGAGTTAATGATACTAGAGACTCGCAATTCGCGAGTCAATTTAAAGACTCGGGTTAAAGATCCGAGTGAATCACAACTCGAACAGATTTACACTACTACAGTTGTAGTTCTGTAATGGCGGTGGAGAAAGACACTAGCGAAGCCATTTGGTCCGTTGTGGCAACGGTGCCAAATATCCAGAAGTTAAAGCCCAAACAAGAACAATCTTTGCTGAGTTGTGTTGGTGGCCATGATGTTGTGGCCCTCCTCCCCACCTCAAGGGGGTAAGCTTCCCCTCGGACCCCGAATCTCCTATGGCGCCATTTTGATGCTACAAAGCAATCACCCGACGTTAGCATTTCACTGACTGCCATTCATTTTGACGTCACTTTGACAGTGAATAACTTTACATCTGAAGCGTTTCAAGACTGTATTTGTTGCTTGTTTATTTCTAAAGAAACACGACAATGTATAAAAGGCTCCATTACCTTGTACCTCACGTTATGGCTCCGTAGCAGACGTTTTTGTAAAAATAGGCTAACGATTGTGTCATAACCACGCGACTTACTGTCGCATAGCAGAGAAATTACCGTATAGTACAGGAGAAGCTCGCAGGCAGTTTCGACTTACATTAGCTGTTTAAGTTTAATTACTAATGTTAAAAGCATTTTAGTTAGCAATAATTAGCCTGTGCCTATGTTATCTCCTTACATATACCTACGCTCTCCGTCTTTTGGGAATGATGTGTGCCAAGATGTGTGCCAAGAGGAATCTTGGCACAGCTACCAGAAGACTTACAACTTTCAGACACGTTGCTCACGTCACATTTACCTCGTCTCTCTCAGTTGGAGGCTGCACAGTAACGCTCGGTGCTCACCGGAAAACTGCTTCTTAGGGCCTTCACTGGTCTCCGTCCAGAGCAACGGGATCCGTTGGTCCATTCTTATATACAGTCTATGCTCCCCACGGGGTTCAGGAAAAGTTAGATTTTCCAGCTCGCTCAGTTAGTGGTGAAGGAGTTGGCTAAGGCTAACGCTAGCGGTGCTAATGCTAAATATAAGCCTTGTCGGTCTCCCCTCTTGTTGCACATGCGCATGACATACGTCACAACCAAACGTTAGCGATTGGTTATGGCAGATCCAGAGTGGCTCTGGGCAGATCCAATAGTTTGAAACTTCAACAGAGTACCCGCCTTCAAGGAAGTTAACACTTGTCAATGGAGAGTCTGGTAGGACCAGGCTAAAGATGCTCCTCCATGGGTCACGGATCATGGAAAGTGAAACTTAAATCTGTCATGGGGCAGTTGGATTTATTCACGCACTTTAAAAATATTTATTAAAAGCTTCTTTCTTTGCACATTTTTATTAACATCATTATATCATTTTATATCATAATAGGCTGTATATTAACTTATTGGGAGAAAACAGGTAGTTCTATGTAAAGTCAGACATATAGCCAAAATGGCATGATCCTCATTTCATAACACATTTGCGAAGATTTGACTGCGAGATTGGCAGTCAAATCAGGCTCCTTCAATCAGAGCATCGAATATTCGACTATTCGGGGTCACCCCTAGTTCACATGCAGAACTGCTCTGGAGGAATTAGCCCAGGGAAAAAGGCAAAAGCAACTAGTTACTTTATAAAGCGTGGTTCTCCTTCCACAAACTCAACAAAATATCCTTTCTTATAATTGTGTGTTAATAATACCTGAGGTCTGTGGCCATGGCTGTGTGTTGAAGAGCCCTGCTCCAGCCAAGCCTGCAGGGAGCTGAGGCCGTCGCTGTAGGAGTCCCAGGCTGAGAGCACCCTTCCCATGGTGCTCTTGGCTGTGGTCACCTCTTCCAAAACCTGGGCGGTGTCCTCCTCCAGCTGCTTCACCTGCTGACTGACTTGGTGGTAATCTGCAGCTGAGGAGCAAAGAAAAAAAGCCATCAAAAACTCAGTCAATCCAAAAATTAATCCATGAACTTGCCTGATCACAAAGGCTTTCAAACAACAGTAGAACACTTACCGAGGGCAGATTTTCTTGAATATTTCTCAGAAACCTGCTTTAGCTTATGAAGAGCTGCTTCCAGTAAAGACGGTAGCTCCTGTGTGTTAACCACGTCCTGTGTTTAAAAAAAAAACAGGACAAATAAAAAGTCCATAGCAGCCATAATTGCTCATAACGCAGTAGAAACAACAGCTTTAGATGGCGAGGTGAAAAGGTGAGAAGAGCTCTGTTATTCTTGGACCTTAACCACTAGTGGGGCTAAGATTTGTTGGCTAGAGAGTGGCACCAGAGGAAAGGCCATGCTGTTACCAAAATCTAAAGGGTTTTTCCTCTTTACAGTGGCAAGTTCATAGCATAACAGACTCAGCTGCCAGTCTCAACTGTATATTGTCAGATGATTTGGAATCTAAATGCATCATTACTAATGCTAATGTTAGCTATATCATGTTTAGTATTAACTTAGCATTAGAATCCTCTTACATAAAATGTAATATATATATGTGTAAAGCACCCTCGTAACACTTCTTTTAAACCACTCACAGTAAATTAAATGATTTTCCAAAGATGCCAAATATACTCACATGCCATTCTTGCAGCAACACACTGACAGCCTCCGGGGAGATGTAGGGTCTCTTCCAGAGCCGCAGCTTGGTCCTGATCTGCCCCAACAGATCCAAAACTGTGTGCTTGTGCTCCCGGTACTCCAGCTTGATCCCGTGGTATTTAACAGTCACTCTCACACTGGTGAACCTGGTGAAGACGTCCACAATTAAGGTTGTGAACGTCATTAAAATGAGAAACAAACACGAAAAAACTCCCTGTTGGACAACTTGAAACCTGAAATCATATGTATGATGTTGTAAATGTCACTAAAAATCTCACATTTCCATAGCCAACATTCCTGAAATACACAGACATAATCCACAATCTTAATTTAGCTTCTCTGGTATCCGAATCAAATTAAATCTGCCTCACTGAAACATTTAACAAACATATATATATATATATACACACACACACACACACACACACACACACACACACACACATATATATGTGGGTTTAGACCACGGTACTCAATAGAGTTGGCAAACTGTTATCTCACTGAAATGATAAAACAGTCATTAGATGAAGGTAATGTAGTGGGAGCAGTATTTCTGGACTTGAAAAAAGCCTTTGATACTGTGAACCACGAAATTCTTTTAAATAAATTAGAAAATTGTAATTTGTCACATGATGCAATAACTTGGTTTAGATCATATCTCGAACACAGGCAGCAGTGTGTTAAAATAAATTCCACTCAGTCATCTATCCAAACCTGTCGAATCGGAATTCCACAAGATTCAATTTTAGGCCCTTTACTTTTTAGTTTATATATAAATGATCTTCCAGATAGTTGCAAAAAGGTTAAATGCCAAATGTATGCAGATGATACAATTATATATGTCTCAGCAAAAAACCCTCAGATTGCAGCTGAGATGCTTTCAAAAGAACTGGATGGTGTATCACAGTGGCTCCGAAATAATCATCTGACCCTGAACTATGATAAGACAGTCTCTATGTGCTTTTCAATTAAAAGAAAGGTCAATGAAAATTTTAGAATAAAGATTGATGAGATAGATGAGGTACATGAATTTAAATTTATAGGGGTTACTCTAGATTCTCATCTTAAGTTTGATAGTCATGTAAAGAGACTGTGCAGAACTGTCAAGACAAATTTAAATTGCTTCCGATTAATAAGACAATATATACCCATTAAGGCAGCACAGCAGTTTATGCATTCTATGATATTTTCTCATTTATCGTATTGCATTACTGTTTTGGTTCAGGCCAATCAAACAACAATTACACCCATTAGGTCATTATATAAACAGGCATTAAAAGTAATGGACCGGAAACCTGTAAGATGGCACCATTACCTAAATGTAAGGAAGCGTAACATATTGAGTTTTGACAGTTTTGTAAATTATTCATTTCTAAAACTAATTTTTAAGTGTGTGAATAACCGTACACCAGAAATATTCTGTCAACTAGTAGTGATACAAAAGAGCGGAATAAGAACTAGAGGCACAATAAGTGGTAACTGTATAGCCGCAAAACGTAGAACAACATTTGGTCAGACATCATTTTCAGTAAGAGGCATAAAATTGTGGAACGCTTCACCATCAGAAATAAAAACAGTCAGAACTCAAGGTTTTTAATACACATTTAAAGCAATGGCTGAAACTGAAACAACTCTGTGAACACTGACTGTACAAGATACAACACAATTTATACAAACATAATGTTGCATATGTTAGCATGCACAAGCATGCACAATTTTGAATTCTTGTATTGTTAAATGTGTCTAGACTCTGTGTTACAGTGATTTCTATATTCATTATAGTATAGTAGTATTTATTGTATGTATTTTAATAGTTATACATTCTTAAATTAATACTCTGTAATTTCTGTTTTAATTTTAAAAGCCTAACCAGGGACAGGGGTTGCAAATTAGTCATGGCTATAAACCTGTATGCATGGCATCTACTTTGTATTCTTTATAAAGCAATGTTCTATGCATTTGTCCCTGTCAAATAAACATTCAATTAAAAAAAATGATATATATTAAATATATATATATGACCGGTTTTCCCCTACCCTTGCGGCGCACACCGGTACGCACTCTTCTTGTTATAAATACGGACTTGCGTTACCTTATGCGGTCGTGCACGAGTTTCACGCTCCTCCCAAGGTCGTCGCATATTTGTCCTAATAAGGTCCATGTTAATCAATCAATGAATATTGCAGCCTTGTAAAAAAGCCCTTAATGACCAATCATGAAACGGAAAAATGGGGAAAAAACACGATTCAGTGATTGTGAGATCGAGGTGCTCCTAACAGAGGTAGAACATCGGAACAAAATCCTGTTTGGAGGCCTTAACCCTTGTGTGGTGTTCATATTTTTGTTACACAGCCAATGTTCCTGGGTCTGGTGGACCCACCACATTATTAGGATTTTAAATCAATACAGCCATAACAATTTATGTAAAAATACTTAACAGATTTAGCTCAATTACCAATGATATATACATAATTTATGGTTCATATTTGCCATTTACTCCCATGACATCACATTTATGATCATATGATCATTTTCGTTTTTTGTGAGAAAACAAGGAAATTCAATTATGAAAAAGGTAAAAAATAGAAACAAGATTAATTATTGGTGGTTATTTCTTAGAACTTAATCAGAACAGGTGAAAGTGCTTGAAATGTAACAATTTTGTAACTTTGTGTGGGAATAGCAGGTGCAGAAAGACGACATTCCCGCACACAGACACCTACACTCAGACACGCCCCCCATATAGAGAGACACACACACACACACACACACACACACACACACACACACACACACACACACACACACACACACACACACACACACACACACACACACACACACACACACACACACACACACACACACACACACACACACACACACACACACACACACACACACACACACACACACACACACACACACACACACACACACACACACACACACACACACAGCAGGCCCAGTTAGGAGGAGGACACAGTTGAGTTTCATAGCACTTACAATTATTATACTCGGGTCCAGTAGACCCGAACACCTCATATGTAATAGTTATGTGTAGGGGGGGTGTACCATGTGCAGTCATTGAAAATAAGTTATTTGTTGTGTTCTTCACAGAAAATGAGCCAAGGGCAATGAGTTTTAGTTAGAAGAAATAATAAATAGCATAATTTTTCTTTTAGCAAACATTGAAAACGGGTCCCACAGACCCGAACACCATACAAGGGTTAAATAGATTTATTTGTTGGATATAAATATCCATTTTTATAATTAATGGATAGACCTAATTGATTGTTACGAAAACTAAATTAAAATTTAGAGTGTGCTCACATGCAGGCTGTGTGCTATGCATCCAGAGTATTTTATCCATGTGATATTTAGTGTTACCATCGGCGTTCACTAAAACGCAGTCTACAAAACCTTGGGGGCATTACGCACGATCACACACATGGTCAAAAGGTTGCGGAAAACTGGGCACATTTTTTACGCATGGGAATTCTTTATAAATCCTGACTTTTGCGAGGAATGTTGCGATGGCAAATTTCACCCTGCTTCACGCAACTTTTTCTTGCGTAACATGTTTTATAAATGAGGCCCCTTGATTCCTTTTGTCTTTTGCCAGTTCGTCTTGTTCTGTCCATGTGATAGTGTCATCAAGTGTTCTAGCCAGATCTTCATGTAACCAGGTTTTGTTTAGTTTTTGTGACATTGTTTGATCCTCTATGTGAGTGCTTTTCGTTGTTTGAACTTTTTGCCAAGTAAACATTTTTTTTAAACTTTCTACTGTTTTTTGAGTCGTGCATTTGAGTCCACCAGGGTCGTGTCTAAGGTCGTTACAAGTAGGTTTTTGAAACAACTCCCATTCATGAGAAATTGTATTCAATTGTATTCAATTGTATTCAAATTGTATTCAAATTGTATTCCCATTCAAAACGGCAATTTTCGCCAAAAAGCGACTAGTTTGCAGGTATGCGTGTAGTGTGTTGTAATGGTTTTAGATGATTTTTTCTTGTGTTTAAACAATAGCCATGGTTATATCCAGGTCATGACATTAGATACCTTACTTGGACATTTAGCTAAGGGAAGTAATCAATTCAAGCACTGTCCGTACAGTACATTCGATTTCACACATGCACACCACACGTACATGAACACAGTCAGCCCTCACCTCCTCTTTAGTTCCTCCATCTTGTCAGTAGGAACCATCATGTTTCCATACTCATCTAAGTTCTGGAAGGACTGGAAGGTCTTCACATGCTGCGGCATCTCCTCCGGGCAGGCCTACAACAACATTGAGCAGTGAGCATATTCACATGCATATTGATGTTTAAATAAACTACAGAATCATCAATAGAGGTAAGTGCATCCACATTATCCCCAAAACAAACTTAGATAACAGTTTGCATGAATTTTTGTATTCCGTTTGCAAACGCTCCTGAACAGTGAGTTAACAAATGAACACTCAGAATAAAGGGGCTATTCTGCAGATGTTATTTATATCTTAAAAGTGGAAAACCCTGCCGGATTTACTAAGTCAGTATTAATGTTTATTTCACTTTCTAAATAAAATGGTATAGTTCAGGGGTTGGATGCAGTAAATTTTCACCCTGAGGAGCTCCTGTTTCTCCCTGGCGTCGTCAGCGGCTCGGCCATGGTCCTGGGGCTCGCCCTCCTCCTCGGCCAGAGCCTTCTCTGTTTTCAGCAGCCAGCAAGCCACCGCGTCCAAGGGCGCCGGGAGACTCATGTCTAATAACACTTTGTATTCACGTAACTAAATGAAGAAACAGAAAGGCACATTTCATTACAAGTGAACTAAAAGTCTTTCAATATAGAACCAAGTGAATAGAAGAATATAACGAGTAGAGCACTACGTCTGTATAGTTGGATGCATACAGTACATGCTGCAATAGGGATTAAGCCAGACTCATATTATTTTATATTCATTTTTTAAAGGATTAGACTGTATAGTGTTGCATACAGTATATGCAGGGTTCAACAATAAGGGTTGCCTGATGGCCTGGGGCAAGTAAAATGCACCGTCGGGCAAATTAATTTAAACAACCCACTTGCCTGTTTCCAAAGTTTCAATCTTTTAAAAAAATGCATGCGGTCAAACAAAGCACAGATAGAAGTCACTATCTCTCCAGTAAGTTAATTATTGCAGTTAGGTATGAGAAATTGTTAAATTTGTTGAATAGCCTCCACTTATATCAACTATAACAATTTACTCTTTGTCGTTATTTGATAACCACTAATAAAAAAAAAGTATTTAACTAAAGGCCAGTAAAAATTTACTTTGGGGCAAGTAGAATTTTTTTACTTGCCTGACAAGGCAAGCGGACTCTCTAACCGAACTAAACCACATTAAAAAAGGTTCAACTGTAACAATATTAAACAGGCTTTAGAGTTTTTTTAAAGGCTGGGATGGGGCAAGAGATTTAAGTGGAACTGACCTTGTCAGTGAGGGTGTCCCACGCCTCTCTGAGGGACTGCTGCTCCTCGCTCAGTTTCGAGGTTCGTCTCATCGCTGTCAACAATGGCATGATGGGACGTCGCTGCTCATTAAAGGACACCAGGAAGGTCTGAAATACCTAAAGGATGGAAAATGTCATCTTTAGTGCCACTCTTGTAAGGTTAACTCAAAGGCAAAAGGGATAGATTGCCTAATTTTCAAGGATCCACTTTACTTTGTAGGAAAAATCCAGCAGGATATTGTTCGGATTAGATTGGAAAATTGGTACATGGTACATGGTACATGGCATTTTGGTACAAAACATAATGAGAATGCTGCTAAGTGAAGAAGCAGCAGTAAGCTCTTAATAACTTAAAGCAACAGGCATTTTGAAAAATATCAGCATTTGCAATACAACTGCTGTGAGAAAGAGGCTGTCAATTGTTGCTGAGAATGTATCTTTGGCCTGTTGTAACAATATAAAATGAATTAGTTACTAATCCAATTATGCAGTGATACTTAAAACTGCAGTAATGTTTCAGCGTAATGGGTAATAGGAACTAGCTGGAAACCTACGTGGTATCTCTCGGAGTAGCTCTCTCCCTCTGTGGAGTCCCATCCCTCTAGCAGCTCGTCGTAGGCCTGAATCAGCCAGCAGGTCACTTCCTGTGCCTTTTGATTAGGTGTCGCCTGGCAACGAGGACAAAAAAAACAGTTATAGGCTGAGGCCAAAGGAACAATTTCAGGCTAAATTTAGTTGTTGATTTCATGATCGGGGCAATTTAGTTTGATTTAGATATGTATCTGGATAGCTTTATATTTTATCTGAATACTGAGGTAAAAAAACAGAAGAAAGACAGAAGCTGAACATTCTACAATAAAGAAACAGCAGAGTCACTAACAGTGCCCTTAGTTATTTTATCAACTATGGCAGCCAAGACAAACTAGATTGCAAATGAATACCCAAACATGGCTTCACATAGAAAACTGCAGCTTTGTTTGTTTATTTGATCCCATACATACTGTACCAGTTGGATGAACTGTAACCAAGGAAGCCAGAACAGGTAGCAACCAAAGGTTAAAGGACAAAATAAATGTCAACAGGTAAAATATCTGCCCTACTCCATCTAGTGCTCAAAACAAGTGTTATAATTTCATAAACATGTTTCTATTTAAGTCTCACTGGCTCCCTGTCCCGTCAAAGAATTAATTTAGTTTGCTCTTTAATGTTTTATGTAAAGCACATTGAATTGCCTTGTTGCTAAAATGTCCTATATACAATAAACATGCCTTGCCTTTGCCTATTAGTCAATAAACCAAAAGAGCAAAGCAAAAAGCTTTCCCACAAGGCACCAACACAAGTCATGAGATACTTGACACAACACATAATGGCAGCTGGTGTGCCAAAATGTGCTTCAAGCAAGCCTGTGCACAGCAGAGTACCAATCCCATACAGAGGTTGGATTTGGCAACAACGTCGTTGTTTTTACTCATAAGAATATGAATCATGGACAACAGCCACCTTCTCTTCTGCTGTAAATGGAGTGTTTGAGACCATATTGCTAAAGTAGATATTATTTAATACAATGTCTATGGTATGTATATAATGTGTAAAGAATTCCCTGAGTAGTGACAATGTTGTAGTACTCGACCGCATTTTTACTCGGTCTTGTCTCGTCTCGGAAAAAGGGGACTCTGGATTTTATTTTAAGACCCGTCAAGAGTACAACTGCCTTTGATTATTTTATCAAGGCATTTCTCATGAGACACTTATGGCAATAAAAGAGGTAAACGAAGAATAATCTTTATTTGTTTTCTGTGGGTTTATGGCACCCACTGCTAGCCTAGTTTAGCACAGATCCTGGAGGTAACCGGCTCCAACTAGCCTACTGCTCCCAATAAGTGACAAAATAACTTCTCAGAAGGCAAAGCACTGCAACTTCTGCTACTTGGGCGGAGTCTGCCACGAGAGCCCCGAGCAGAGAGTAACAACGGTGCTTTACAGGTGTTGCGCTAATCACTCAGCCCAAAGTAGCAGTGCTTCGCCTTCTGAGAATATAGTTCCCAGTTTGTATACAGTTAGAAGATGGCTGTGTTTCATGTGACCTTGTTATTTGCAGACGCTGTGACTATACAAAGCACAACATGTAAATAGGAAAATGTTGGCGTTATTTTGTCACTTATTGGGAGCAGTAGGCTAGTTGGAGCCGGTTACCTCCAGGATCTGTGCTAAACTAGGCTAGCGGTGGGTGTGCCATACAGAGTTACGACACACACGGAGATGAACAGGGTATGTATGGACTTATCTAACTCTGGGGGATACGGTGAATAAGCTAAACTCCCAATAAGTAGGCATGTTCCTTTAAGGTTTATTAGTTTCAGTTTTGTGCATTATTTACATCAATCTATCCTCTTGTTAAACCAGCTACATTAAATCCAGTGCAATATTTATCCAGGGTTACAAGTCTCCAAGACCTTGTCTGTGTGTATGTTTATGTCATTTTCTGTTGTTATACATGTATGCTTTGTTTCCTTACTTAGGTGTTTATGTCATTTGTGATAATGTTTCATTTATGTCCTTTGGTGTTATTCATCTTATGTATGTCTGTATGTATGTATATGTCCTCTTTTTATATGAGCTACCCAGGGATGCAAAAAGAATTTCAGCCCTGGCTGACAATAAAAGTTGTATCCTATCGTAAGAGCCACTATGTTTAGATGTATTTTCAGAAGCGTTTCTCAAATTTAAACTCCTCATTTTGCAGAACTAGACTGTCTCCCTAGACTCTAATTCCTGAGCCCTCCATCCTGCAATGTATCTTGCACAATCATTGCTGAATTATTCCAAAGTTCAGGAGTAAAGTAACAACATACAAAGTAAAGATTAACAAACTCAAATGTCTGCAGCAGCCACATCCATCATGCTGATATCTGGTCAGAAACCAGAGCAGACAGGTTTTTTGTCCACTGTGACTGATCTCTCCTAAGTTGTGCAGCAGGCCATACCAGCAGGGAGGAAAAGCTGCTCTGAAGAGTCGCCCTGCGAGTGCTTTATTCATCTCATGGGAGGCAGAGAAACACACCCTTGCTGTGTCTTGGGATTCCTTCCCAGAGAACAGGGCAAACTAGTTTGATTCTGCATGACCAGTCTTGCTTTCAACCACCATATGATTATAAGGTAATCTTGGCTCATCAGTGACTGACAATTAAATTTGAGTAGCTGCAGTGCCGTCCTGATAAACAACTTTCCTGGCGTGTCTTTACATGACAATCATCAGCAATGAAATCTAAAGTTATTTGCGGGTGCTACGAGGGTTTGGTGCAGCTGATTTACGCCGTGTGAAGCTTGTTTTACAGTAACCGCAGCACAGCTGGCGCGCGCATATGTGACGTCATGAAATCGGCGTAACTATTTATACCCGCACTGGTGGTCGCTAGTTGCAGTCTTCTCCTGAACAGCGCCACGCTAAAGAGGAAAGGCTACCAACTTTGCTCTTTCTACGGACTAGAAGAAGAAAAAGATAAACAATGGCAGAACTGGCAGCAGCATTGATGTCAATGCTTCGATTTGATTCGATGACCTACTTGGTCGGATCAAGCCTTTCATTCACCATAAAAGAACTTATCTTAACCCAGTAAGTTTACAAGAGAGACTTGCCATCACTCTGAGAGTCATGGCATGCGGTTGCCCAGGAGCTCATTCATGCTTCCTGTTTCCCCTTTGTCCTGAGCCACTGAAAAAAAAAAAAAGTGGCGCGCGACCTCGGCTTGCGCGCTATAAATCCGGGCGCGCCGGCAAGATCTAAGTCATTTTGACGTCACGATGGCGCGCGCCAGGTTGGGAACGGCCAGTATAATTCACCTCTGACACGGCAGTATTGAGGCTGACAATTACAAACCAGCAAGACAGGGTTCCAAACATTAAAGCATAAAGCAGAGACAGGGGGGTGTGGCACTGACAGAGATACAGTATATTCAGCCAGGTTTTTATATATCACTCTAGCTGTCAAGGTTGGCTGTATTTTTGTCATTAATTTATACATTTCTTTATCTATTTTTTACTGTATTATCTAACCACCCAAAAAGGTTGCTCACATCTCTAAAAATACATTATGATTTCATGGGGAGATTTAAACAGATATTAACTATGACTTAGCCTAAGGTGTCAAATTACAGGGTAGTGTAATTGGAAGGTAAGTAGGCTGATGAAAAATGAGAAATGAAACAGAGGTGGATCGTGACTATCAGGACTACCTGTCGTAGAGGTGAAGCAGAAATAGCAGGAGTGTAGTGAACAGGCAGGTTGATAGGAGAAGGACTTTTAGGAAGAGTCAGGTACGGTGTCTAGGAGGAAAAAGGGAAGAGGAGAGGAGGAAACAAAAGGATGCCGAGAAAATAGAGAAATCCCAAACAAAAGGTTATAGTGGAAATGCACGTGGCAGAGATAATTGAAGGGCAATGTACAAACACTAACAAAAACAGTAACAGCACTTCATGCTTATGATAACCAAACTTGGATACAGCTAAAATACTACTAATTTACAAACAGTTTTATCAAATGTACTCTGCAAGCTGTGATTCATTTCAATGCAACTTCCAAAAAACATTTAAGTCAAGACTGATTTCTTGGAGGATGATATCAATTTCTCACACGTATATCTCTTTCTGCAAATATTCTGGCTGACTTGCAAAAAATAAATGACAGAAAGACTGTTTGCAGCACTCGAGTTGACAGAAGCTGAGCATAAGGAGGTGTGGAGTCCGTGATGAACAATGCGTTTATTGTTCCACTGTTAAATGCCCTACCTGGGCAAAATCTGGTTGAAAAAAAAGTTTTGTTTAGATATCTAGGTTGCCTAATACTGTTGCTGTTAATATATGCCTGATGCCCTAGACTTCTTTTGACCTGCAAATCACCAAATCAATGCAAACCAAGCAGGACTGGATTAGACAGAGCTTAGCTGCACCCTTATTTTTTACAATCGACTGTAGCAGTTAAACAGTTGAAAACATCAAGAGCAGAATCCTAAACCCTACCCGAGCTGGTTGCAAGAACTACAAGCTCCACTGACTTTAAAAAGTATGTGCAAACATTTCTGCAGTGTAAAATGGTGCCCTGTGTTGCTTGATGTTTATCTAGAAAAACAAAATACAGTGATACAGACCTGTGTTTCTTCCTCTGGCACTGGCAGGTCTTTAGAGTACTGCAGGAACTGGGCCACATAGGTCATGATGGACTTCTCATCAGGGTCCCGAACGTCCACATCTGCATCCATATCAAAATCCTCCATGATCATTCTCACACTACTGTCAAACGTCTACACTAACACATGAGCAAGCTCCTGAAGCAGGTGGAGTTGGAGAACGGAGGTCTAGCTTCTCTGTCTATAAAACATCCGGCTGATAAAAGTCTGCCCATATACTCACAGGCAAAGTGAAACAAGTCAGGGTTTTATATAAGAGCGGAGCAAACAAACAGCAAGTGAGTCAGCAGACTGTCAGATTGCCATCCCACTCGCCCTCAGGCTCGCTGAGCACGGCTCTGTCACAACACTCAGCTACACTCACACACATTCACCCAGATTCACATGGCACGACATCAATGACTGCTACACAAGTACAGTATGTCAGAGACAAATCCTGTGAATCATATTTGCAGTACTTGAAAGCAATACTTGAGTAAAAGTACAAGTATAAGTTAAAGTCTCCTTTTAGAATATAGAAAACTTTTTTGCACACCTCTTGTCGGGCAGGTGCGTAGGATATGATCAAAAGTAGCAGATCAAAAGCTCGGAGAAAAGTCCCGCACACTGACCATTACGCAAGCAATAATTTATTTAGAAAAATACAACGTTTCGGTCACAGACCTTCATCAGGTACCTTTATCAGGCAAAGATCTTCAGCTCTAATAGAGCGTGTATCCATATACAGAAGCTCAGTCCTCGACTCCGACCTGCTGCCCTTTGCTGCATGTCATTCCCTCCTCTCTCCCCTTTCATGTCTAAAGGCCCAGACACACAGAGCCGACGGCAGTCGGCAGAAAAGGCAGTTGGACTGATCAGTCTCCCCAAATTGGTCAAAAAAGTGCTTCGGAACACACCAAAGCAACGAGAAGTAATACGACTCCATAACAGCAGGCGGCGCTAATCTGTATTGTCGCCCAAAAATGAAAACCGGCAGCTGATTGGACGAACGTGTCATATGGGTCTTGTTTCTCCGGAAATTCAAAGACTGTCATGGCGGCTTGTTCAGAAAACGATTTCATATTGTACTAAAATAGTTCACCGAAACGTGTTTCTGAAAAATTTTAAGCGAGAAATAGGCCATGCAGTTGCTGAATCTGTCTTCATTTCAGATCAACAAAGGTCAGTTTAAAAGATTTTCGTCAGATTTTGAGAGACTCTAGTCACGCTCATTCCGCTCAGTGTTAGCACTCTACCAATCAGACGGATCATTTGAGTCCGACTGCCGGCAGTGCCCGCCCCGCCGATTATATGTGTCAAATCGGCCAAAATGAAGGACGACAGCCCCTCGGACAGACGACGGCACGGAAGACACCGAACAGACTCGAGTCACATATATATATATATATATATATATATATATATATATATATATATATATATATATATATATATATATATATATATATATATATATATTGGGGCTGTCAAACGATTAACATTTTTTATCGCAATTAATCGCTGAAGTTCTATAGTTAATCGTGATTAATCGCATGTTTTATCACAATTAAAATTCTATTATTTTGCATTTCAGAACTGTTTTTAAGTATATATTAACAACGGAAAGCAATTCTTACCAGTGTATCTTGATTGGGAATCAAATGAATGCAAAGAAAGTTACTTTATAAACTTGACTATTATTTATTTACTGTAAACAAATGTGTGAATCTGTCATTATTGCACAATTCCTCCAAGTACCTAACTAAAACCACAGCAATTGACTGAGATGTAACGCTAACTCTTTGCTTATACAGTACAAACAAAATGGTCCAAAAACCAGATGCCACAGCAGGACATTTAACCTTTACATTTTTAACAAGGATTGAGAACAATTGACTGAGATATAACACTAACACTTTGCTTATTCAGTACAAACAAAATGGTCCAAAAATCAGATGCCACAGCAGGACATTTAACCTAATAAATTTTTCTAATAACAAGGATTGTAACAATTCTCCTGGACAGAAAAGGCAGTGCCCCATGCCTCTGCAACTTCGCTGAAGTGCTCGGCACATGTTTCAGCGTAGTGTCGTTCTTCTGTATGTCGAACCGTTTAGGCAAACGAGTGCAAAGTCCAGCCAGAGTCAATATAGTGTGCAGTAACTCCTAAATAATTTTGATTACTCACTGACGTCCAGTGATCCCCGATTAATGAGACAGCATTTGCAGCAGTTCCAGTTTAGCTGCTTTCTCCGTGTCATACAGGCTGTGTATGGTGAAACTACTGTCCCCCTCGATGGCAGTGTATAAGACGGGTCAGAACACGTCAACCGTAGTCTTTAAGACCCGAGTCCTCTAATGCTGACAGGTCTGCAGTTAGTTGCCACCCATTTTGCAAGAGCGGTAGTAATTTTGTTTGATTTGGTTTCATCCACAGGTCGGCAAGTAGCACTCTCCAAAATACTGCTTTGCCTGAGCCCGCTAGCATCTTAGCTCGTAGGTGGTAGCTCAAGCTTGACGTGGTTCGGTGATATTTTAATTCGGTTTTACACAATGTGCATATGGATTTCAACTTATCTACTGAGCCGTCCGGGAGTTTTTTTTAAAAGAAAAGCGCCATTCAGAAGTGTGTTGCTGCTGTCTTTCTCCATGCCGGCTGCCTGACTGCATTCTGCAGCAGAAGATGTGTTATGAAGAAGTACGGCAGCGCGAAAGGGTCAAAATAGTAGCCGTTAGGCACGACGCAAAGCCGAGTGAAGTGTAAAATAAATTATACATGCCGGCATGCGATTAAAAAAAATGAATTGCATTGCGTCGGCCCTTAATCGCATCGCGATTAACGCGTTAACGCTGACAGCCCTATATATATATATATATATATATATATATATATATATATATATATATATATATATATATATATATATATATATATATATATATTAGGGCTGTCAAAATAACGCGTTAATTTCGATTAATTAATCTGAGAAAAAATAACGCGTAAAAAAAATTAACGCAGATTAATCCATTCCATATTGACGTTTGACCCGGAGCCGTTCTATCCACCATTCGACTGTAAAATGAAGTAGAGAGACGAGAATGTGCTGCCTGGATCATTAATTGGAACATTTACTTGTAAAAATCTCCTTCCTGTCAACCCTGGCTACCGAAACACAAAAACCGCTGCACGTGACGCTAGTTAACACTATACTCGACAGCAGCTAAAGTTAGCCTACTGCTAGCTAGTATCTGGATTAAAAACGGTTAAAATGCTGACAGCTAACGCTAAACGGTGTAAAGTTTGACTGTGTTTTAGCCGATGGAAAACCAACACAGACGGTGCGTTCAATGAAACTGGTAAACTACAGCTTCATGGTGCATTTGAAGTTATTGTAAATGTCACTAACTGTGACTTTCTTAAAAAGTATCGGTTCAGGCACCGTTACTTATGTATGCGATTAATTTTGATTAATTAATTACAGGTTATGTAATTAATTAGATTACATTTTTTAATCGATTGACAGTATTAGGGCTGTCAATCGATTAAAAAAATGTAATCTAATTAATTACATACTCTGTGATTAATTAATCGAAATTAATCGCATATATAATTAATGGTGCCTTTTTAAGAAAGTAAAAAAAGAAAAGAAAAAAAAAGGGTACTAAACAACAGTTGGTGACTGTGGAGGTGTGGGGAGAGAGGAGATGGTGGCTCAGGTGAGCAGGCAGGGTGGGACTGAGCGAGTTGTCTAATCATGATCTCCCTTTTAAAAGCAATAGCGAGCCGGAGCAAGGGGAAAAAACTTTATGGCCGACTGTGAGAGAAAAGACGTGGACACTGTGTGATAAGCTGGACAAAGAGAATTCTTACCGTCGCGACCGAGAGCCTCGGGCCAGGTGGGAGCGAGGGAGCTCCAGATGAATGGTGGAACAACGCACTGCTGATACAGTCATTAAATAAAGAGCTGTAGAAAATATTCCTCTCCAAGTGTGTGCGTGTATCTGTGAACAGAGGTCTGTAACAGTGGAGGTGTTACATTGGCGCCCAACGAGCCTCTGTTCACGTGGGGAGGATGTCGGACCCGCCGCTGACTGAGCTGCCGCAGCAGCCGGTGGTTGTGCTGGGGCAGCTAATTGCCCAGGTGGCGGCGATGCAACAGGAGCAGACACGGCTCTCGCAGCTACACTGGGAGTCGGTGCGTGACACGCTGGACGGGCAGGCGCAGTTCCTGGATCGCGTGACGTCCGGGGGTGCGGCTGGGCTGGTCCGGCCGGCGGCTGTGGGCGTGGCCCTGCAGCAGATGGCGGTCGGGGAGGATTCGCAAGCGTTTCTCAACTCCTTCGGGGTGACAGCGGCGGCGTGCGGCTGGCCGGAGTCGGAGTGGGCGGTGCGTCTGTTGCCGCTGCTGGCGGGTGAGGCGCAGGCGGCGGCGCTCGGTCTGCCGGCGAGCAGCCGGGGCAGCTACTCGGTGGTGAGGAAGGAGGTCCTGGATAGGACGGGGCAGTCGGAGGAGGACCATCGCCGCCAGTTCCGGTCTGCCCAACTGGGACCGACGGACCGGCCGACCCACGGGGGATCCCTCAGACGCCTGGGCAGGGGTGCTGGAGGTGCGGGCAGTCCGGTCACTTCCGCCGGGAGTGCCCCCTGATGGAGGTTGGGCAGGTGGTCCAGTTTGCGGGCCCTCCGGCCCCCCTCTCCGATGCCGGAGGGACGTACCATGTTCCGGTAAGGATCCAGGGGGTGGCATATCAGGCGATGGTGGATTCAGGCTGCATGCAGTCCTTAATTCACCAGAACCTGGCTCGTCCCGGGGCTTTGGCAGAGGCATCATGGGTGGAGATAAGATGTGTGCATGGGGATGTTCACCGTTACCCTGTGGTGTCGCTTGAAATCAGAACCGGGGGGAACAAATATAGAATACAGGCCGCGGTTAGCTCCCGCCTGACGCACCCCTTAATTTTGGGACAGATTGGCAGGGTTTTGATAAACTGGTGGGGCAATATGCAGGGGTGCGTGCACGGCCGATAGGGACATGTGGAATGTGTGCTGTGCTCAGTGGTGATGCGAGGTTGTCTGACACTGACGAGGAAGAGCAGGGCCCATCGGGGCCTCCTCTGGAGACCCCGCTGGTCCCTGCATTTGACTCCATGGAAGATTTTCCACTCGAGCAGTCTCGTGAAGATACGCTACGTTCAGCCTTAGACCAAGTAATAAGGATTGATGGTCAAATGGTGCGCCCTGATGCGGCTCACGTATCCACATTTCTCAGTAATTAGGGACAGAGTTTACCGAGTGAGCCGTGACACTCGAACAGAAGAAATAATTACCCAATTGTTGGTGCCGAAAAGCCGTCGGGAAATTATTTTTCAGGCGGCCCATTTTAACTCAATGGCGGGACACATGGGGTTCGATAAGACACTAAACCGGATAATGGCCCGATTCTATTGGCCTGGCATCCGGGGGGACGTACGCCGTTGGTGTGTGTCCTGCCCCGAATGCCAGCTGGTAAATTCTCCAGCCGTGCCGAGAGCGCCTTTGCGCCCATTACCACTAATGGAGGTGCCGTTCGAAAGGATCGGTATGGACCTCATCGGGCCATTTCCCCGGAGCTCGCAGGGATATCGATTTGTGCTGGTCTTGATAGATTACGCAACCCGCTATCCCCAAGCAGTGCCCCTGAGCACGATCTCAGCGAAGAGCGGGGCGTGGGCACTATTTAAGGTCATCTCCCGAGTTGGGATCCCGAAAGAGATCTGATTGACCAGGGCACGTCGTTTATGTCACGCACAATGAGGGAACTATACGGGCTGCTGGGCATCAAGTCTATTCGGACCAGTGTCTACCACCCTCAGACGGACGGGTTGGTGGAGCGGCTGAATAAGACTTTGAAGTCCATGATTCGCAAATTTATGCACGAGGGCGAACGCGATTGGGTTAGGTGGCTGGACCCTCTGTTATTTGCAGTGCGGGAGGTTCCCCAGGCCTCCACCAGGTTTTCCCCATTTGAACTGCTGTTCAGCAGGCGACCACATGGGGTGCTGGACCTAGTAAAAGAAAGCTGGGAAGACGGTCCAAGCCCCAGTAAAAATGAAATTCAATAAGTCCTGGACCTGAGAGCAAAGCTTCACACACTAGGGCAATTATCGCGTGAGAATTTGCTCCAGGCCCAGGAACGTCAACAGCGCCTGTATGACAGAGGGACCCGGTTAAGACAGTTCACGCCGGGAGATAAAGTGCTTGTGTTGCTCCCCACGTCTAGTTCTAAATTACTCGCCAAGTGGCAAGGGCCCTTTGTGGTCACACGTCGAGTGGGGGATGTGGACTATGAGGTGGTGCACTCGGATAGAGGGGGAGACCACCTTAACCTCCTGAAAGCATGGAGGGAGGGAGGCAGGCACGGTGTCGCTGGTGACGGTGATAAAGGACAGAGATGAGCTGGGGCCGGAGGTTCCAAAATCGACCAATCTAACCTCCCCCTTTGTGACAGCCATCTCATCCCGTCCCAGCGCACTGACCTGGCTGAATTGCAACAGCGTTTTGCAGACGTGTTCTCTCCCTTGCCAGGACGCACCAACCTGATACAGCACCATATTGAGACCCAGCCGGGTGTGACGGTGCGTTCACGCCCCTACCGGTTGCCTGAGCACAAACGTAAAGTGGTTCAGGCAGAATTGAAGGCCATGCTGGAAATGGGAGTGATAGAAGAATCTGGCAGTGCCTGGTGCAGCCCCATTGTTCTGGTGACTAAGAAGGATGGGGGCATCAGGTTCTGCATAGATTATTGTAGAGTAAATGAGGTGTCACGGTTTGATGCATAGCCCATGCCCCGGGTCGACGAGCTCCTAGATCGGTTAGGTACAGCTCAATTTTTCACGACTCTAGATTTAACCAAGGGCTACTGGCAGATTCCCTTATCTGCGGAGTCCAAGGTTAAGACAGCGTTCTCCACTCCGTACGGGTTGTACCAATTCGTGACGCTTCCGTTCGGCCTGTTTGGGGCCCCAGCGACGTTTCAGCGTTTGATGGACAGGGTGCTGCGGCCGCATGCTGCATATGCTGCCGCCTATCTGGATGATGTGATCATCCACAGCGCAACTTGGGCGGAGCATGTGCGGCAGGTGGCCGCGGTCCTCGAGTCCCTCAGGCAGGCAGGGCTCACGGCCAACCCGGCGAAGTGCGCGGTTGGACGGAGGGAGGTACGGTATTTGGGGTACCACTTGGGCGGTGGACAGGTGCGGCCACAGGTAGACAAGACCGCGGCGATTGCAACCTGCCCACAGCCCAAGTCCAAAAAACAGGTGAGGCGGTTTTTGGGGCTGGCTGGTTACTATAGGCGCTTCATACCCAACTTTGCTGACTTGACCAGCCCCCTGACCGACCTCACCCGAAAAGGTGCCTCAGATCCGGTCCAGTGGACCGGGCCATGTCAACAGGCGTTTGAGAGGGTGAAGCAGACCCTCTGTGGGGGGCCGCTCCTCCATACCCCTGCTCCTTTTCTCTCCCCTTTGTTTTGCAGACAGATGCATCGGACAGAGGGGTGGGAGCTGTACTGACCCAGCAGGTGCGGGGCGTTGACCGCCCGATCCTCTACATTAGCCGCAAGCTGTCCGAGCGGGAGGCACGGTACAGTACAGTAGAGAAGGAGTGTCTGGCGATACGGTGGGCGGTCGAGGCCCTGCGTTACTACCTGCTGGGACGCTCCTTCACCCTCTGTTTGGATCACGCCCCCCTCCAGTGGCTTCACCGCATGAAGAATACAAACGCCAGGATCACCCGGTGGTACCTGGCGTTGCAGCCATTTAAATTTAAGGTGATCCACAGACCGGGGTTACGGATGGTTGTGGCCGACTTCCTTTCCTGCTCACGGGGGGAGTAGGTCAGGCCGACTGGCCCTGGCCTGTGGCTGGCGGTGGGGGGTATGTGGAGGTGTGGGGAGAGAGAGTGTGGGAGGAGGTGGTGGCTCAGGTGAGCAGGCAGGGTGGGACTGATTGTCACAGCTGTAGCGAGTTGTCTAATCATGATCTCCCTTTTAAAAGCAGTAGCGAGCCGGAGCAAGGGGAAAAAACTTTATGGCCGACTGTGAGAGAAAAGACGTGGACACTGTGTGATAAGCTGGACAGAGAGAATTCTTACCGTCGCGACCGAGAGCCTCGGGCCAGGTGGGAGCGAGGGAGCTCCAGATGAACGGTGGAACAACGCACTGCTGATACAGTCATTAAATAAAGAGCTGTGGAAAATATTCCTCTCCAAGTGTGTGCGTGTATCTGTGAACAGAGGTCTGTAACAGTGGAGGTGTTACAGTGACATTAAAGAACGGCTTGTTGTATGGCTAAGGCCATATGGTCAAAATTAAATGATTTAATAATAATGTATAACAATAACAATAGCTTGTTTCACTAGTAAATTGCTGTTGAATGACAAAAACAACCACCTGATGGGAAAAGGACATTTACAATAACTTGAAATGCACCACGAGGCTGTAGTTTACCAGTTTCATTGACTGTGTTGTTTTTTCCGACGGCAGCTGCAGATTGTTACATACTGGTGTTGAATCTTCTACAGTAAAACACAGTCAAACTTTACACCGTTTAGCGTTAGCTGTCAGCATTTTAACCGTTTTTAATCCAGCTACTAGCTAGCGGTAGGCTAATGTTAGCTGCTGTGAAGTATAGTGTTAACTAGCGTCACGTGCAGCGTTGTTTGTGTTTCCTGTATCGTCTGTTTCAGAGCATCAGAGAGAAGCGCAGACATATCAGTGGCACCAGATTTCAGTAACCAGGGTTGGCAGGAAGAAGATTTTTACAAGTAAATGTTCCAATTAATGATCCAGGCAGCACATTCTCGTCTCCCTCCTTCATTTTACAGTCGAATGGTGGCAAGAACGGCTCCGGGTCAAACGTCAATATGGAATGGATTAATCTGCGTTATTTTTTTCTCCGATTAATTAATCGAAATTAACGCGTTATTTTGACAGCCCTTTTATACTTATATTGTTTGTTCTGTTTAACCTGTTTGTTTAACTTATTTTAGAGAATGTGTGACATGCACCTACAACACCAAAACAAAATCCTTGTATGTGTAAAAAACGTACTTGGCAATAAAGCTTTTCTGATTCTGATACTGATTCTGATTCTGAAGTGAAAACACAGAAAACACGGACGGAGCATCATTGCCTCTGCAAAATAGTCTCGGGAAGGAACTTGTTTTGGTGATGTGTACATTCAAAAGTTGTTTTAGTTGTGCAATAGAAAAGATTAGACAGATAGTCTAGCTAGCTTACCATAGGCCTTATAAATCCACCAGAGTTTGCAATTACAACACAAAGAAAGCGGAAGGTGATGAACATCCGGCCAAAAAGAGGGACATCCGTCGGAATTTCTGCCGGCACCAGAGCAATCCCGGAAGTGGAATGTCGAGGATATAGACTATCATTTCAGTACAAACCGATGCGACACTCCTTCACCTCCAGTCTCCATCATATCAGCGCCCAGTCCTGCTCCACACCCATCATCCAGGTCAGCCACTCTCTCCACCACCACCAATGTCTACACCCAAGGGGGAAATATGCGGAACTGATCGCGGCATCACTACCCCACTAAATATACAACGCCACGATGGGGTCTAATCCCCAAAGACTTTTCCCAAATTCTTTTTTATCATGCACTTGAATAAAAACTAATTGTTCAATCTAAATGGAGTATCTGCTGATTGAAATGGAGTATGAGTCTTTTTCTCAAAAAAACAAAAGACCAATGATGATAAAATGGAGCTGTGTTTTACAAATGTTGGCAAGTTTGATAAAGTGTGCATATAGTGTGTATAAAATGTATTTAACCTTGAAATACAGCACTTAGCATTTTGTTTTCAGTCTCGGCTTATCATATTTATTAAAATCATTATAAAGACTTTGTCCTCTAGTCTCACGCCAATATGGGCTGGCCGAAAGACCAGTGGCAGTATGTGCAAACACATCATCACCGTTTGACATCAGCCTCCTCACAAACAAATGAGATTTACTGTACTTGCTGTTATCGAAGGAGAAAATTGTGTTATACAAGCTGTCAAATAATAAAAGGTTTATCTAAGTCATTTAATTTCCATCCATCCATCCATCCATCTTCGTCTGCTTATCCGGGGTCGGGTCGTGGGGGCAGCAGCTCTAGCAGGGGACCCCAAACTTCCCTTTCCTGAGCCACATTAATTAGCTCCGACTGGGGGATCCCGAGGCGTTCCCAGGCCAGGTTGGAGATATAATCCCTCCACCTAGTCCTGGGTCTTCCCCGAGGCCTCCTCCCAGGTGGACGTGCCTGAACACCTCCCTAGGGAGGCGCCCAGGGGGCATCCTTACCAGATGCCCAAACCACCTAAACTGGCTCCTTTGACGCAAAGGAGCAGCGGCTCTACTCCGAGCTCCTCACGGATGACGGAGCTTCTCACCCTATCTCTAAGGGAGACACCAGCCAACCTCCTGAGGAAACCCATTTCGGCCGCTTGTACCCTGGATCTCGTTCTTTAGGTCATGACATTTAATTTCCATGTACATACAAAATAAAAAGCCTAAATGTAAAGCTATGTTAAGTTAAATGTAAGGTTATTGATCACTATTGTAGTTATACTTATTGTGCTATTAACAAGTAGCAAATTATTTAAAAACAAAACATATACACACATAGCTTACGATCTCAAGCACTGTATAATATCTCTCTTATATCTGGCAGGTCCAGTGACAGTGAGCTCAACTTGACATTCTTGAATGCGCATATAATACCTTATGATATTTGCTGAATAACTCACCATCAGGGTCCAGCAGTCGGGGGATCCTCAGCTCCTTCTCTGCGATGTGGAAGGCCTCCTCCAGGTTCTGCTTGTTGCTTCTGGTTCTGGCTTTGGACAGATCCACCAGGTCAGGGCGCAGAGCGTACTGGATGGCCAAGAAGACCACTCCACTCCTCCAGCTGGCTTTGAAGTCTTTAACATTTATGGAACAGCCAGCTCTGAGGGGAAACAGATCATTTGATTTTTCTGTTAAATCCTACACACAGGTGCTTTAAGATCAACAACAGGCAAGCTGAAATGGAAAGTACTACAATTCTGAATACAGAGTAAATGTGTAAAATAATGTAAAAACAAGATAATGATAAATAAGGTATGTATGTATGAACATTTCCATATAATTATTATAGAGGTCCATGGCCACTGAAAAGGATATTTTCAAAACTACAGAAGAAAAACACAAGAAGAAATGGCAAAAAAAGAAAGCACAGGGATTTTATAATATTTCAAACATTTATTTATAGATATACTGTATACTGGAATGAGATGTGTAACAAAAAAATGCTATTAAAGCCCCGTATATAAGAAAGTATTTGAACAGCTTTTGGCAGGCAGCATGTGAATGCCTACAGCCCTGATCAGGTTTTGATCTTTAGCCCAGACCTGGAGACGACAAGAGAGGTCCTGTGTGAGAATCCATCACTCCTTACATCCCACTCTTGGCCCACAAAAGAAGAGTGGCATCTATTAGAGGTTTCTTCAGGGTCAATATATCAATGTGACCCTAACTAAAATCTACACAGCACATTTAAATTAATCATTAATAGCACTCGTTTGAGCAGGTGCTTACTTGTGGCACTGTTCCCGAACCCACAGCAGCAGGGCCTTCCTGGCAGAAACCCTGAAACGGTTATGTAGTGGTGAGCCTCTGGGAGGAACAGGACTGCTGCTGGCCGAGCGGCTTGACAGGGTGGAGCGCGAATCCAGACTGGCCAAGGACTCCATGGAGGACTGGCGGGAACTGAATGAGAGGCTGCTGGCCAACTCCTCAATCTAAGAAAACCACCAACACACAGTTTCTGTTTAACATCTTATTCAAAAAGTTAAACGGGAAAAGTATTAAGGGACATTTAACAGTTCAAGTTGATTTCTTTAACAGTTTCACTGTTTATTAAGTTCAATAAATGCAACATCTTTCCAAAAGTCTTGTGTTAAATAATCATGATTTAGATATTGACCAAGATAATTGGGATCCATAATCAAGCAGCACTATTGGAAACTGAGTAAAAGTTATAAAGGTGTGCAAAATGACAAAAATTGGACAAAACAACAAGCATGATGAGGGAAGGTAAACCATTTCTAACGCAGAAAATAAGAAACTTAACATCACACCAGAATCCTGTGGGACATCTCCTGCTTACACAAAACGTATGTTTTAGTTGTTATGCTTCAATAAATGTGCTTCAGCATCATAATTAGTTTCGTTGCTCCAATATTTTGGTTTGATTATTGGATAAATCCACCCTCAGGAAATCTACTTAAACCTAATAATGGTATCCATAGAAATTTAATTTATAGAAGTACAAAAAAAAAAGAAGAGAAAACTGTTGTCCATTCCCACAGGGTTTCTTTTTTTAACCTTTATTTATTCAGGGAAGGGTCACTGAGAGGAAGCCTCTCTTTTGCAGGAAGACCCTGATCCTTTTCATTCAGTACATGAGGTTTTATTTTGGTCAGTTGAGATAACAGAAAGATCAAAGTGAAAACCAACAAGAAAATATGAAACACAACAGAAAACATGAATAGAAAAGTAAACATATTAAACTCACATGATACTGTAGAATGATTGTCCATATGAGGCCAAGAATGATCGACGGTTTACCATCAATAATGTCAGGAATGTGTATGTTGACTAGTTTGATCTGGGGGAGAAAACAGGATATGTTTCAAGCTTGCAAAGTCTGTCTTGATACATTACGAGGGGAAAAAAAAACAGACGATGGCGCAGCAGGTATCACATTTTGTAGTTTGAAATTTTGACCTGTAAATATAATAATTTCTGTCATGTTAAATGACCAAATCTGATGCCAAAATGCATCATCCATGTGGTTTTGACAATGCCAGTAGTAGTAGCCAGTAGCCGCTTTAGTGTGTAATTTACCGATTTCTGCTTTAGAAAGGAAAGGGCCTTCTCAATGTTGCTCCTGTGCTGAAACATTCCCCTGCCTCTCTCCCGACTCTGCAAAAGCCAACCAGAGAGTCAGTCAGTTGCAAGCAAGTTGAAAGCATGTGAAGTGCTGAACTGAGAGAGCAGACTCACAAGGCGCTGGCCACTCATCACCTCCAGCAGGTCCAGCAGTTTGGAGCCATCACGGAAATCATTGAACAGATCCAGAACCATACATGGTGGCCTCCGCTGTCAGAACACACACATTTAGGTTTACATTTGCAGATATAAAACACTCAAAGAGCTTTGCCAAGGCTGCAACATCTACTCCGTTAATGGAAGGATAGCATGTAGACATGTACATCATCTACATTTGCTTACGTTTTTGTAAAATAAGCCATGTTTACAAGAACTTGGTGATTTTTCTCGCTTACATGAACTTTTCACACAGTAGAATATGTACCAAAATTGATGAACAAAGACATTTTTCTGTACAACAATCTGCTGGAAAATTTGTTAGGACAGAAATCTGTGAGGCATGCAGCTCTGAAATTGTCCATGTTTATGCGGCTGGGGTCTAAAAGACGACTTGGGACATCCTATTAAAATCTGTTCAACTTTAAAGCATGTGGTGGACAAGCTCAATAAAGTTGTTTGTTAAGTTTCTGAAGCTGAGATTGAGATAGTAAATCTTCTCCGGATAATGATGATTAGTGTAGTTTTAGTATTTGGATCTGAAAGTTCATAAATCAACGTTTTGATATTTGTCATGCAACAATAAATGATTGTCAAGCTGGCCACGCACACACTATTTATCAAAAGTGACTGCAACACTATAATAAAATCTCTCTGCCCCAATTCAGAATCTGAACCAATCAGGGCAGCACTTACTAACAAATCCCCATAGTCTGTCACAACAAACACTATGTGCCCTGCCCTCTAATTTTATTTGGTAAATATAGTTATCAACTTAATGTTTAACTATAGGCCAGTTATCAAATGTTTGCATAGTTGTCATTTGCTTGATGTGACCCACTGACAGAGGAAACCTGATGTTATCTGATCGTGGATATATTTGTGTCAGCATACTGTGTAACGATAGGTAACAAGTTGCAGCACAGAAATGCCAAAGATATGTTTAAGGTATTTCAGGTGCAGCCATGACATATTCAGAGAGCACTGGGATGTTTATGTCCTGTGCAGTACATACAGTATCCTGATCATATTTTTTAATAACCAAATGTAGTGATCTCCTAAAAATGTGTGTTAAAGATAACATAAGATTAATATGTAGAAGGAAATTGTTTGTGCAGCAGTTGCAGTACAAAGTAGGACAAAGTGCAGCTATAAACGCATTTTATATATGTGTTTAATGTTTAAAATACATATACCTATCTGCTGAGAAATTGCAATCAAATATCACTATGGGTATCATCCTTAGTGAATGCACTTATCCTGCAGGTTATATTGTTATCATTATTATTAGTTTAACTTGTTTAGTTTAACAAAAACATTCAATAATCTCATTTTCAGTTTCAGTCTTCAGTTTCTTCTCTCGTTGGGATATTCAGAGTAACAGCTGCATTTTTCCATATAAAATTATCCATAACAGCGCACACCTCTTATTTCTCCTACCTAATTAATAGAGCTTTTAGCTGCAAATCATCTTTAATGGGAGCCTCGTAAACCATGACCTTTATTAACCTCCACAAGCGACATATTGTTCATGAACATACAGATATGAAAACAACACCTTGAAAGTCCCTTAGTAGCCTATAAATGACATGAACAATAGAGTAATGTACTCAGTAGAGAAGAATAAACAACTTTCTCATGAACAATTGATCATGAGGTTTCTGATTCCATGCATGTTTTAAATTATGAATACCAACTTTTGCCTTCTAACAGGCAATCTAGAGTCTCTTTGTTTAGATACAACAGGCTTAAGAACTCTTTTATACATCAGTCTATCCTGTTGCTAAACCAAAATCAGTTTGATACCAATTAAGATCTAGATCTGAGAGTATCATGAAACATACATACGTCTTCATCTTTGTACTATACTGTGTGTGTCATTGTTTTCTAACTGTGTATTTTTTAATATATTTTCCTTTTTTTATTCTTTTTGCTCAGGAACGCAAAATGAATTTCAGTGTAAACTGACAATAAAGTTGCATCCTATTGTTTCCTGCACCCCAGAATAACCTGTGCTTACTAACACTGCCTGCTGAATGTCAGCGACCTAGGACCTTCCAAAGTGGACTCAGATAATTATGGAAAGAAAAGTATTCACATGTGACACAAGGTACTGTTCCAATGTGAGCTCTTATGTGAACAACCGCCAAAGGATTAGCAATTATCTCCAGCATTCACCCACTGAGTGTCCCAGCGCGCCCAGAGCTGGGTGCATGAAGGGGGTGTGACTGGTGGGCGGTGGTGGAGGTGAGGGGAGGGTGGTGGCCATCTGTTGCTGTCTGTCTGTGTGCTGTGAACCTTGCCCCTCAATGCTATATTTATGTTCACAGT
This sequence comes from Zingel zingel, assembly GCA_023566125.1. Taxonomy (NCBI): domain Eukaryota; kingdom Metazoa; phylum Chordata; class Actinopteri; order Perciformes; family Percidae; genus Zingel; species Zingel zingel. Next base: position 4,435,831 of record CM042333.1, read on the forward strand.
CCCCCCCCACCATCCCACTGTCACACTCACAGCTGACCTGCTGCTGCTGACTCATGTTAGGAGCTAGTCAGAGAAAAATACCAAAGAGTGAAAGAGAGTGAGAAAAAGACAGTGGCCTGCGCTGTCTCAAATATCCAAATTCAGGCATGTTGGATTTCCTGTAATCACAACTGGGAAAATCCCTCTAATGGTGATAACAAGAAGGATGTGGTGGTGTTTTATAAGGTTTGATATGGTACGTGTAGCATCACGAAGTTCATAGATTTATTTTGTTTTCCTTTGCTCCTTGAGTTCTTTCAGCAGAATTTCATATTGTCAGCTGACACGACACAGCAGATAGTGTCAGAGGAAGCCAATATAAAATCAAATGTGCTGTTCTGACGAGTCTCCTCCCTCCCCCAATATGTACACTAAGGGTACAAAATGCCAGGGATTTGTACAATTTTAATGCAAACCAGTTTTTTTTCTTATTAATTATGAAACAAATTGAGAGATAAGAAAAGGATAAAAAAAAGCTTACCACGTTCATCAACGCAATAGAAGGGGGATTAACTTAGATGACAAATAAATCTATCAAAATGGCTTAATTTAATATAAATGGCATACTCAATCCGATTAAGAGGTGGAAAATTTTATTGAAAGTTAAGAAAGAAAAAGTCCAAATTGCATACTTGCAGGAAACTCATCTTGATGACTCTGAGCACGCTAAACTGAACAAAATGGGGTTTAAACATGTCTGCTTTCCTTCCTATAAATCAGGGAGGCGGAGTGGAGTGGCAATTTTGATATCCAGAACTGTAAACTATGAACATTTATGTGAATATAAAGATAAAGAAGGCAGATTTGTTTTGATCATAGGCAAATTAGACGGTAAATTGATGAGCCTCTTTAACGTATATGTTCCTCCTGGTAGTGACTGGTCCTTTTATAAATACATATTTGAAACAATGACATCAAAGACTCAAGGGATCCTAATTTGTGGCGGAGATTTTAATATTCGTTTAAACCCGCAAATGGACTCCAAAAATGGAAAATCTGAGGCTAAAAAAATCAGTAAAAAACTTAATATTTTGATGAATGAATTGGGAATAGTAGATGTATGGAGGGAGGCTAATCTAACTGCTCGAGACTATACACACTATTCATCTGCACAGTTTGAAGACCTACAGAAAAAACATGGTCTGGGAAAAGATGATTTTTATAGATACTTGCAAGTTAGGCATTATTTTAACCAGAACCTGAAAGAGGCTTCTGTGAAAAGTGGACCCGAATTCCTGCAGGTGTTCTTATCATTCTTTGAGACAAGAACTTGCACCAAAATAATATCAAGACTATACAATAGCATCCAACAGTCCAAACAAGAGAACACAGAATACATAAAGAATAAGTGGGAAAAAGATGCAAATGTAACGATTCCTGTGGAAAGTTGGGAGAAAACATGCCAGCTACAGTGGATCCCAACAGGGTCAAATATGTGGCGAGAGTTTGGTTGGAAAAATGTTGTGAGATTTTTTGTCACGCCAACACAAAAACGACATCAGGGTTTAGGGGACGCCTGTTGGAGATCCTGCGGTTCTACAGAAGCCAACCACTTCCACATTTTCTGGAATTGTAAGGTCATACACACCTACTGGAAAGAGATACATACACATATAAACAATATATTTGGCACCAAGATCCCTTTTCAGTGGGAAACGGTATATCTGGCTGATCTAGATTTTGACAATTGGAAAACTAATGACAAAAAATTACTTTGTATACTACTGACAGCAAGCAAAAAAACAATAACAAAAAAATGGTTAAGGGCAGAACCACCCACCATCAAGGAATGGACTGATATTGTTTATGAGATATACATTATGGAAAAACTGTCATTTTCTCTTAAAGTGCAAACAGAAAAGTTCTATCGGATCTGGACTAAATGGACGGAGTATGTAAAACCTGTCTGACTGGACTTCATATAACTGCATCTGTATTGAAGGATAACATAATTCCTTTATTTAACTCAGCCTTTAAGGTTACTTATTTCTAAAGTGCAAACCTATCCACCAAAGTGTCAATTTATCCCCAGCTTTCATCTTCTTTGTGTATATTTGTTGTGTATATAATGTGTGTGTCATTAAGATAGTCTGTAAGTCTGTCTAGTTCAACTTTGTTCTGTGTACTCAAAAAATGGAAAATGGGAAAAGCGAAAGAAGTAATGTTGTTGTTGTATGCAACTGTACTTGTAATGTTTTGCTTTTTCAAATAAAGAAAGAATAAAAAAAAAAAAGAAAAGGATAAAAAGTAAGACAATGTTTGAATTTTAACAATTAAAAAATAAAAACTATCAATATCAATTTTGCAAAAGGAGCTGCAGTTTGCCTTCAGGGAGGATGTTCTTCATGTTTTGCGCACAAAATGCCTGTATGTCTTTGCAATGTGATATCTTTATGACCTGATTTCCCTACAGGAATTATTACATTGCATCCTATATTAACTATTACATACCAGCATTTTGAATTAAAAGGATTCTTTTTAGGGCTGTCAAACGATTACATTTTCTTAATCGCGATTAATTGTTGAATTTCTATAGTTAATCGCGATTAATCGCATGTTTTATCACATGATTAAAATTCTATTATTTTGCAATTCAGAACTGTTTTTAAGTACATATTAACAATGGAAAGCAATTCTTACCAGTGTATCTTGATTGGGAATCAAATGAATGCAAAGAAATGACTTTATGAACTTGATTTTAAGATTTGTATTTGTTTATTATTTATTTATTTATTTATTGTAAACTAAAGAAAACTGTGTGAATCTAGTCACACATTTGAATCTAGATTCAATATTAGGGTTGGGTATTGTTTGGTTTGGATACCGGTGGTAAAGCGGTACTTTTAAAACGGTACCGGTGCCTTAACGGTGCATGAACCTGAAGTGAAGTGCCTGAAGTAAAAAAAAAGAAGGGTACTAAACAGTTGGTGACACTAAAGAATGGCTTGTTTATTGCTAAGGCCATATCGTCAAAATGAAATGTTTAATAATAATGTAATCACTATAACAATAACTTATTTCACTAGTAAATAGCTGCGAATGACAAAAACAACCACCAGATGGGAAAAGGGCATTTAACAACAACTTTGAATGCACCATGAGGCTATAAATTACCAATTTCATTGAACACACCGTCTGTGTTTTTCCGACAACAGCAGGTGCAGATTGTTACATCCCGGGTGTCAGAATCCTCTACAGTGAAATACAGACAAACTTCAGTCAGCATTGTAACTGTGTTTAATCCAGCTACTAGCTAGCGGTAGGCTAACGTGAGCTGCTGTCGAGTATAGTGTTAACTAGCGTCACGTGCAGCAATGTTTCTTTTTCCTGTAACGTCTGTTTCAGAGCATCAGAGAGAAGTGCAGGCATATCAGTGGCCCCAGAATGAGGCACCAAAATCTGCATTGCTATTCCTGCAGCAGCAGGATGTGTTACAAGGAAGTACGGCAAAATAGTACCCTGTTAGGCACGACGCAAAGCCGAGTGAAGTGAAAATAAATTAATAAATGGCGGCATACGATTAAAAAAAATTAACGCATTATGCTCGGCCCTTAATCGCATCGCGATTAACGCGTTAATGCTGACAGCCCTAATTCTTTTACAAACAAAGATAATATTATTGACAGCAAACATTCTGTTCTGGTTTTACTGAGAGATGCTTCTATATTGATGCTCAATCATTTTAATGAACTATTTATTTTTTATTTTTAGGGAATATGTGTGCACATGAGTATAACTGATGATCCCTCAACGCATGCCCTCACATGTTCCTGCTCACCTGCACTTTGTTATTTAGCTGCATCAGCTCAGTTTAGGGAGTGGAAATTACCGTGTATAAATTACAATACTATGACTATATAAGTGCTAATATAAAAGGTGTTGAGGAGAGTTTGATTTATGACCAACATTTTAAGCTTACTGGTGTGTTTGTGTTTCTCTGGTTTTGTTTCAAGCCTCCATTTATTGTGTGACGTAGCCAACAATGTGTGTTAATTCTCAGTAGACTCACTGTTAAGTTGTTAATAATCTATAAAGCTTTGAGGTAGGAAGTGATGCATGTTTGTATTCTCACTATAATAATGTAGACTGATCCCTCAACAACAACAACAACAACAACTTAATGCTTTTTTTGCAGCACAGAACACAAGGACATATCTGCTTAAAGTTGGCTCACCTTTGCCAGCTGAGCGTTGACCCAGTTGGTGAAGGTCTTCTTCTGGATCTGTTCTTGTTCCACTGTTAAAGAAGAAGAAACACACAATGTAAAGTATTATTTATGTATATCATGACATCAAAACAGTCAATCACTCAGGTAGTGCAAATTTAAATGTAGGAATTTAGGGCACAATGCTATACATTAACTATTTATATTGAGTACAACTGTAGAACAGTCTTAATTTCCTCAATTGCTAATAGTATTAGCAACAGTGTGTGTGCTGTATATCTCACTAGCTAATACCTCTTTCACATCAATAACCAGGGTCGTACTTGTACCCTTGTTCAACCCTTCTTTTGTCAATTCTAAAGATGCCAGGCCAAATTCAAATATGACCTGGGTCACTAAAAAGGGGTATTAAAGCAGGGGGATGAAATATGTTTAATTGCCCCCCCCACCAATCCATTGGGCTATAATGCTGTCAATCTGACAATTGTGATTTCCATTGGATCAGAGTACTGTCACTTGGCTGCCTGTTCTGCCAATTTCCCCAGCCCTTGTCACATGGCCAACTAATGTTTCCATGATAACTATCCAAAATTCAGATTTTTTTTTTCAAAGTGGCAGACTGAGCTTATAGAAAATGTGCTGCGGGGGAAGTTCTGGCTAGTTCACACAACATTCCAAGATAGGGGAAAAACATGCTCTGGTTTGGTGGCGCCTAGCAACAGACAAAATAAAGATTCCTCTGCAAAAAAGTCTCAGGAAGGAACTTGTTTTAGTGGAACATGTGCTCGTTCAAAAGTAGCTAGCTGTCTGGATTTACCCTGCAGAGATCTGAGGAGCAGTTAACCATAGTCCTCAGAAATCAACCGGAGATTAGAATACCAACAAAGAAAGTGGAAGGTGACGGACATCCGGTCCCGGGCCGAAATGAGGGACATCCGGTAGATTGTCATCGATATAGACGATATTCAGATATACAATTTGTTTAAAATTAAAACAAGTGAAATTAATAATGAACGTGATGTTTTATTTAGCAGAATTACATTGTGTTGTTCTATCCTATCCAATATTTCCTATATTTCTAAGCAGATTTTCTATGCTGTATTCGGATAAAATACCCCCAAACCAGACCTCAATCCCTGTCATTTTCAAATATGCGGTCAAACTTCCTTATTTTTCATTTAAAGGTTTGAGAAACTGTCACCTTTAACCAGAAACATTGTTCTACAACATCAACGTGCATTCATGGGTCTATGTGGCGGTAAAACATGGCTCTCTGGAGGGTAAAACAGACAGAGACGAGACAAACTGAGATTCCAGGATAGTTATGGAAGACCGAATGGAAGCACAAATCAAAGCACACAGCATCAACCAATGTTTCTTTACTTGAGTAAGCTGAAGGCCTGAAAATAGTTCACATTTGTTCAGTAAAAATTACATCGCCCTAACTTTTTCATTTCAACAGTAGGCAGTAGGTGCACACCTATTGGAAAATTAGCCAGGTGTTTACTACTATAATAACTTTGCCTTTTAAAGACAGGTTATTATTGTAACTAACAGGGTTGGCTAATCCGTTTGGAAAACCTTTGGGCATGGTAATCAAACAGAGGTATGTGGTCTGTGTTACCTAAACAAGCAGAGAGCCTCAGTGCAATAATAAAAGCCACAGAAAATAATTCAGCACACACAGAGCTGCAAGCAAGTAATCTTCAGATTAAACACATAACAAAGAATTGAAAGAAAGGGTTTTTAAATTATTTTAAATGGGATGTTGTCAGTTTGCAATACTTTTCAGACCTACATCTATACATCTGGAATACATTTTAAAGCAAATTTAAACTTAAAGTAGATTCGAAATATAATTGAAGCTGCACACACATAGACTTCAACTTATCTGCAAGTACATGTATTGGAATAAGACATTCCACACATGTACTTTTACCAACATATTGATGAGCATTTAAGTATATTGTTGATACATTTATAGGGCTGGCCGTTTGTACTCAATACCTTTAAGGTATTAACCGAAATAACCCAGTACCAGTTCCAGTCAAACGATAACTGCATTTGATCCTATTTGTACACAGATCTAGAAAGAAAGACTATTTATATGGTGTTGCTCGCACCCAATCACTGCAAGCGTTCTTCGATTCAATGAGACATGTGATTGGCCCACTAGCTCCAACCAATAGAGACACTGGTGGGGTCAAGTCGCGCCCGATGTATTTGACGGAGTTGGCAGTTCATCGAATGAAGTAGAAGAGAAAAATGTATCAAATTAAGTATTCTATTGGTATCTGTATCACTTTAAGGGTTCTGGTATTGCTAATGTTATTTTTTAAATATTTTTTACAAGTTATGAATTAATACCCAGCCATATACATTTACATATTTAAAATGTGTTTATCAAAACATGCAAAGTGGGTTCTTCTTCCACGTTGAATGCATTCTGAAATATAATCTGTACTGTTTGTACATTTGTATAATTGTACGAATGTAAAGAGGGTTGTTACTGATAAAGAGCATGCATAAACAGTGAGGTAGTTTCAATCATTTTCATTTAAGATTGAATTTGGTTTTTACCCTTAAAGCTTTAGTGCGTAACTTTTTGATATTAATGAACCTCCGTTATATTCAAGCCATTGCATAATGAGTTACTACAAAGCTAATTAAGACTATCAGCTCCACACAATTCTCTCTGTATTTCTCAGTGGCTGAATCTCATCCCCCTTATTTGATATCTCCTCGACTCCTGGGTCAAACCGGATGTTGTTCTGTCCGTCCTCGGTGAAGGCTGTCTCAAAGCTCTATTTCGTCCCTGAGGAGTGAACATCAAGGAGGGATCATCAAGGAGCTATAGCCGAGGATACACAAGAGAAGCCTTCCCGGAAGCCGTGCAGCCGAAGGAGTTGCTAACTCCACCCAAACAGCTGACATATTCATGTGACGCTTCAGAGGAAAGGACGTCTCATCTCTCTAAAAATACACATGCTCGTTGCCTCTCTCCTCCGATGATTTCCTCGCGTCTCTCCTCATGGGAGGGACTAAGGAAGGGAGGCAAGTTTTGATCCTCTGTGTCCTCCTTGGCTAATAGCAACTGTTTGGAGGAGGGGTTGGGGCAGTGCATGATCACGGAAGGCTTGTATCGCGCAGACAGTTTTGCTGTCATTACTTAGAATTCCTCATGGAGGCGACAGAAACTACGCACTATAGCTTTAAAAGCAACTGTTATACAGTATATGCATGCATAAAAAATGTGCAGTTATCTTTAACAATTATCTGAAGCAGGTTATAGAAAGGTTACAGCATTCAGATAATATAAATACCACTGGAAGTAAAAACAGATTTGGTGAGTTAACTGTCCACCACTCACCATTGTACAGCTCAATGAAGTCATTTAAGTCACTGACAGTATGAAGGGTCTCACAGTTAATCCAGTCCTCATTCTCCATCGTCCTCATGAAATCAATTTACTGACTCAATAAACATCTCAGTCAGAGCTTTTCAAAACTTTTTTCTGATTTAAAACCGCATACAGTATCTTCAAAAAACAATCTATACTCATTGAGATTCCTCTTGCAATTTTAATTACATTTAGTGGCTTTAAATTAACCTGTTGCACCAGTCTGATTGTTCTAACTGTGGCTCAGTATAAAAATAGTTGTAAAACGTCAAGTAAAAACCATCACCAGTTACGAGGTATGAGCTATGAAAAGGTTTTACCATCAACAATGATATATTCCAATTCTTCCTACCACTAATCATTTCTAAATTGCCTCATCATTTTGATCTTGAAGACTAATATATAATATTAACTAAGGTCCTGTTGAACTATTATCGACCAGTTTCTCAGTTCACTTTGTTTGCTAAAAGCTAAAGACTAGTGGTCCATTCTCTAGCTCTCCTTCCCTCTGTCTGGTCCTATGAGATGTATTAACAGACAGTTTACAGACTATTTCTGATTTAATATGTTTAACAGCAGGCCAACTTTGGCTTCAGTTCACTTGCAGTCTAATCTTAATCATAGGGAGCCCCCATGATGACTCAGACATCTTAATATAATTAATCTGGTATCATTGGACAAAGATAAGGGTGAAGGGGAAGGGGGTCGGTTATCTTTGGTAACATGACCCTGTGAGGTATTTAACATCTGGAGAGAAGCACTGCTGATCACTAATCTGCAAACACACAAAAAAATAATGAGAAACCTGAAGTTTCCTAAAGTTCCTAAAGTCAATAGGATGAAGAAACCGGAGAGCTGTGACACACTTGAAAGTTAGCCAGAAGAATTATTTTAAACAAACCCTTTCGGTCACTGTAACCGCAGCGCTTTCAAGTCACCTCCACCGTGCTACCATTTTAGCAGCTGCATAAGCTCCTGAAATTAATCCCTGCTGTAAATGACCCAAATATTGTTTCTCTGGTTAAGTCATTTTCTGACGCTAATGCTTTTATTTTGAATTCCGAATCCGGAAGTAAATGTACGGCCACAAAACGAGAATGAAAAAGCGGTCGAACGAAGGCATACAGTAATATTGTTTAGCACGTGGCTGTTAGAGGCACAAGGTATGTTAGTTTTACATTTCATTTACTTTACAACTGGTTGTAACTTGGGTTACTTTGTGGTGTGCCGTTATATGGTTTTGCCGAGATTGGAGAGTACAAGCTAGAAAGTTAAGCTAACATTAGCATATTGCCATATTTGCCTGTAGTTGGCGTTGCCTGGCTATGTGCCTGTTGTGTAATGTTACATGAAACGGTGTTAATTGAGTGATACTACAGTGAAGTGGATGTAAAGGAATGTTTTATTATAACTAGGGTTGTCATTCGATTAAAAAATGTAATCTAATTAATTACATACTCTGTGATTAATTAATCGAAATTAATCGCATACATAATTAACGGTGCCTGAACCGATACTTTTTAAGAAAGTAAAAAAAGAAAAGAAAAAAAAGGGTACTAAACAACAGTTGGTGACATTAAAGAACGGCTTGTTTATTGCTAAGGCCATATGGTCAAAATTAAATGATTTAATAATAATATATATTATTATTTAACAATAACTTATTTCACTAGTAAATTGCTGTCGAACGACAAAAATAACCACCAGATAGGAAAAGGACATTTACAATAACTTCAAATGCACCACGAGGCTGTAGTTTACCAGTTTCAATGAACGCACCGTCTGTGTTGTTTTTCCAACGGCAGCTGCAGATTGTTAGCCTGGTCCTACCCAGGGGGAGTAAGCGTCTCCTCACAACCCGAACCTCCTATGGCGCAATTTTGATGCTACCAAGCCATCACCTCCCGTTAGCATTCCATTGACTGCCATTCATTTTGGCACCACTTTGACAGCGAATAACTTTACATATGAAGCGTTTAAAGACTCTATTTGTCCATTGTTTAATTCTAAAGAAACACGACAATGTATAAAAGGCTCTATTACCTTGTACCTCACGTTATGGCTCTGTAGCAGATGTTTTTGTAAAAATAGGCTAACAATTGTGTCATAACCACGCAACTTACTGTCACACAGTAGATAAATTACCGTACAGTACAGGAGAAGCGCGCAGGCAGTTTCGTCTCACATTAGCTGTAAGTGTAATTACTAATGTTAACTAGCATTTTAGTTAGCAATAATTAGCCCGTTCCTATGTTATCTCCTTACATATACCTACGCTCTCCGTCTCTGCAAGATTCGGAATGATTGAGATTTCTCTTGGCACAGCTACCAGAAGACTTACAACTTTCAGACACGTTGCTCACGGCACATTTACGTCGTCTCTCTCAGTTGGAGGTTGCGCAGTAATGCTAGCCATCACCGGAAAAGTGCTTCTAATGGCCTTCACTGGTCTCTGTCCAGAGCAACCGGATCTGTTGGTCCATTCTTATATACTGTCTATGGTCCTACCAGACTCTCGTACATTTCATTTGTACAGAGAGTCTGACCTCTCTCCACTGAAGGTGTTAACTTCCTTGAAGGCGGGTACTCTGTTGAAGTTTAAAACTATCAGATCTGCCCAGAGCCACTCTGGATCTGCCATAACCAATCGCTAACGTTTGGTCGTAACGTATGTCATGCGCATGTGCAACAAGATGGTAGACCGACAACAACTATGGGCTTATATTTAGCATTAGCGTCGCTAGCGTTAGCCTTAGCCAACTCCTTCACCACTAACGGAGCAAGCTGGAAAATCTAACTTTTCCCGAACCCCGTGGGAAGGAGGGCCACAACATCATGGCCACCAACACAACTCAGCAAAGATTGTTCTTGCTCGGGCTTTAACTTCTGGATATTCGGCAGCGTTTCTGCCACAACAGACTGAATGGCTTCACTCGCATCTTTCTAGTGCACGTCCTCAACGTCGTCGTTCTCAGCCTTCATTTTACAGTCGAATGGTGGCTAGAACGGCTCCGGGTTCAATATGGAATGGATTAATCTGCGTTATTTTTTTTAACGCATTATTTTTTCTCCGATTATAATCGAAATTAACGCGTTATTTTGACAGCCCTAATTATAACTTATGTTGATGTCTGCTAATAAGTTAATAAATACTGGAAGTTAAATACATACAGCATAAAAACACTCAAATGGAGATTGTCAATACGTTAAGGGGAAAAGGGTTAAAATGAGACACTTCATGATGTACTGTATGTAAAGGTGTTGTGTTCTTTGTTTTTCTCAGCTCTTACGGTGGTTCAAGATATTCAAGCTGTAATAAGGAATATTGCAAAGGGACAATAAAGCTTTCAGAATCATCAGTCAATAAAGAGCCAGACCATTATTCAGCCGGGGACGCTACACCTGCTATTTCAATAACAGAATTCATCATAAACACAAATAATGGTAATTTATAGAAGTAGCAACTCCCATCTCAACAGAGATGAAACATCATGTTCTGGATGTAAAATTATAATTTATGGTACATACTAACCGTACATGTTACACTTAATATAAATAAAATATTTAGATTATGTAATTCTGTTATTTATTTTTAAGAAACAATTTAATCCTAAATTCATGGCAGAATACAACACAATCCACAGCTTAACTGGTACAAACCTGTGTGAGTAGCAGACAGAACAGTGCAAAAAAATACAAATCTATCAATCAAACGTACTACGTACTAATTACAAAACAATACTTAAGAGTATTGAAAAAATGAAATTTATTCGAAACAGGTGACTAAAACCAATTAAAAGAGCGGGGAAAGGAACTCGGTGACAATCACAATGTCCATTGTATCAGTAATTCAAAGACATCAAAGACTTACAGAGTCTAGTACCTGTGACGTTGCTTTCGGTTCATCAAATGTACCTTTTTGCACTACATCCATTTACAATACCATCACAGTTCATCTCATTGGTGGTTTGCTTGGTTTAAGAAGACTTTCAGAAATGTCAAGCGAGACCGGAACATTTCAGGACCGTGGTCATTGAAAAAGTGGGCAGTAAACAACTCTGCCCGATGGCTTTCAGCTGATGTTGTGTATAGTGTAATATAGTGTGGCAGAGGCGCGGGAAGTAGGGGTGCTGGAGGTGCTGCAGCACCCCCTATTGGTGCTGCAGCACCCCCTGTTGGCAAACTGCGATGACAATAAAATGATCGCTTATAAATATCTCTGGTTGTTGTTCCTGTTCCACGACATTTTGTATGTCATGTTTGGGGTGTGGGATGAAGAGAGGGATAATTTTAGTAACAAGAGGGCTTTCCACCAAGGTGGAACAGCTGATCCACTTGTGCCTCTGTTTACCAGTGTCTACTGCTGGCTCCGAAATGGTTTTTCTCAGCTCTTCGCCGCCTGAAAACCTGGCTCCGTAGCACTATCACTCAGAGTAGACTTTCACATATCGCACTGCCTCACGTCCACAAAGATATTTTGGATGATCTGGATGATTCAGGGTCTCATGGCAGAGTTTATCAGCCGAACTCCAGAGCACAAATCTACGTTTGGTGTACCCCCCATCTTACATCTCTGCGTCTTTTTCCTGCTGCCGTGCAGGCCCAGATGGTAGCCAATATTTAGCCTAGTATGATTGTGATTTATGTATGCCTATTAAGAAACAAATAGTATGTGACAAATTTTTATAATTTGTCACATACTTCGCTGTTTATTGTTCTGACTTTGCTGTGCAGTACGCACCGTCAGCTCAGCTGTACTTCATGGAGGGGAGAGGAGAGACAGAGGTAGAGTGGTCTGCAACACACACACCCACCAAAAATGACTTCCCGTGCGTCTGTGATGTGGTGTTATTTGTTTACATTAACTTTTACTGTTTTACTGAGGAAAAAACATATTTAACATATTCATACAAGTCAACATACCCTGAACTAATAAGGGTGACTGAAGAAGTGATTACATGCGTGACTAATGCCGCCTTACACTAAAAGGACTTTTCAAGTAATTCCACTGTCGCAGACTATTTTCCAATATCTGAATGAAATCATAAGAGTCTTGCTGGATTTTGGGCACGCTCCCATCGTCTCAATCGTTTGGTGTAAGGTGGTCATAAAACGCAGTCCGAGTCAGTCTTTTTCCCGTCTTGACGTTCCTACAAAATCAGAAGCATTTGATATTATCGTAAGTTTTAATAGTGCGTTCCATTTACCTCGGAACTCGGTTCCATTTACAAGTCAGATTTTCATTAGCTCTAGCCAGGTTAGCCATTGTTAGCAATGCCAGTTTATAACAATGCATTACGCAGTTTTTTGTGCATACAAACAGTGTAACAACATGTCCACAGATAGAAGATGGACAGGACTGTGTGTACGGCTGATTTAGTGAGACACAAATGAGACAGAAGGGCTTATAACTATGTTACTACACAACTGCTGCACAGAGCAGCCATGTTGCATGTAACAAGCTTGGTTACATTTTTCAAAACTAATCTATTTGTAGTCTTGCAATGTGTGACCCTGCAAGATCCCCAGCCTTTACATATTATGACAGTCTTTAACGTTAGATGTAAGATGATTGTCTTTAGTTGTGAGATGGTGTCAGACTGTAGTCTTTTCAAAGTCTGTTCAAAGTCTTTTAGTGTTTGGTAGGCATTAGTAAGACAAATATTTTATTCCTATCAGGTCCAAACCTACTGTAAAAACAGAGTTTACTTCAAAAGAGTAAGAAGCCTGTATTTGACTTTTGATTTATTTGCTGATACAAAAAACACAGCTAAATGGACACATCATGGTTCTGAGCAGAACTTATGTTCAGGTATACAAGCGTATGATGAGCTAAAAGATTTTCCATTCTAGATTGATATCTTATATTTGACAAAAAAAATGTTGAGACTTTCACCACTTAGTTTTTTTTTTGTATCGCTGTAGATCTACTGTTATACTGCAGAGCTCCACCTAAGGTAAACTGTTTCATATATGGTGATTATTGTATCCATTATAGTATTTTGCCTTTACACTAGTTCTACACATTTAGGTTTGTTCTGTACCAATAAGTCACTACCATAGAGACAACTAAAAAAACTCACCCATGATGGGATCACTCATGCTGAGCCAGTAGGGAATGTTTCCAGGTCAGCAAACTCTGGGGCTTATCAATATAAAGCAAACTTCTCTATCTAGTAAATATATGCTTTAAACACTGCAGATCCATGATTCCAGGAGAAGAGATGTGAAGGAAAAACACATTAAATTATTCTGAGTGTAATTCCCGTCTAACCAGCTAACAGTCTACATTTGCAGCCTGCAGGGAAGCAGGTGAGATCAGCTGGGCTCCGCCTCTTTTGAATCTGACTGACAGAGGATTCAGGCCTGCTGAAACAAGACCTGCAACAAGCTAGTACTCCTGCAGCCTCCTGGCTTATTTATGAATCAGAATCAGAATCAGAAAAGCTTTATTGCCAAGTATGTTTTTCACACATACAAGGAATTTGTTTTGGTGTTGTAGGTGTTGCATGTCACACATTCTCTAAAATAAGTTAAACAAACAGGTTAAACAGAACAAACAATATAGTATAAATATATGTGTGTATATATATATATATATATATATATATATATATATATATATATATATATATATATATATATATATATATATATACACACACACACACACAGAATGTATTAAAAATAAGAGTAAGAATTAAGATAAAAGAGCAGATTAAGTACAGTGGCATGAGGAGCCAGAGGTGGGGTGTGGAGAAAGTCAGGGTGGTTTCCGGGCCTTGTCAATAAGGCTAGTGGCAGAGGGGAAAAAACTGTCCTTGTGACGTGAGGTTTTGGTCCTGATGGACCTCAGCCTTCTGCCAGAGGGGAGTGTCTCAAAGAGTTGAGAGGGGTGGGAGGGATCGGCCACAATCTTTCCAGCACGCTTCAGAGTCCTGGTGGCGTATAGTTCCTGGAGCGGCGGCAGATTGCAGCCAATCACCTTCTCTGCTGACCGAATGACATGCTGCAGTCTGCCCTTGTCCTTGGCAGTGGCAGCAGCGTACCAGATGGTGATGGAGGATGTGAGGATGGACTCAATGATGGCTGTGTAGAAGTGCACCATCATTGTCTTTGGCAGGTTGAATTTCTTCAGCTGCCGCAGGAAGTACATCCTCTGTTGTGCTTTCTTGACGAGGGAGCTGATGTTCAGCTCCCACTTGAGGTCCTGGGAGATGATAGTTCCCAGGAAGCGGAAAGACTCCACAGTGTCAATTGTGGAGCCAGAGAGGGTGATGCGGGCAGGTGGGGCTGGGTTCTTCCTGAAGTCCACAACCATCTCCACTGTCTTTAGAGCGTTGAGCTCTAGATTGTTTTGCTTGAACCAGGTCACCAGGTGGTCAGCCTCCCACTTGTAGGCGGACTCGTCTCCATCAGAGATGAGTCCGATGAGGGAGGTGTCGTCCGCAAACTTCAGAAGCTTGACGGACTGGTGACTGGAGGTGCAGCTGTTGGTGTACAGGGAGAAGAGCAGAGGAGAAAGAACACAGCCCTGAGGCGATCCGGTGCTGATGGTCTGTGAGTCGGAGATGTCTTTCCCCAGCTTCACATGCTGCTTCCTGTCAGACAGGAAGTCAGTGTTGACCCTTGGAGATCTAAACATCCCAAAGGGAGGGACTTCAGTTTTTTCTCCAGTGTTCACAATAGTTACTCTAGGATTGATTACTTTTGTCTCTCTCAACAGCATATGTATAAGGTAATAGAGTGCCATTAGGGCTGGCCGATAAATCGATTTTATCGATTAACTCGAATGTGTAGTTAACGTCGATTTGTTTAAATGAAAATCGATTTTCTCCTTAACATCTGCCAACGCTCCCCTCTGGGCTCTCGTAGCTCTGAACGGGCTCAGCCCTCCCCCCGCGATTTTGCCATAGAGATACACAAACAACATGGCAGCGACAGGGACTAACATTAATTCTTTTCTTAACTAGTCGTTTCATTACTTACTTATCTGTAATCTCCACCTAAATGACTGGCAGCTCGCGATGCTCTGTCCCTGGCTGAGAGTCACCTATTCTCGGATAACTGAACCACCAGCTACCGCTGACCTGAAGGAGCACCATGCGGAGCACCAGAGGCGGTGTTGAGGAACTCTTTTGCGGCTCAACACCTCTACTAAATGCCGCTGATACGACCGAGCTGTGACAGAGGTCTGTAGCGGCTTAAACAACTAGCAATCGCCGCTCTGTAGCACGGAGCTCCTCTTCGACGTTTGTTTTTACCGCTAGTTAGCTACTATGAAGGAGCTTGCTACAGGTATGGGATGTTAATGTACGTTGCTCAGCAACAGGTGAAAACAGGGAAAAGGTTGCGCATTAATGCACAATAACGTTTAAATTATTTGAACTTTTAGCAAGGAACGAGAAGTGAATTACCTGTATGTGTGAAAACAGCTTTATCTCACGCATCCATTTTGTTGTTGTTGAAGATATAGCCCCCCCCCCCAAAAAAAAAAAAAATAACAAAAACAATGGTAGGGAAAACACTCAAACCAATTTATATTTCCACAAAATTGGCATGAAGAATCGTAATGGTATACATGCCCCATGTGTGTGTGTGTGTGTGTGTGTGTGTGTGTGTGTGTGTGTGTGTGTGTGTGTGTGTATGAGTCAAAACTAAATAAATTTAAAACTTGTTTTGAACAATTTCTTTGTCATCTGCAGATTGAGTTTAAGTAGGGGGAGAAAAAAATCGATTTAAATCTTAAATCGGATTTTTTTGGAAAAAATCTGGGATTTTATTTTTAGGCCATATCACCCAGCCATAATTGCCATATTGAACCAATAACCTTGAGTGACCATGCGCCTGTCATTTTAAAAATAGATCTAGGTAAAGAAAACTTCTTCCGTTACTGGAGATTAAACACCTCATTACTGACCGATACAACAGTGCAAGAATTGAAACGGAATTTTAAAGAATACTTTGAGAAAAATGATAATGGTGAGGTAACACCATCCATCTTGTGGGGTGGGGCTAAAGCAGTTATAAGGGGGAAAGTAATCCAGATTGCATCAAGATTAAAGAAAAAAAGATTGGAAGAGCAAATAAAATTGTAAAATAAAATGAAATATCTGGAAATAGATCACAAAACTAGAGGAGAACATAAAGTGCTGCTAGAATTAAAAGAAGCCAGGAACGCCTTAGATAGACTGCTTACTTATAAAGCAGAAGGAGCTTTAAGATTCTCCAAACAGAGATACTATGAGATGGGGAACAGAGCCAGTCGACTATTAGCTTTTCAACTCTGTAAAGCCCAGGCTAGCCGGGTGGTTCCTAAGGTTGTACATCCCATGCTTCAAAAAACAGTATCTCATCCGAAGGAAATAGCGGACGCTTTTGCATCATTTATAAAGTACGAACAGCCTAAATTGAAAACGACAAATGATAACTGTGAGACCTTTCTGGCAAGCCTACATTTACCCTCACTCTCAGAGGATGAGGCATTGCTTGTTATGGTTTCTGTATTTTACCTTGTATTTTGTTCCATTTCTGTTGCCTGGCTTCGTTTATTTCCGTTGCCTGTATTTTTATTTCTGTATGTTCCCTGTGTTTGTATATTTATTCTGTATATTTCTGTTTAGTTATCTCCTTGTTTATTGTGTTTACCCTGTTTTGACCGTGTTCTGTGTATTGTGCATTTTTTGGTTATCCCTGTATTCTGTTCTCCCTTGTGTTTAATGTTCGTCAAGTTTCTTTATTTAGGTTATGTCATGTTTCCTGTCTGTCTTTCCCGGTTTCCTGTTTCATTTTGCCAGTCTGTGTTTGATTTTGTCTTGTCTAGTTTTACTTTCCGTTTTCCCTCCTTGTCTGATTGTCCTGCCCCGCCCTAATGTGCTTCACCTGTTGTATCACCTGTCCCTTGTTTGTTCATTACCCCTTGTATTTAACCCCCTTGTTTCCTTTGTCTCTTGTCAGATCATTTTGTTCCCTCGTGCCCGGTTTTTCCTGCCTCTGTTCTGCCGTCTTTAGTATCATTAAAATCAGTGAGTTCACATCATCTCCTGCCTGCAGTCTCTCTCTGCGTTTGGGTCCACCATCTCTCGCCACCCTAACCCAATGAGCAAAAAGTCGTCTAGAACACTTATAATAGACGTCATTGTTTGACATCCAGAAGACGTCCTCACAGGAGCCAGAATGAAAGTTTGTTATACGTCTTTTCTAGACGTTGTATAGACGTCAATAAAAGATGTGTTAAAAGACGTGATTTATGGACATCTAGAAGACGTCCTCACAGGAGCCAGAATGAAAGTTTTTTTATACATCTTTTCTGGACGGTGTACAGACGTCAGTTAAAGATGTGTTAAAGACGTAATTGTTAGACATCTAGAAGACGTCCTCACAGGAGCCAGAATGAAAGTTTTTTTATATGTCTTTTCTGGACGGTGTATAGACGTCACCCAAAAGACGTCCCAAAGGCAGACAGAATAAAAGTTGTTTTGAATGGGTTTTTTGGACATAATATACAGTGGGGCAAAAAAGTAATTAGTCAGCCACCAATTGTGCAAGTTCTCCCACTTAAAAAGATGAGAGAGGCCTGTAATTTTCATCATAGGTACACTTCAAGTATGAGAGACAAAATGAGAAAAAAAAAATCCAGAAAAATCACATTGTAGGATTTTTAATAAATTTATTGGTAAATTATGGTGGAAAATAAGTATTTGGTCAATAACAAAAGTTCATCTCAATACTTTGTTATATACCCTTTGTTGGCAATGACAGAGGTCAAACGTTTTCTGTAAGTCTTCACAAGGTTTTCACACACTGTTGCTGGTATTTTGGTCCATTCCTCCATGCAGATCTCCTCTAGAGCAGTGATGTTTTGGGGCTGTTGCTGGGCAACACGGACTTTTAACTCCCTCCAAAGATTTTCTATGGGGTTGAGATCTGGAGACTGGCTAGGCCACTCCAGGACCTTGAAATGCTTCTTACGAAGCCACTCCTTCGTTGCCCAGGCGGTGTGTTTGGGATCATTGTCATGCTGAAAGACCCAGCCACGTTTCATCTTCAATGCCCTTGCTGATGGAAGGAGGTTTTTACTCAAAATCTCACGATACATGGCCCCATTCATTCTTTCCTTTACACGGATCAGTCGTCCTGGTCCCTTTGCAGAAAAACAGCCCCAAAGCATGATGTTTCCACCCCCATGCTTCACAGTAGGTATGGTGTTCTTTGGATGCAACTCAGCATTCTTTCTCCTCCAAACATGACGAGTTTAGTTTTTAACAAAAAGTTCTATTTTGGTTTCATCTGACCATATGACATTCTCCCAATCCTCTTCTGGATCATCTAAATGCTCTCTAGCAAACCTCAGACTGGCCTGGACATGTACTGGCTTAAGCAGGGGGACACGTCTGGCAATGCAGGATTTGAGTCCCTGGCGGCGTAGTATAATACTGATGGTAGCCTTTGTTACTTTGGTCCCAGCTCTCTGCAGGTCATTCACCATGTCCCCCTGGGTTCTGGGATTTTTGCTCACCGTTCTTGTGATCATTTTGACCCCACGGGGTGAGATCTTGCGTGGAGCCCCGGCTCGAGGGAGATTATCAGTGGTCTTGTATGTCTTCCATTTTCTTATAATTGCTCCCACAGTTGATTTCTTCACACCAAGCTGCTTACCTATTGCAGATTCAGTCTTCCCAGCCTGGTGCAGGTCTACAATTTTGTTTCTGGTGTCCTTTGACAGTTCTTTGGTCTTGGCCATAGTGGAGTTTGGAGTGTGACTGTTTGAGGTTGTGGACAGGTGTCTTTTTTACTGATAACAAGTTCAAACAGGTGCCATTAATACAGGTAACAAGTGGAGGACAGAGGAGCCTCTTAAAGAAGAAGTTACAGGTCTGTGAGAGCCAGAAATCTTGCTTGTTTGTAGGTGACCAAATACTTATTTTACCGAGGAATTTACCAATAAATTCATTAAAAATCCTACAATGTGATTTTCTGGATTTTTTTTTTCTCATTTTGTCTCTCATAGTTGAAGTGTACCTATTATGGAAATTACAGGCCTCTCTCACCTTTTTTAAGTGGGAGAACTTGCACAATTGGTGGCTGACTAAATACTTTTTTGCCCCACTGTAAATGTCAATTAAAGATGTGTTAAAGACGCATAGACATTAAAATCCCAACTGGCCACATTTGCAAGGATTCATCTTTTAAAAAACAGTGAGTTAAAAACAAGATAAGAGCATTGAGAAAAGAACAGTAATTGTAAATGTGTCCAGAGTCCCATGTCTTGACTTACTACTAGCTTTGTTGAATACCATGTTTTGGTCATCAAACCTGCATGTAGGTTATTGTTCCAGTGTGCAGTGTGCAGAAATATTCTTTAAAACTGTACATAGAAAATGATATCCCTCCGATGCACCTGTCCAAGACATTTTACTAACCGTCTTTACAATTGGAAATACCTGAAATCTTATCTATTAAAAATGACAGTTTGAAATTAAGAGATAACTTTAATCTTTAATGAGGATCTCAGCAAAATCTTAACAGCTAATACATTAAGACATTGTTATAGCCAAGGTTGAAGGGACAGTTTACCCCAAAATCAAAATAAATATTTTTCCTGTAGTGCTATTTATCATAGATTGTTTTGGTGTGAGTAGCAGAGTTTTGGAGATATCGGCCATAGAGATGCCTTTTTTTGATTAATTACAGATTTGTTGTGAGCAGTTTCATGTACAGCATACTCGTTTTTATAGTTCCAACATGAAACTGCTTGCAAAGAGCTCTGCATGTAATCCTGAGTAATTGAGTCATGATTTCTGGAAAAAAACATTCAACAAAACAATGTTTTTTTTGTGCTTTAAACACCGCAAGCCGAGTGCCATATAGTGGCATTATATTAAAAAAAGTCAGGCAACTCTATTGCTGATATCTCTGACACTGAGCAACTCACACCAAAACAATGGATACTTAAAGTAAGAGACAGAAAACATTTGTATTTTTGATTTGGGGGTGAAACATAAAGTAGAGTTATACATTTGAAGCTTTGCAAAAGTATAATTAATGGCAGAGCTATTGCATTACATTATCCATGTGTACCTAATGAAGTTGGTGGTTAGAGAGAGGTGTAAACAGTTTGTAAAACAGTAAGTAAAAAGTAATTAAAATGTAAAGTGACACCATTATGGTAAAGTGTCCTGTGATGAGCTCAAGAGTTCAACATTCTTGCTTTGTCTTGGTCTGTGGGATGAAACAAGCTGAGACTGGCGGTGCAGGTCCAGATTCTGCAGTAGGCTACTGTCCCCCCGGACGGCAGCAGGCAGAACAGTTTTTGACTGGGGTGATTTGGGTCTCTGATTATCCTGTTGGTTTTCTTCATACACCACTGGATTTTGAGGTCCCCCATAGATGACAGCTCCATCCTGGTGCAGTTTTAACCACCCTCTGGGTGAGGGTGAAGCAAATGCCATACCAGGCAGTGATGCAGCCGGTCAGGATATTCTCGATAATGCACCTGTAGAAGTTGCAGAGTATCCTGGAGTCGATGTTGAACCTCCTCAGCCTGTGGAGTAGGGCTGCACGATATTTTGTTTCATCATCTACATCGCGATGTGTGCATGCACAATAGTCACATCGCAGGACGTTGCGATGTTGACGCTAAAACTTTTTTGCTGCTTGATAGAAAAGTAAACGTTCACTGTTCTCACCGGCAACCCTTCCCCTTTAAAACAGGTAGCCATGTGGGCAACGTGTGTATGTGACGTATGAGCCTAAAGAAACAAGGCGTCTGTCCCAACTAACGTTACGGTTCAGAGCGGCGACGCTGGAAACGTAACACTTAACTACAACAGCAGTCTGTGTCTGATAACGTCATTTAAACTGATTTAAGTGCTCTTGGGTACACAGTTTGTTGCTAGTGTGTGACATGCAGGCTCTGCATGCACAACAAACCACCAATCACAATCAATGTTGAACAATTTATCAAACAACCAAAGCAGGCCCTGCTAGTCAACCATAACCTGAAAGTTAGAGGAAACAACATGCATGCATTATTATTAATATCATTGACTTTAGCCTGGATTGATAGTATTATATGAATACAATGGTGTCACATCAGTCAACTAGTGTATTTCTACCTAATTTCCCTCTCCAAAATCTCTTCAAAAGAGTAGTCACAGCACGTACTTGCTTTGGTTGTTTGTAAAGCATTAAAGTTCAACAAATACTGGTTCACATAAGAAACTTTCCTTTGTTATTTTTATTTTCTATGTAGATGCACTCCCCTACGAAATCAGTAGTCGAGAATTATTTATTGTTTCCAAAGAGAGCTTTTTACTATATGTCATCTTGTAAAAACTTGTCTTTTTTTGTTATCGCAGAAAAAAATATATATCGCAATATCAGTTTTTTTCCAATATCGTGCAGGCCTACTGTGGAGGGAGAAGAGGTGCTGTCTTGCAGTACAGGGGCATGTAAAGTGGTCTGCCTTTGCATGGGAAATATGTTCTGTGCCCTTGGTTTCCCACTTTAAGACAGCAGCTGCAATAACAAAGAAAAATGTTTAATCAGCATTTGTTTAATCCTGATTGTTATTACATGCACACATCATGGATGGAAACACATGGTGTAAAAAAGTTATATACATTATTTTTTCAGTTTCATGAAGTTATATCAGTAATATTATGGTGTAACATTGCAGTGCCTGAGCACACCCTGGTACTGGTGGTAACGTTAGCTAAATTACCCACACCAGAGACAGTTTAGAACTAATTTTACTGTTGGATAAAAATCTTTGCTCACAGTAAATGTGACAACTTACGTCGTGGTTATAGGCCTGTTGGTACACAGTAGCACACTATTGACGACTTTTTAAGTTAATGACTGCTCAATTCAAAACATTTGATAAAATATATTAACAACCTTCTTTAAAAGTCCTTTTAAAAACGAAGCCACAAACACACCACCTGCCAGGCAGTCTGTCTGTCTGTGCTTCATTCAAACGAACTAACTTCAAACTACAAACCCAGCTGAAGATTCCAGTTTAACTAGCTATAACAAAAACGTTCAACTCAATGCTAACGTCACTTAGCTAAGCTAACACTGACAAGCTAACGTTGGCTCTAGCATGAGCTGGTAACAAAGTCCAACTAAAGTAAACGTACTTCAGCTTACCTAGCACATACAATGGTAAGCTATTGATTAGCTCGACTAAACTTCAGTCAAACCAGTACCCATCTATTTATTATCTAGCTAAATAAATTATAAATACAAAACTTACCCAGTGTGTCTGCTTCTCTGTCAACCGCTCCTCTGACTCTCCGCAGTCCGCCTTTTTTCAATTTCGTTAACCCCCGCCCTTTTCCTCCTCCACGCCCAATCACCTGCAGCTATTTTGAATTTAGAATTTTTGAGTGACAAGCAACCAAACAAATGCATTGTGTGTGCATGTGTGTAGTGTGTCATGATCATAGACTGTATAATATTAGCAGTCTATGGTCATTATGAAGCAGCTTGTATATTTTATCGAACATTTTACATTGAAGAGCAACATTACATGTTATGTTCATGGCATGTTTTAAACATATTTTAACTTATATTTTTAAACAGCAGTGAATATGTTTAAACATGTTAAGAAAGACTAGATATATAGAAATGTCTGTGCTACAGCAGCAAGTACACAACACCCATACAGATATACAATAAATAATAAATAAAATACAAGAACACTCTACATTTGGGGTCTTCAAGATTTTTTAAGCCAAGGACCCCTTAAGTAAAAGACAGATCAGGGACCCAGTACTACTTATATTCTATGAAATTAAGTTGTTAAACTGGGCCTATAACGTGTAGGTCAGCCTAAAGCCTTTTTCATACCTATTTAGTGCATAGAATACTAAGCTATTAAAATAATAATTTTTGGCATGATTTTATAAATCATGTTTTAATGTAAAACACACATGTGGCACAGTGAATCCTTAGGATTAACTGTATCTGTGGATCTTAGTGACTACCTAGCCAGTTAGCCTGTCTACAGAGGAGTTGATTCACAAATTGTGAAGCGGATTTATATTTGCTAATAATATTGCAAATTATATGTTGGATTCATATTAAGGTATTTTAATTTTCTTAGGAACTTTAAAAAAAAAATAACAACAATTTGGTGGCCCCCCTGCAGTAATTCTGAGGACCCCTGTTGAAGAGCTTTGCTCTTCATAAAAAAAATATACGCAGGAAATTATGTACAACGTATATACAAATAAAAATGTAACCTACTTAAATAGTGTAATATAAACATGTTTGTGCAAGTTGCGCTATGGTTGAACAGTTTTGTGTTTTTTAACCCTAACCCTAGTAATGACACTTTTCAGATTCCCGTTACATTTATATAGCCATGGAAAGATGCGTACACAGACACGCTGTCTCTTAGCCATGCTGTCTCTTAGCCATGCTTTCTCTCCACCACAACTGGGATCTTTTTTCTTTGATATTTTTCTCAATGTTATTTATCAACTAATTCTGGTTGTCAATGGACATCCAGATTATAGCCAGCGTCAACGTCTATTCTCAACTAGTTCTATCTGTTAGTGGACATCTAGATGATGGCCTGAAAGGACATAATTTCTCAGTGTTATTCATCAACTAATTCTGGTTGTCAATGGACATCCAGATTATAGCCAGCGTCAACGTCTATTCTCAACTAGTTCTGTCTGTTAGTGGACGTCTAGATTATGGCCTGAGAGGACATCATTTCTCAGTGTTATTCATACATCATTCTCAGTGTTATTCATAAATCATTTCTCAGTGTTATCCATCAACTAATTCTAGTTGTCAATGGACATCCAGATTATAGCCAGCGTCAACGTCTAATCTCGACTAGTTCTGTCAGTTAGTGGACGTCTAGATTATAGCCTGACTGGACATAATTTCTCAGTGTTATTCATCAACTAATTCTGGTTGTCAATGGACATCCAGATTATAGCCAGCGTCAACGTCTATTCTCAACTAGTTCTGGCTGTTAGTGGACGTCTAGATTATAGCCTGACTGGACATCATTTCTCAGTGTTATTCATCAACTAATTCTGGTTGTCAATGGACATCCAGATTATAGCCAGTGTCAACGTCTATTCTCAACTAGTTCTGGCTGTTAGTGGACGTCTACATTATGGCCTGATTGGACATAATTTCTCAGTGTCATTTATCAACTGTTTCTGGCTGTCAATGGACGTTCAGATCATGGCCTGGACGGACGGACGTGATATCAACCTGTGTTGTACGTCCACAGACGTCGCTTGCTCAGTGGGAACATTGCTAATGATATCGGATATTACAGAGACAGAAATACAGGAGGCCATAAAACAACTAAAAAACAACAAATCTCCAGGGATAGATGGACTCCCTGGAGAATTTTATAAATGCTTTATAGATGACTTAGTACCAATATTAACTAAAGTTTTTAACTATGCCCTATCCAAGAACGACCCACCAACTATGTGGTCAGAGGCCATCATATCGGTGATTCACAAGGAAGGTAAAGACCCGACACTCTGCGAAGGATATAGACCTATCAGCCTGCTATGTAACGATCAAAAGTTATTGACCAATATCCTGGCAAAGAGGATGCAAAAAATTATATCTAAACTGATTAACCCAGATCAGACAGGTAGACAAGGAGCTAATAATATAAGGAGAACTCTAAATGTCATAACATGTGCCAAGAAAAGTATGCAAAACTCTATGTTAATCAGTTTTGATGCACAGAAAGCATTTGACACAGTGAACTGGCAATTTCTGTATAAAACACTGGCTGCTATGGGATTCCATACGAGGTTTGTGGATTGGGTAAGGGTTATATACACAAACCCAAAGTCATGCGTTCGAGTGAACGGGTGCTGTTCGGACTTTTTCCACCTTGAGAGGGAGGTCAGACAGGGGGACTGTCTCAGTCCCTTGCTCTTTTCTATTAACATTGAACTGCTAGCAGCTCTAATCAGGCAAAATGATAATATTAAAGGTATAGATTAAAGATGGTGGGCGGATCGTGCACAAGATTTCGCTTTATGCGGACGACGTATTGACGTATATCAGCAACCCAGTTTCTTCTGTCCCTGCTCTGATAAAGACTCTAAAAGAATATGGAGAACTCTTAGGCTATCAAATTAATCAATCAAAATCTGAGGCATTGATGTTGGTGGGGCAATGGCCGACCCGACTAATGGGAAGATTTAAATTTCACTGGCCTAGCCAAGGGTTTAGATACCTAGGAATCGTCATAACTTCTGACATGCTACACTTGTTCAAGTCCAACTATGGAAAATTGATGGGTGACATTACGAGATGGGAAGCCCTCCCTTTATCCCTAATAGGGTGAGTGGAAACAATACGAATGAACATTCTGCCAAGGCTCCTCTTTTTGTTCCAATCTCTACCCCTAGAGGTCCCTATCGCTACATTTAAAACACTAAACAAATGGCTATCTACCATTTGGCTATCTATTCATTTGGCAAAACAAAAGACCCAGAATTAAACTTAAAAGATTGCTATGCTCAAAAGGAAATGGAGGCCTAGATTTACCTAACCTGAAAAATTACTACTTGGCAACTCAGCTTAGATCAATGGTTGCGTGGATATCTCAAGATAAAGATACCATATGGGTTGGGATGGAACAGACAGACTACCCAGAAGTGCATTTGGACACAATTCCATTTATGAACCAGGCAACTTGGAGAACAAATAAAATTAGCAATCAATGGGTAAGAACCACTTTAAAAATATGGTCTACGATTAGAAAGAAGCTAAGATTACCCATGTCAATATCTAGAGCAATGAAAATTGTACATAACACAGACTTTACTCCATCCAAATTAAGTGTGGGGTTCAAAAATTGGAGAGAGAAAGGTTTAATCATGCTGGATCAGTTGTTTGAAGGAGGAGACATGATGTCTTTCGAACAGCTTCAACATAAATATGACCTTCCACTCCACGATCTTTTTAAATACCTACAGCTTAGACATTTTCTGCGGCGGCACGAGGAATGGGATAAATTATGCACACCACCATCCAATATAGAACATTTCTTTATGTTGACAATTAAAGGGACTATCAAAAAAAAAGATTGTATCACATATATACAAGATATTACAGGAGGAGTCAATAATAGTTTGGATATTAAAGAAAAATGGGAATTAGAGATGAACACCATTATCCCAGAAAGAAACTGGGAATTATCATGCAGAGAGGGACATTGTAATATTCACATCGAATATAATACATGATTTAAGTTAAAAGCATTACTTATATGAGATTTTTCTGTTGGCCAATTGATGCACGTCATGATTTGTAAGATGCGCATGCTCAGTGTGTATGTAGTCCGAGCAAGCGATGAGCCGAGGCATGATTCACATGTTGCTCCAGGTTTGAGCGAAAAAAAACGAGTTTAAGTCACGTCAGTGTGATTCTGCGTTCTTGTGTATGCTTCACAATGAACAAGACAGACATAAAATAACAAATAGTCCCGTCTGGAAGGAATTTGAATGGAAAGTCAAAATGAGATTCTTCAGGACCCCACTTGTCGTATCAAAATTTGGTGGTGCCTCGGAACAGTGCTGGAGGGGCTGTGGCCTGGTGGAAGACCACACACACATATTTTGGGACTGTCCAAAACTATTAGGTTATTGGAAAAACATACAAAGTGAAATTAAAACATGTTTGGAAATATACCTGTCTTTATTGTCTTATTATGTATTGGGATTACTACCAGAAGATCTAGAGGAGAATAGTCAGGCATCATTACTGAGAATTGCTAAAAAGATAACTGTCTCCTGGCTGAGGCCACAGCCCCCCATGGCGGTGCAGTGGAGGGAAAAAGTTAAGGAGGTATACCATATGGAATATATAACTGCAAGGTTACAACTAAAAACAGAAGTATTTCTGACTAAATGGTCTCCGATTACTCGTACCTTTTCAAATGATGTAAACTGAGTGTTAGTGAAACAATTTTTATGAATCCTTGCCTAAAGGGGAACACTACAATTTCATTATTTTAATTATTGTTATTGTTATTGTTATTATTATTTTCTGTATGCGTGTGCATGTATGTATATGTATATTTGTGTTTTTGTTTCAATCTTTTACATTTGTCTCTTTGTGTTGCTGGAGGATTGTCGCCCTTTCCCTGCGAACTGTGAGTGGAAATTAAGGTGATGCTGAAATCCATGGACTGATTTCCCAAGACATTTATGCCTGTATTGTGTCACTGAGTGGTTGACTGTACTGTCTGCTTGATTGCAAAAGAAATAAAAAAAAGAAGTTAAAAAAAAAAAAAAGACAGGAAGTCAGTGATCCACCTGCAGGTGGAGTCAGGCACACCAAGCTGGGAGAGTTTCTCCTGAAACAGAGCCAGGATGATGGTGTTAAAGGCAGAGCTGAAGTCCACAAACAGGATCCTGGCGTAGGTTCCTGCGGAATCCAGGTGCCCGAGGATGTAGTGGAGGGCCAGGTTGACTGCATCGTCTACAGACCTGTTGGCTCTGTAGGCAAACTGTAGGGGGTCAGTGATGCATTTGAGGTGAGAAAGCACAAGGCGCTCAAAGGACTTCATAACCACAGAGGTCAAGGCGACGGTCTGAAGTCATTAAGTCCTTTGGTCCTTGGCTTCTTGGGAACAAGGATGATGGTTGAGGTCTTGAAGCAGGCTGGCACGTGACATGTCTCCAGTGAGGTGTTGAAAATGTCTGTGAACACTGGAGACAGCTGATCAGCGCAGTGCTTCAAGCTGGATGGGGAGACGGCATCCGGTCCAGCAGCTTTCCTGGGGTTCTGTCTCCTGAACAGTCTGACGTCTTCCTCATTGATGGAGAGAGTCGTCACTGAGGTGGGTGGGGGGACCTTTAAGGTGGGGGAGGTGGAGGTGGAGGTGATGAACTGTAGCTGGAGCTGTTGGGAGGTGTCGCGGGGGATGGTGTCAGGGAAGACCCTTTGTTGGGAGGTGTTGAGGAGGATGGTTACAGGACTGACACATTGTCTATCAAAGCGACAGTAGAACTAGTTCAGGTCGTGGGCCAGGCGTTAGTCGTTGGTGGAGTGGGAGACTTTGGGCTTGAAGTTGGTGATCTGTTTGAGCCCTCTCCAGACAGAAGCTGTTCACTGAGAACTGGTTTTGGAGTTTCTCAGAGTACCGCTGTTTAGCCTCTTTCACCGCCTTGCTAAACTTGTACTTTGCTTCTTTAAGTCTGTCTTTGTCCCCACTCCTGAACGCCTCTGCCTTATCCAACCTTAGCCTTCTGAGTTTGGCTGTGAACCAGGGTTTGTCATTGTTGTAACTCACCCTGGTGCTTGATGGAACACAGCAGTCCTCACAGAAGCTGATGTATGATGTCACAGCCTCTGTGTACTCATCCAGACTGTTGGTAGCAGTCCTGAACACATCCCAGTCAGTAGAGTGAGATGCTACATACACTGGGAAATGTGGGTCCAAATCAAATGTCAATGCGGTGAACATTTGGATATTTTACCTAACCCCTGCACATAAGTGTGTATGAATGGAAGTGTGCAATGTGTAAGTAGGACTTGGAAAATGAGCGATGCTGAATTACCAAGATGTGATGTTGAGGAGGAGCGTGTGGAAGCTGTGTCAACAACTGCTGTTGATAAATTAGATTTTCTGTTTCAACTATTAGTTTTGTGATATGTTTCTATTTTCACCTGCTGTTTAACTCCTGCTAAACTGTATTGCATTCTTATAAAGATTCATGAAACAGTACATTGCATCACATGTAGTATAAGGATGGCATTAAGATTTGTTAAATAATGATTCTCAGTGCAATCTGCTGTTTTACCTTACTCTGTGATCTGTAAAAAAAAACTTTCATTTTGAATAGCAATGATTAAGTTACAAACACAGATTTGCACACGCCTATGAATCTTGAGTTGGTTCTGTCCAATTATGCTCTTTGCAGGAGGAAGGCACATCAGGATATACATAATCATACATGATAAAGATTAAGGGATACCATAGCTAACACTAAAACCATTAAGATATACAGGTAAGAAACAACAAGTCATAAGACAGCACAGAGCACAGTTCAAGTTAAGGAGATAACTGTTGTAGAGCTTTCAATAGTTTTGCTATCCTGGCCCCTAAACTTTAGAAAAACCTGCCTGATGATAAACTGTGACTGTGTACCTTTTTTATCCACTTTTAAAAATCACTTTATATTTTTAATCAATTACAATAATTATTTTGTTGTTGTTTTCATGTGAGCTTTATCTCACATTTCCTCATGTTCTATTTGATGTTTTTGTGAAGCACTGTCTTAAGTGATAAATGATAACAGCTGTCAATACTTTTACAAAAAAGCTTTTTCAAGAAGATTTTTTTAAAGATTTCTCATGTGCTTTTAAATATTTAATTTTAATGTATTTCATGTTATATTTACTGTTGGCATGTTTTATTGGTGTTTCTGTTATGTGTTCTTTTACTAATGCATGCTATTAGTGCTGGACGGTATACCGGTTTATACCGTATACCGGTATTAATTTCCCGTATGATATGAATTTTTCATATACCGTAAGAGACCGCAGAGAGCGCTACGGCCGAAGTAATTTGCGAGTGAACTGAGAACGGGAGCCCTGTTAACTGCATACCCTTCTCACTCATGGTAGTCACTTTACAACACAACAACTAACTCTCTTTAACAGGATAAAACACCATAGCACACAACAATTTGTGACTTAAACATTTCTAACACTAATAATTTTACATTTACAAATTTACAAATTTACACCGACGGACGGCATGCTGCTACATTATAGCTGCTAGCTAGCCAGGTAGCATAACAGTCAGTTAAGCTGGGAGAGGCTCCGGTCGCTACTGCACATTCAAGAACAGAGAAGAAAGTTAGAGGAGGAAGAAAGACTGGAGATACACCAGAACAACGTATGCCCAAGAAAGGAGCCGTCTGTTGTTCCAAAGTTTTTTGTTTAAAAAAAATCACGACATAATTTAGCCACTGTTGTTGCCCGTCACTCTAACATTACTCGGCCGTGCTAACGTTACTCGGCCGTGCTAATGTTAAAGACATGTCACTTCAAGCATGTAGCGGAGCAACATTATGAACGCAATAACAATCCAACTACGGTGTTATTATTGGAGAAAGATGGGTTCAGAGCAATGATTAAAACACTGGATTTAAAGGGTTGATCGAACGCAAAACCGATTTTACCTTGTCATAGTTGAATAACGACAGTTTGGTGGGTAAATAGGACATACATATAACCTCAAAATCCCATTGACACCCCTTTCCTCTGCAAATCTCACAATTTGAAACTGCCTCTGAAAGCGGGCAAATCTCAACGAACCGGTTCATTGAGATTTGCCCGTTACTCCTCCTTATTTGGCTCTAGTCTCTACCTTTGTCACGCCCCAACATTTAAATGATCTGAGATCAGGTAGTCTTCTGAATAGGTTGCGCAGATCTCAGAAATTGTATACATTATTCGTCTGCTATTTCGTCACTTAATTTACTTCTGACACTTTTTTTATGCAAGAAATCAAATATGTAGAGGTGGGCCTTTACAAAAATTGATGGCTAATTGCAAATTTTGTCCGACTGTGTGTCGGAGTTCAGCGGCCGGTGCTGACTGGGTTGCTGCATCGTTGCCCGGCCTGTCCTCCTTCACAGATCTTAAATTTTAGCTTGAATTGATTTATTTAATGAAAGTATGCTAGATTATTTACTGTGTATGTCATTAGCAATGGCCAATGTCATGTAAAAAAGATACACAAAACTATTTATTTCAACAATTAGTTTTAATCAAGCTTTGCCATGAAGGTAAAATGTGCATTCAATGCAAACAACATCACAGTCTCCTAGAGCTCATCCACTGTGCATAGTGGCATGACTACAGTGACCTTTATTTGGTCTTGCTCATCCAAAATTGTCTGGTGGAATGGAGACAGAGGCACCACTGTACAGTTTTCTAAGAGAAGTCTTTCTGCTGACACCAAAACACTGTGCTTCACATAAAGCATATTGGCTTTATATCGGCTAGGACATAATGATTACACCTCCTTGGTTGTCTAAATACATCCATTAATAATGTTTATTTATACCAGCTCCATTTAAGTTTTTGAAGTAGCATATACAATGTTTGCAGTCACTTGATTTAGATTCACTCAAAAATGATTGGTCTTATAAAATATAAGATAAACAACATAGCAAGAGAATATCTTTATTTTTAGGCTGATAACAATTTTGTTAAAAACAATAATTTATTAGGTGAAAATATGTATTATATATATATACAGTGAGGAAAATAAGTATTTGAACACCCTGCTATTTTGCAGGTTCTCCCACTTGGAAATCATGGAGGGGTCTGAAATTGTCATCGTAGGTGCATGTCCACTGTGAGAGACATAATCTAAAAACAAAAATCCAGAAATCACAATGAATGATTTTTTAACTATTTATTTGTATGATACAACTGCAAATAAGTATTTGAACACCTGAGAAAATCAATGTTAATATTTGGTACAGTAGCCTTTGTTTGCAATTCCAGAGGTCAAACGTTTCCTGTAGTTTTTCACCAGGTTTGCACACACTGCAGGAGGGAGTTTGGCCCACTCCTCCACACAGATCTTCTCTAGATCAGTCAGGTTTCTGGGCTGTCGCTGAGAAACACGGAGTTTGAGCTCCCTCCAAAGATTCTCTATTGGGTTTAGGTCTGGAGACTGGCTAGGCCACGCCAGAACCTTGATATGCTTCTTACAGAGCCACTCCTTGGTTATCCTGGCTGTGTGCTTCGGGTCATTGTCATGTTGAAAGACCCAGCCTCGACCCATCTTCAATGCTCTAACTGAGGGAAGGAGGTTGTTCCCCAAAATCTCGCAATACATGGCCCCGGTCATCCTCTCCTTAATACAGTGCAGTCGCCCTGTCCCATGTGCAGAAAAACACCCCCAAAGCATGATGCTACCACCCCCATGCTTCACAGTAGGGATGGTGTTCTTGGGATGGTACTCATCATTCTTCTTCCTCCAAACACGGTTAGTGGAATTATGACCAAAAAGTTCTATTTTGGTCTCATCTGACCACATGACTTTCTCCCATGACTGCTCTGGATCATCCAAATGGTCATTGGCAAACTTAAGACGGGCCTTGACATGTGCTGGTTTAAGCAGGGGAACCTTCCGTGCCATGCATGATTTCAAACCATGACGTCTTAGTGTATTACCAACAGTAACCTTGGAAACGGTGGTCCCAGCTCTTTTCAGGTCATTGACCAGCTCCTCCCGTGTAGTCCTGGGCTGATTTCTCACCGTTCTTAGGATCATTGAGACCCCACGAGGTGAGATCTTGCATGGAGCCCCAGTCCGAGGGAGATTGACAGTCATGTTTAGCTTCTTCCATTTTCTAATGATTGCTCCAACAGTGGACCTTTTTTCACCAAGCTGCTTCGAAATTCCCACGTAGCCCTTTCCAGCCTTGTGGAGGTGTACAATTTTGTCTCTAGTGTCTTTGGACAGCTCTTTGGTCTTGGCCATGTTAGTAGTTGGATTCTTACTGATTGTATGGGGTGGACAGGTGTCTTTATGCAGCTAACGACCTCAAACAGGTGCATCTAATTTAGGATAATAAATGGCGTGGAGGTGGACATTTTAAAGGCAGACTAACAGGTCTTTGAGGGTCAGAATTCTAGCTGATAGACAGGTGTTCAAATACTTATTTGCAGCTGTATCATACAAATAAATAGTTAAAAAATCATACATTGTGATTTCTGGATTTTTGTTTTTAGATTATGTCTCTCACAGTGGACATGCACCTACGATGACAATTTCAGACCCCTCCATGATTTCCAAGTGGGAGAACTTGCAAAATAGCAGGGTGTTCAAATACTTATTTTCCTCACTGTATATATATATATATATATATATATATGGGAACGTTCTCTAAAGGTTACAATGGTAGGGGAACGTTCTCTAACGGTTACAACGATAGGGGAACATTCTCTAAAGGTTCTGGGAACGTTCTGGGAAGGGTCGATGTAACCAAAAACTAACATTCCCTAAACGCCAGGAAAACTTTCCATGGGAACCAAAAACTAATCAAAAACTAACCTTCAGGGAATGTTCCCACAACCAAAAACGAACGTTCCCAGAACGTTCTGGGAACCAAAAATTGTTACCTGGGCAGTCTGTGCGCTGTTCGCGCCCTGCTGGTTAATCTGCCTCCTCTTTGTCTTTCTCTATCACTCTGCCCCTACCCCTACTTCACTGCTTTGATTTGAAAAAATAGCGGAGGGAGACGAGTCCTCCGAGATTTAGAGCAAAAGCTCCCAAAGTATGGGAGTATTTCAGGCCAACTGGTAAAAGAGTTGTCTGTACACTCTGTCAAACTTAATTTGCTTATCACGGGAGTACAACCACGCACCTAAAATGGAAACATGCAGGAGTTGTTTAAGATGTACGGAGCGTTTGTTTTTTCTTCCCTCCATGTCACCTCCGGGGCTCCGTAAAGATGCGCCCACAGAAAAGGAAAAGACAACGTAAGTATATTATTATTAATGAAACGGCGAGCTAGTCTGTACTGTTTAGTAACTCTTGAGAAGTACAATGACTGTCTTTTGATGTTAAACAGGCTACTTAGACTTAGAGCTTCAGGTAGAAACAACCAGATCTTGCATCGCAGGCAGAAGCTGTGAAGAGTTCAGCTTGGAGTCCAGCAAGAAGAAAGAGGGTAAGATTAGATCTGTTTTGGTCAATGTGACTATTTTTAATTAATTAATAGATGTGTTGTGTCCACACGCAGTGCATCATGCAGTACTGATTGACTTTATTGATTGTTTTTACAGCTGCTGGAAGCGAGAGAGTGTGCTGGATGGATTGTACATCCTTTTCGCAGCCAGCAGAAATACAGGGCAACGCACCACAGACGTCTCCAAAATGCACCGAATTAAGACAGAATGCCGCCAGTTACCTTTTTTACCAGTTTACCATTTGTTGTGTAGGCTGTGTGTGTTGTGTGCTAATAAAGCTCTTTTTTTTTAATAAACATCAAGTTCCTGGCAAATTTTCCTTTCCTCAATAAATTCATGTCCTTGATGGTAATATAGTGTAGTCCATAGCATAACAATGACATGAATATACAACATAGCATATGCATATATATATATATATATATATATATATATATATATATATATATATATATATATATATATATATATATATATATATATATATATATATATATATATATATATATATTGATTTGTTGGCAGTGATCTGCCAACCAATCACGAGTGATTTTTCTTGTTTAAAAGTAGTGGCTTCAGCCAATACTGAGTGAGGAAATTCAAGCCAGACCAGACATGCTCTGGACAGGCGCGGTTTCCATGGTATTCATATGCTTATTAGAACCATTAGAACCTCCGCAGGAGCTCTCCACATAGGTCATGGTTCGCTTCTGACAATATGTGGCACAGATGAACGCGACGTTCACAGCCTGTAAATTGACGTTAACTGCCGAAAATTAGAGAGATTTATGGGCATTTACAGGGACGAAAATCCAACTTTTCATGCATTGCAGCTTTAGCAATTAACCAGGTCTCACTAACATAACAGACCACTTTACCAAAAGAGTTGAGAACTACACCACACTAGAGATTAAGCAGAAATCTAAACCTTCCTGCAAATGTCCAACATACTGTAAACACTAATACTGTTTGAGAGCTAATGCCATGTATGTAATAAGAACAATCCAGATGCATAATACCATCTAGGGGTCAACATCAGGAAGACCTTACTGGGGGCTTTTTCTCTAGACAACACAACCTTGCATGGTTACCCAGTTTTGCAGTTATTTGGTCATAGTCATTGTTTTGTTTATTAAATGTAAAACAATAAATAATTGAGAAACAATGAGTGCATCAACATTTCCCAGAGCCTCAGCTGATATCCTAAATTAGCTTGTTATGTTTGACCAACAGTCCATAACCCAAAAGTTATTCAATTTAAAATGATACAAAACAGAGAAAAGCAAAACATTTTAACATTTTTAGTTCATTAAACAATAAATCAATTATCAAACCTTTCTGTCAATCAACATAAATTGAAAAAATGATTATGTAGTTTCAGTATTAATCATTTAGTAACAACAGATATTAGTGGATGAATCATTTTGAAATTAAAAGTTTCATAAAACCAGAGGTCAAACGCCAAATCTTACAGATTAAGTAACAGGCCAGTTGACAACCAGCTTGTATTATTGAGAACTGATTACATAAGTCACACAGGCACTGAGAACAGGATCAAAGGACAACCGCGGCGCAACTCAAAAACATCCTGGGAGACAGCGACTTAATGAGTGAGAAGCGTTTATTACATCCTCCACCCTCCTGCTCTCTCCCTGCGGATGGCTCTTTGCAATATGACTAATGTCTCTGAGAGCAGGGCTTCAGTTTTAGCACAATAAACTAAACATGACCTCAAAACAAAAGTGACAAAAGGGAAACAGGACAGAGCCAGCAGTAGACATTAAACTGCTCTGCTGAGTGAGAAACATAAATGAGGCCTAATAATGGTTATTATGTCGCCACAGTAACCGAGATCAAACACTGAAATCAAGACACAGGGCTTTTTCTTTTTCCAATTGCATGACCTCAGACTTCTCTCAGGGCGAGCAGAGACCAGAAACACTGAGCCTTCACTCAGTTCACATTGAATGTTTGTTGAAGTTATTCACCAATCCATAAAAGCATTACTATTGCTATGATAGCCTAAAACTGAGACCGAAGCACAAAAAATAGCTGCTCTGGTTTTTAAAATACTTGCAAAAGGAATACAGTAACTAGAAAACAAATGTTAGTCAATCCACCCCAGCCACGAAAACCCAGTCAGAAACACGCTACAGTAATCTTATTAGAAGTGGAGAGAGACTGACCCTGCAGCAGCATGTGGACATTGTCGATGTCCAGGGGGATGGACCCCCTCTCCACCAGATCATCTCTGGAGTCAAAGTCTGATGACATACTTTCTCATTCACAGCCTCCTGGCAGCATGGCAGCGCTCTGAAAGAAAGAGAAAAAAAGTCAGTGTTAGTGCAGTCCAGTGTAGCTTGAAAAGTGAAGCATAATTCTGCTGGGGTAAAGGCTCAATGACACTGTGTTGAAAGGTATGGTTCTTAAGATGACCAAATTATATCCTACCTATCAATTCAATTAGTTGACAGTCAACACAAATAAAAATGATATATTTTTAGTATTTATTTCAGAAGTATGAATCACTTTGTTTGCCGAATGTGTGATTCAATCATGGTGGCATTGTTGCCATAATTACAAATGCAGATATTGATAACATATTCTCTGGAATAGTTAAAACATGACTATATGAGTGATGACGTGACCAGCAACCGCGATGGACGCAGAAAGCTAGAGCTCCCTACCCACCTCCGCATTTTATTGAAAAACCAGGTCTATTCCTTTTTCTTCGATGCCAAATCGTTTCTGTTATCACAATGACTCAGTGATACGCCTGCAGGCGCGGAAAAGCAGGTCTCATTGTCGTCTAAACTATCTACTTGGACAGAGAAAGTTGCTAACATGGCGGCGGCTAGCAGAGCGGTGGCTAACATAGCAATTGATGCTAGCGCAGTCTCAAACATGGAGGACTTTATCACTCAGGTCTTGGAAAAGCAACGAAGTGTGCTTGAATCAGTAATCTACAACGCAGTGAAGAGGGTGCTAACGGAAATGAATACCTTGCGTGTGTACACATCAGGGCAGAGCCTGAGATGCAGGAAATTACGGTATGTGATCAGATGCAACCGCAACTTTCACAATCCAACGGCCTTGGGAGCTTGAAGAGACAGAACATGAGCTACATGCTAAAGGCACCTCAAACTTGCTTATCTACCCGGCCACCCTGAGAACGACCCACGGAGGGAGAGAGTTCACCTCCACTACAGCCACAGCTGTGGGAATCTTCTATCGGGAGGTAGATATGGAGGACGACACGACACCCACATGAGCTGCTCCGCACCGCGGCCTGTTGCTGACAACGGAACCAGAGGCTGGCGGACCCAGCGGCTGTGGACTAGCGGTATCTGGTAGGCCTGCAGATTCGGGGAAAAATATGAACCATGATTTTTTAGCTTAAAATTTATATCACGATTCTCTGCCATGTTTTTTTTCCCACAAAGTGTAATGTTTATTGCACACATGAACCATGACAAAACAAAACAAATTGGCAGTACCAAACAGATTTTGTTTTTTGCACCTATAGCACATTGCGCATCACCACAAGCCTGTAAACATAGAGGCTTCAATTAGGGCTGAAACGATTCCTCGAATAACTCGAATAATTTGATTACAAAAAATCCTCGATGCAAAATGACTTGCCTCGAAGCTTCGTTAAATCAATGTTACTAACGTTGTATCGCTGACGGACGGTGTTTCCTACTGTCGCACACCAGATGCGGTTCAGTCTGCTGCTGGCGACACATGCCAGAGCATAAATAGTGAGGGGATAAGCGAAGAGACAGGCTGGAGGAAACCACAGGAAGGGTCCAAAGTTTGGAATCAGTTCAAACGTAATTAAAACTAAAACTCTGTACAGTGTGTCTACTGCAAAATCAAACTAGCTTACCACAATAATAGCACAACGTCAGTGCTTTAGCATCTCAACAGAAATCATTGAGTTTAACTTAATCATCCATTCCACGAAGAGGACCGACAAAAGTCAATCACTGAGTCGTATGGACGATGAAACTACATCAAACACAACTACCAAAATCACAGACAAGAAAATACTAGCGGTGACCACAATCTGAGCTGACACGCTGACTATCCTTCAGAAAAACAGCTGATTGTTGCACATCTCTCTCTCTCTCTCTCTCTCTCTCTCTCTCTCTCTCTCTCTCTCTCTCTCCACGGAGAAACAGCTGATTGTTGCACATCTCTCTCTCTCTCTCTCTCTCTCTCTCTCTCTCTCTCTCTCTCTCTCTCTCTCTCTCTCTCTCTCTCTCTCTCTCTCTCTCTCTCTCTCTCTCCACGGAGAAACAGCTGATCAACGATCTAATAGCATAAGTGTAACAGAGCTGTGTGATATTATAATCAAATATATAAATGAAAATAGGTTAAGTATAACTAATATTTACATATAGGTCTAGTTTTGGTTGTTTAAAAACGTAAAAAAAAAAAATTTTAAAATTAAAAAAAATATCCAATTAAGTGCTAGATTAATCGATTACAAAAAGAATCGATAGCTGCAGCCCTAGCTTCAATGAATAAAGAAAATAAAGTACATACTGGCCATTTAAGTACAGTAGGCTACCAAAAATAGTGACATATAACACATTGAACTAAATATGGCCCTGATACAGGCTCTATCTTAACTCTGTTACGGTTTGGACAATTTTGTTGCCTGTTTTGTTCTATTTCTGTTGCCTGTAACAGTATTTTCTGTATATTCCCTACTTTTGTTGATTAGTCTGTATTGTGTATGTTTTGGTTATCCTTGTATTCTGTTCTCCCTCGTGTTTAGTGTTGGTCAAGTGTCTGCGTTTAGGTCATTTCATGTTTCCTGTCGGTTTTTTCCTGTTTCCTGTTTTATTTTGATAGTCTGTGTCCGGTCTTGTCTAGTTTTACTTTCTGTTTTCCCGCCTTTGTTGATTGTCCTGCCCCGCCCTGATGTGTTTCACCTGTTGTGTCACCTGTCTCTCATTAGTTCATTACCTCATGTATTTAACCCCCGTGTTCCCCGTGTCAGATTGTTCATGTGTGTTCCCGTGCCGTCAGCCTGTGTATCTTTTTTGTATCCCTCTGCATCCTGCTCCTCGGGTCTTTTCAGCCTCTGTTCTGCCGTGTTTTTGTTTTATTAAAACCTACGAGCTCACACCATCTCCTGCCTGCCGTTTTTCTTTGCATTTGGGTCCTCCATCTCTCAACCCGTAACAAACTCCTCGAACATGTCTTACATAATTAAAACATGTCAATGTCAAATGCTTTTCAATAAATTAATTGAAGAAAAAAAATATATATAAAAAAACAAAATCAACAAAAAAATAAATTCAAAGTCACTTAAAAATTAAATTGTGAACGGGTGAATCGAGATCGCGATTTTATAACGATTTATCGTGCAGGCCTAGTATCTGGGCTACTGTACCAGGTTTGACTTGAGGACCCTCTATGTAAGTTTTGGAGCCAAGCTTTGAAGGAACATTTAACCAGACTGTAAGAACATAATGAATGCTGGCTACTCAGTTTATAGTCTATGTTTTGTTAACATTTAACCGGGCTGAAAAGAGCATGATAAATACTGAGGACACTATATGTAAGTTTTGGAGCCAAGCTTTAAAGGGACAGTTAACCAGACTGAAAGTACATGATAAATACTGGCTGGTCAGTTTACAGTCTGTTTGTTAACATTTAGCCAGACTGAAAGAACATGCTGTCTGTTCAGCTTATACTCGGTTTGATACTCCAACTAGATTAGTGCGTTTTTCACATAGCTTATTTCAGAATTTAATAGCTGGTTACAACCTAGTTGTAGGGTTTATGTAACACCGTTCATATTTGGCAGAAGAAGTTTATCAGGCCTGTTTCAACGTACCTGTGACTTTAAACAGGAGGGGTAATTGTTTGCTGGAGTTTACGCGTGTTGCGTTTGATGTGGCCACGTATCTTGCAGATAGGGGTTGGGGTCTGCGGTCTCAGAGGGTTAGGGGATTTATTTTATTTTTTATGTTTTTATCACACTTTACTCAGAGCTAACAGTTCACCCTTTGCTACAAATTTATCAGCGAATTCCGGTAGGGTACTCGAGACATTTATGCGTGTAAATTTTGAAGATGGCTGAGCTTTCAATCCTTTCAGTTAACATCAGGGAGCTAAACGGGCCAATCAAACAAGCTAAATTCCTGGACTACTTAAGAAGGAAAAACATAGATGTGGCGCTTATACAAGGGTCAAAAAGAGATGTAAATCGTCTACAAAATAATTACTTCAAGGTTGCTGCCTCATCTAGTGACGACACCAAAACCAAGGGCTCCATTGTGTTGCTGTCGCGGAAATGCGCACTCACTGTAGACAAAAGTAGTAAAGACCTATCAGGCAGGATATCTTATATATGTACCACGATAAGGAGTAGGAAAATAGCCTATGTTTCTGTATATGCAGATACATATGATGAAACTTCCCGCGCCTAACCAATGAGTTGCTTTCTCTCAATGAATATTCACTAATTATAGGGGGAGACATGAACGCAGTACTAGATTTAAATCAGGATAGATCAGGGGTCAATCACACAAAAGCCCAAAAACATATATCAGACATGTTTAAAGCAGTTGTGGAATCCTACCATCTTACAGATATACAGAGGATGCATAACCCTACTAGCAAGGATTACACCTTCTTTTCCACACGTCACCTCACCCACTCAATTGATTATATTTTGTGCTCCAGTGAGTTTAAGACAATGTTCCACACAATAGCAATAGAACCAGCAATTCTGTCTGAACACAATGCACTGATAACCACATTCCATTGTGATGTTAGGCGAAAGATCTAGGAGATGGCAATTTAATAATTCCCTTCTCCAGAACACAGCTTTTGATGCAGAATTTAGAGCCAAACTGGCTGAATTTATATCAATTAATACCGACTCAGTTTCTGACCCTGCATTTACCTGGCAGGTAACTAAAGGATTTATTACAGATTTAACATCCTCCTTCACGGTCAACTTGAAGAGGAAAAGAGAGGCAAGGATTGCGGAGTTGGAAGAACGCTGTAAATCTTTAGAGCAGTCTCTTAAGACTTGTTTTTCTAAATCTACACATACTCTTCTAGTCACAAGTCGAACAGAGCTAAATGATCTCCTAAGAAGGAGAGCTGAGTTCATAATGCACAGAGTGAGGCAAAATTACTATTTTAATAGCTGTAAACCAAGCAAATTGCTTGCTCTGAAATTAAAACAAAGTGAATCCAGAGCTACTATCAACAGCATTCGCACAGACCGAGGTATCTCTGGATATCAGCGCCACTTTTCAACCCTTCTATTCAAAGTTGTATGAGTCCTCCTGCAACCCAGATCCA
The DNA here is from genome assembly GCA_023566125.1 of Zingel zingel. NCBI lineage: Eukaryota > Metazoa > Chordata > Actinopteri > Perciformes > Percidae > Zingel > Zingel zingel. Next base: position 4,477,503 of record CM042333.1, read on the forward strand.
ACACAGTGCCATAACTTTCTAAAAGAACTAAACCTGCCTCTTCTTGACCCAGAGGAGGCAGAAGAACTGGGTCAACCTATAACGTTAGAGGAACTTAAATCAGCATTAAAAACAGTTAAAAAAGGGAAAACATCAGGGTTTGATGGAATTCCATCAGAACTTCTACAGTATTTTGACATATTAGGACCTACCATTTTACAAGCTTTAACTTCAGCCATAGAGAAGGGTACTTTCCACCAACAAACCAACACTGCACTAATTTCTGTTATACCCAAAAAGGGCAAAGATCTTACAGAGTGCTCAAATTACAGACCCATCAGCCTCATTGGGACTGATATTAAGCTTTATTCCAAAGTCTTGGCACTCCGCTTAGAACGCTTTATTGAGAAGCTAGTCCACCCCAACCAATCAGGTTTTATACCAAAGCGTTACGCTGCAGACAATGTACGCAGACCATTTCATGTAATAGAAGAAACCAAAAACCTTCCAACAACGGCAGCAGTTTTATCAGTGGACACGGAAAAGGCTTTTGACCGCCTAGAGTGGAACTACTTGTGGCATGTAATGGAGAGGCTTGGTTTGGGGGCCAAATTCATTGAAATGGTGCATACTTTATATGCAAATCCCACGGCCATAGTCTCAACCAATGGCTTGCATTCTTTGCCATTTCCCATCGAGCGGGGCTTGCAGCAGGGATGTCCGCTTTCCCCCATGCTGTTTGCAATCTCTCTTGAACCGTTAGCCCAAGCCATAAGGCAAAATAAAATCTGTAATGTCCAATGATTAAATCCAATAGTAGCTCAATATCATTATTTGCAGATTATATTTTGTTGTACATTGCTGATCTTGAGGACTCTATTCCAAAAATTCTTAAGATGTTGTGGTTGTGTATTTTTCTGTTGCTTGTATTATTGTTTTCTGTATGTTTTCGTAGATTTATTCTGTTCTCCCTCGTGTTTTTATGTTGGTGTCAAGTGTCTGCGTTTAGGTCATTTTATGTTTCCTGTCGGTTTGTTCCTGTTTTATTTTGATAGTCTGTGTCCAATCTTGTCTTGTCTAGTTTTACTTTGTTTTCCCGCCTTTGTTGATTGTCCTGCCCCGCCCTGATGCGTTTCACCTGTTGTGTCACCTGTCCCTCATTAGTTCATTACCTCTTGTATTTAACCCCCGTGTTCCTTTTGTCTCGCGTCAGATCATTTTGTATCTGTTCGTGTCTGTCAGTGTGCTCAGCCTGTGTGTCTTTATCTTCCCTGCGCTCTCTGTGTTCTTGCTTTCTGATATCTGGTTCTGTTTGTTTTACTTTGGTTCTGGATTTAGTTTTTTGGCTGCATCAGTTTGTACCCCTCGTTCGGTTTGTTTTGCATTTTTGGATCTTTTTGTATTTGCTCGGGTTCTTCCCGCAAATAAATCATCGTGTGCAACCTTCTCCTGCCTGCCTGCCTCTCCCTGCATTTAGGTCCATTATTCCCTGCTCTACATCACATAAGATCTTCTACGAATTTAGCTCAATCTCTGGTTATAAAATTAACTGGAATAAATCTAATCTTTTATTGAACAGGCATGTGGCATCAGCCATTAGTGTTACAATACCAACTCAAAGCAAAATTACATATTTGGGCATTACCATACACGCATCGCTACAGCGAGTTGTCCAGGACAACTATGAAACTATATTAAGTATTGTTCAAAGGGATCTGGCCAATTGGTCTGCGCTGCCAGCATCGCTACGGTTCAGGATTGCTGTTGTTAAAATGAACATAGTTCCTCGTGTGAATTTCTTAAGTACAATGATCCCCTTACCCCCAACAATGAATTTATGGAAGAAACTTGATACCTTAATTCGGCAGTATATTTGGAACAATAAACAACCTAGGCTAAAATACTCTACCCTGCAACCTCCAGCCCTTCCCAACCTTAAAGTGTATCAAAGAGCCTTTTAGCTACGGGCCCTCAGAGTATGGATGGACCCCTCATCCAGTTCCATGGAGAGAAATAGAGAAAAACCTCACTGGAAGTCTAAGACTGCAAGACCTTGCCTTTGCAGGTGTATGTCCAAAACAGTGTATGCTAGCCTATAGGCCTATTATCACCAACACATTGACCAACTTTAAACAGGTGGAGGAGCACCTACGCTACACCAATAAGTGGCATTTGAATACCCCAATATGGCACAATGCACACTTAATGTCTGGTAACAAACCCTTTGTTTGTAAGCAGTGGAGTGACAGAGGTATTTATACTTTAGACCAACTATTCAATGAGAAAGGTATATTGAGTTTTGAAGACCTGAGAGCTAGTTTTGAGATCCCAAGGACATCCTTTTACTTTTATCTTCGCTTAAGATCACCCCTAAAATGTTATGGAGTGCCATGGGGAAACAGTCATTAAATGGTTTGTTGATTTCCCTGTGAGCGTATTAGTGTCCAAGATTTTTGTTAAACTGATGCAAGTATCCATAGGAGAACTCCCAATAGTAAAGAAATGGGAGTGAGAGCTGAGCCCTGATGGGAACACAATTAATTGGGAGACAGTTTGGGACATTTTCCACTGTTCCAAGAACCCAAACCACCAGTATATCCACTTCAACATGTCATAGGTAGGGGTGGAACGGTACATGTATTCGTATTGAACTGAAACGGTACGGGCGTCTCGGTTCGGTACATGAATTTACACGGAGAATACACAGTATAAAAATAAATAAAACTATACGCGTTTCTTTAGGGACACCTAAAGAAGCCCCCCCTTAGCTCTGAAGCTCGCGAGCTCTGCTTATAATACATCCATGCCTACCTACATGTCGAGTCAGTCCAGTGAATCCACACAACCCTGCTCTGTGCATTCACATATGAGAGCAGCGCTTGTCTCCCATATCACACTGATTGTCTTATTTTGTTTACAAGTTTCAGATGGAGTCTGGAGATGATGTGGGGTACTTACTGTTTACATCTTACTTTATACACTCAGGCTGTTGCAGCTAACTCAGGGGAGAGACCGTATGACACTGGGTGGTACAGCCTGAGACAAGCACAATAAAAAAAATTGCCTTCTGCTTTTTTGTTTTGCTTTTCCCTCCATTGTACCGAACCGTGATGTCTGAACCGACATATGAACCGAACCGTGACTTCTTTGTGCCATTCCACCCGTAGTCATAGGACATATTGGACTCCCCAGAAGAGATACGTCTCTCAAGTCATTCCAACTCCCTATTGCACGTTCTGTCAACCTGAACAAACAAACTTTTCTGCATATGGTCTGGGAGTGTGAACAAGTGCATGAGTTCTGGAATAAAACAACAATAATATCTGATGTGATAGGATGTCGAATTCCTACTGACCCGATTGTTTTGTTACTTAGTGACGGCTCTAAATTACACCTGCTTGGGAGGCAGAGGAAAATTTGGCTAGCCGACTCAACTGCAACCAAGAAAATGATAGCTCAACACTACCCCCCCCACTCACTTTGTATAAAGTGAGTGGGGCTCTGAGCTCTCTACAGCAAGGAGTAACAAAGCTAAATCAACTATCAACCTATGGAAAAGCGCAGCAGCACAAATATCAGACCTAATGACCTCAGCACCACAAGAACTAGAGGAGAGTGACTAGGCAAGATGTGATTTCTGTTTGTTCGTTTTATTTTCCTCAAAACTTCGCAGTCGCAAAGGGTGGGGTTTTTAATTCTTTTTTTTTTTTTAAATGTATTCTTTTTATTCTTGTATTTCTCTGTATGTCTGCATATAAAAAAAACAATAAAAAGTTGATCTTAAAAAAAAAAAGACATGATTATATAGATACACCACCATGATAAGCTGTGTTTGAACAACACTTTCAGACCAATTCAGATTAAAAGTATCACACAAAATCATATTTTGATGTATAGTAATGACCTCTGCACTATTTGATGTATTGAATTAAAAAGCATGCATGGAACGAGTAAACGGTAAAATTGTCACCCTCCGTGATCAGTATGAATTTGAAAAATGTTGCAATGGACCAATGAGACATAATTCCCCAACATATTGTGAATAAGCAACCTGTCTCATCCCAGATTATTGTGCATATTTTACAAACAATTATTAACACATCCATGTAACTGTAGTGTCTGCCTCAGATCAATCAGTGTCATTTTAAAAACACAGCGCAATGACAACTATAATTTCATTAACCTTCTTCAAAATCAGTCAAATCTCAAATATTATGAGTGACTGATTGATGAAGAGACTACTAGACTGATCTAAATCTGTGTTCTCTGGGCAGAGCTCATCATCACGGCTATCAAGGAAAATCTCCTGGCATAGCAGCTTTTAATCTTCTGTACCTACACTGTTGAAATCAGGCCAAACTAAATGCAGCACACATGCAGGTGCAATAGGTATGTATACTGCTTTTGTTGAGAAAGCTTTGTCTTAAAGTGCTTAACAAAGCAAGAAAAGAGTCAAGACCATAACCACAGTTACCAAAGATACACAGAGGAAAAGAAAAACAGACCTTGGGTGTAACGGTTGCATCATTCAAAGACACAGAAAGCAATGTTCTTGCACAAAGACCTTTTCAACAAAACAGCAGAAAACAGAAAAATTGATGGAGAAATTACACACTGCTCTGTCAGTTTACATTAAGTGCTGGTTGACGGGTGCTGGGTGTTGGGCTGTGTTTTGTCTTATTCTGTCTTGCCCTGGGGTATGAATAAGTGAACTGAGAAAAATGAGTGACATTTCCAAATTCGCCTGCCGAAACAAATCACACTGTGAAAAAATGAAGGCGCCTTTGATTTGACCAGAACGTCTTTTCCTGCTGATCACAAACCTGACTGACAGTTAGGAGAACAGACAGGTGAGTGAGGCTAAAATAAAACAGTGTGAAATAGCACTAGGCCTCACCAATGTGTGAGAGCAAATGTCAGACCAGGTCAGGTAGTAGCTGTTCGTTTTGGTAACAACTTCGTAATGCCTGACACTCTGCATTGAACAAGAACAAAGTACTTGTTCTAGTACTAGTACAGTTCTCTTTCTAGAGGCTGACAGATATAATACCATTAAAAGGCCAAAGCCATTTATATTCTCATCAGGCTAAAGGGGTAACATTCAGACACCAAAGTGTTTTACAAGTAAATAACAATGTAGCAAAAACAACACAAGATTTGTCTAAATCTGGTATACTGTAATTCTAATCATGCATTGATCTGTCTCTGGATTCAGATGTGCATTGAAATACAGATATGACAGACAGTGATTGAATGTGGAAGATTATTCAATACACTGCAGAAGTAAAAATGTTGAAAAATGTTCTGTGTGCCAATTAGGGCTGAGCGATATGGATAAAATCATTATCATTTACAGCATATTTATCTTGATATTTTCTGATATAGTTGCGTTATAATCAAACCTTCAAACTAACGTCACTGAAATCTGTGAACAAGTATCAGGAGATCCTGCTAATCATAACCTTCTTAGCTGTGATGGCTATGGACCTTTCTGTTACCCGTTTCTGTTGCCTGTATTATTTATTTATGTATTTCCCCTGTGTTTGCATATTTATTCTGTATATTTCTGTTCCCTGTTGTGTTGTATCCTGTTTTGTGTATTGTGTATTTCGGTTTCCTGTTTAATTTTGATAGTCTGTTTTCTGTCTTGTCCAGCTTTACTTTGTGTTTTCCCGCCTGTGTGATTGTCTGATGTGCTCCACCTGTTCCCCAGCCCTGGTGTCACCTGTCTGTGTTTCCTTTGTCTGGTGTCAGATCGTTTTGTTCCCTCATGCCGTCAGTTTGCATCCGTTTGTATCCCCGTGCCGTCAGTGTGTATCCCTCTGCGTCCTGTCCCTTGGTTTTTCCAGCCTCTGTTCTGCCGGTTTTTGATTATTAAAATCTTTGAGCTCTCACCATCTCCTGCCTGCCTGCCTCACTCTGCATTTGGGTCATTTAATCCTGCTCACTACAACACTTAGCAGAATTAATGACAGAAGTTCACACACTAGAACAACATCAATGGTACAGCCTGTCTGCACAATTTACAGGACCCATTAGGGCTGTCCTCATTTAAAAGAAATTCTTAGTCAACTAACACGATTTGGTCGACTAATCAATTAGTTGATTAGATCTGAGTTTCAAAGTATCATGCAAGCAGACATTTAAGTCTTGTGTTTAACAGATCTGCATATGTCAAGAAATCTAAGTTGACTAAGACGCAAACCGATTAATAAGTCGACTAATCGACTAAGAGGGGGCACCCCGAGATTCCATATTGTGATAAGTGAGATTTCCATGTCTTTTTCTATTATAAAGCAGATGGGGGTGCTGTATAAATACTGTGAAAGTATCAAAGCACTCAATCCACAGAGAAATCCACACAGCCCATATTCAGAAACTATGCCTTTGGACAAGCCATCAGGACTTCTGTATGGTTGTGATGTCACAACTATACTACCATATATAGGTAGAAGAGAGGGCAGATACAGAAGACCTGGAAACACTGACCAATCAGAGCAGACTGGGCTTTTTCAGGAGGGGGGCTTAAAGAGACAGGCGCTAAAACGGAGCGTTTCAGACAGATATACAGGTATATTCAGACAGATGGTATAAAAAAAATGTGTTCTTTTTAGCATTAAAGCATGTAAACATGTTCTAGTAGAATCCCAAAATACAACTGTGAACCAGAAAATAAGCATGATATGGGACCTTTAAGGTTTAAGACAATGCAGGTGCAATTTCAATTTCAGACTTAGTCCACATTGCTGACATCCGGGGCCTCAGTCATTCTTAGTCTTCGGCATTGACTGAAGAACTTTACAGTAAGTAACACACTATTGTGCCAAGGGTTCATAAGTATAAGTTTGATCTTTATTGTGGAGAACCGGATGTGTGATCAGCAAGACCTTGAATTTCGTACAAGAAACAAGACCCTACAAGCTCACCAAACAGGCTGTTGTAACACCTACAGCTAATTATTCTAGCTGATTTACCTATAACTGACTGTCTAAAGAATTAGAAATAAATAAGTCAAGTGCATTAAAACACAACTATGAAGTGGTAGAGTATTTCCAAACACTGTTGAGGTTAGCCCTTTGCTGCAGGTCAACCTCTACACAAGTATGCTGCAGAAAATAACACATGCAAGAAGTGGACCACTGCCCTCTCACATTAATGTGTGCACATGGACACACAATGACATAAAGCCACACTGAGAAGTGTGTGTATGTGGGGGTTAAACCACTATAGTACGGCATTTGAGCTATCCAAAGGCTTCGTGTCAGCTGCAAATGGAGTGACCGGGGGGAAGTGAGATGAGAGCGGACAGGAGTGAGAGAAAGAGAGGGGGAGGTAGGGAGAGAGAGAGGAAGTAAGTCCAAGTAAGACTTTTAGAGAGTAACTTATGACAAACCGTCATGGGCCTCAAACACAGATATCATATGTAGGAAAGGACTTCAGATTTATTGTCTGTAGTAAAAACAAACTGTATAGGTTCTTATACACTCCTGGATGAGTCATGTCACAATTGGTAAGGAACAGGCAGTCAACTTGAGTTGTTGCCATCAGGTCAAAAGGTATGTGGTAAAGAGGTACCACCTTTTTGGACTACCTATAACCGAACATATTTTATACCTAGCAGTTTAGCTCTGTTAAACAAATCAATGTGATATGGGACTTCCACTTATGGCGACGTAGTGAGCAGATGTGGCTCCTCATGCTCTGTTGCTCATCCTAAAAGAAATACTACTTAGAGTACAATTAGAGTAAAAGCATCACAACTTGAAACAATAGTTGTAATACAGGTGAATATATCGAAAAAAGTAACCAAGGACCAATATAAAACCACTGGAGGACTCGCTATTGAAGAAAACGAGCCGGTGGGACCGGATTCCGACGAAGATAGAGGTGTAGGCCTACTCGTTGCAGAGTCAGGTACCGTCAGCATTGAAATCTTGGGCAACCTCTCCACAATGGACATTGTGACAGTTATACAGTCATTCAAATAAGATTTTTATTCTTAAATGGATGGTGTACTGAGAGCAATTAAAAATGTTTAAACCAACATTAAAGAATGCAGCGGCCACATTGCTGAGCCTGAATAAAGCATATCCACAACAGAAGACGAAATCAAGGTGATATGATTGTTCATACGAGTGTGTGAGAGATTGTATTTGATTGATTGTTAGTGTTATTATTCTATAAGCCTTTTGCAATTTATGTTTTGTAATGTTTTGTTGTATTAGTCTGATAAAAAAAAAATAGAAGAGAGTTAAGGAAGGAGAAATGCAGCGGAATAGAGGGGAAGACAATAAAGTGTGCCACGGAGAGATGAAGCTAAAGGGGAAAAGATAAGAGTAATAGTAAGAAATAGACAGAGAGAGAGTACTAAAAAGATTATGAGAAAGACAGGAGAGAATAAATACAGAAGGGCAGGAGACAGAGACAGAGAGCGAGCCCGTGACAGAGTTTCCCTGAGCCAAAGTCACAAATCTCTCCGGTCAGCTCTAATTGTAGCAACAAGGCAAAGGGCAGTGAATGACATAGCATACTGTTGTGGAAAAAGCACAGGGAGGGGGGACATCATAAGGCTGCAACACCAACATTAAATGTGTTTTAAATACATTTATGCATGTTTATATCCAGTTGAGGTGCACACATTATCATTATTATATACAGTACTAGCCTGTAAGGAGGTTCAGTGTTTCCCACACATAAACTAATGTGTGGCGGTGCGCCTCACTATCAACACCGGCTGCGCACATTGCGTTCGTTATTTATTTTTTAAACTCTATTTAAAAACATGTTCAGCTGGATTTCCTCTCCCTGCTCTCCTCCGTCTCTCTGTCTCTTGTGTCTCGCTCCCATACACACACACAGCTGCTCCCACCGTGCACACAGCATCTGTCTCCATAAGGAGAGAAGATGGCTGGCGAAATTCCAGACCCGACTCTTAGCAAACAAGCGATTGCGCCTGCTTTAGAAATTTAACTAGTCGCAAGTTTGCGGTAAAATGCAGTTGGGTTGTCGAGGTCAAAACACTATATGTAGCAGCTGTGAATCAAATAAACATATTATAAATAATGTTATGTCATTTTTTACACTTACACTGAATGTTTGCTGCTTCAATCCAGATGAGTATTGAAAAGTATTTTTCGCGACTGAAAAAGTTCTCTCTAAATGATCTCCAGCTGGTCTTTATTTTCTTTGTCTAAGCGTAGGCAAAGAATCAATAGCGTCTGTGTTGCTGAACCTGTCACACAGTGTTCACAGACACACCCTGAAAGATATGATAATAGCAAAAAGGGAGAGGCAATTTCTGCTTTCATTTCACTGAACACACCACACAGAGGCAAATTTGGGTCAAATAGCCTGCAGGTAGCCTTTGTGCCATTTATCAGACCTAACTTCATAAAAATAAGAATATGAATGGTGTAAATACAGTAGGATATTTTGGAATGATGCCAAAAAATCCGCTAACTATTATTTCCAGGTCAAAAATCATTGCAGCTGAGTGGGGAGGGGCAGTTTTAACCTACCGAGCATGCGCAGACCCTTAAGCCAATGTTACTCCGGTTGAGGTGTATGCATGCAGGAATACCCCAGTTACTACAGGTAGTTCTCTAGGTCTGTTAACAGGGTTATGAGCACTCTGATTTTAACCAGGGTACAGTGTTTACATGGCGTTTGCCCTAACCCGAATATAGTCAGTTTTTTAAACTACATGTAAACGCTGTGAAAAGGTCACTGCTACTCCTTTGTTACTTCAAGTCACTTGCAGAAAGGCAGGTGTTAGCCACAGTCCCCACCCAGCCTTTTTATAGATGTTCGGGATTCAAACCTTCTGGTCAGCAGCGTACTGCTCCAGCCTGTCGGCTGCGATAGTTTAACAGATCCCCAGTATGCAGACTTTCAAACCAGGTCATACTACCATGCATACAGTGATGTGCATTTCTAATCCAGTGTGATTAGCAGAATGTTTCCCAGGTCACTACAATTATCATGTACATAGGTGGGTTGTGTCAATGTTGTTTATCTGCTTTAACAGCTGGGAAGTGTGGATTTATAAACAGGACTGTTTTAATGCACTCCCAGGCTAAAGCACAATCTCTGGATTTTCTCTTAGTGCTGGGCAGTATGACCAAAAATTTGTATCACGGTATTTAAGATTCTGGTGGTTTTCACGGTATATCACGGTATTTTCTTTCTTTTGCTTGACTGGGCCTTTATACAGGTTCATTTTGGCTTATTCTACTGTCAGAGTACATAGAATATCACACGTTTACTTCCCAAACCAAGACACCGCTTGATTACATTAGACTTGAGCGGTTGCACGGTTACATTCAGTCTCGACATACTATTTATACACTCATACTGACCGACAATAGACCCACTCACTGGCCACGTTTACATTCGGTAGCCTGGTGCGTGGTCTCCTCGTGACAGCCTACCTACCATGTAGCAACATTCACTTCTCTAACTTAACATAACTACCAAGATAACATGACGTGTATTTGTACGCGATGTACTTCGCCATCGATAATGTGTGAATTGCCATGAACACAATCATCTAAGATGCACCAGAAACAAGGCTTAGTTAATAACTCAAACTTGCCGAGAACCAAGACACCACTTGATTACATTAGACTCGAATGGTTTCACGGTTACATTCGGTCTCATTCAGTAGCCTGGTGTGCGGTCTCCTGAGGTAGTCCATTTCCTGATTGATTCTACCACCACTCCAGTGGAGGCACTAATGAGCTAGATTACTACACACACAGTAGCAGAAGAATACCAGCTACACACAACGGCACGAATGAGGTAAAAAAACAGGAGTGAGTCAGTTCATTGACGTATGGCACTTGATTCTCCCAGTTCAGTGACAAGAATCGGGTTAATTAACCGGCTTTTTGGTCAGTTCGTCAACACTACTGTCAGCCTCCTTCAGTGTTTGAATAATGTTAGTAGGTTGGCGGACGTATTTCAGCGAGGCAAGACATCTTAAATCCAGTGTTTTAATCATTGCTCTGAACCCGTCTATCTCCCATATTTCTCAACGGACCGTAGGTGGATTGTTATTGCGTTCATAATGTTGCTCCGCTGCATGCTTTAAGTGACATGTCTTTAACGTTAGCCGGCCGAGTAATGTTAGCATGGCCGAGTAACGTTAGCGCAACCAAGTAATGTTAGAGCGACGGGCAACAACAGTGGCTAAATTATGTCCAATTTTTTAGAAACAAAAAACTTTGGAACAACAGACGGCTCCTCTCTTGAGCATATGTTGTTCTGGTGTATCTCCAGTCTTTCTTCATCCTCTAACTTTCTTCTCTGTTCTTGAATGTGCAGTAGCGACAGCTTAACAGACTGTTTTGCTACCTGGCTAGCTAGCAGCTATAATGTTACTCAGCATGCCGTCCGGTGGTGTAAATTTGTAAATGTAAAATTATTAGTGTTAGAAATTGTTTAAGTCACAAATTGTTGTGTGCTAAGGTGTTTTATCCTGTTAAAGAGTTAGTTGTCGCGGGTTATGAATTGTTGTGTTATAAATGTTACTGAGTGAGAAGGGTACGCAGTTAACAGGGCTCCCGTTCTCAATTCAGTCACAGATTACTTTGGCCGTAGCGCTCCCTGCGGCAATGCACTGGTATTACGGTATATGAAAAATTAATATCATATGGCAAATTAATACCGGTTTGTTCACAGAGCTGAGGACGCATGAAGAAGTGCCCAATGACTACATATAACACTTGTGCCTAAACAAAGACCCTGTACGCCTTAAAAATTACACGACTAGGTACAGAGACAATTATGGTGTATATAAAGCTTTAACAAGGAAGTTTATCTATTTAAATATTCTCATCTTACATTATGACAATAGTAAGGTAACTGATATGATCTGAGATAGAGGAGCCACAGTGTGGACTAGTTAGTTACAGTAGTAGACAAATGTAGTGGTACAATGAGCCAAATGTTGCAGGGTGGCCTGATAAACTGTCAACCAGTAATGGTCAACACTGAGGTCACTTTTGTAGTTTGAAATCAGTTGTGAGCCACGACGTCGCTGAGAAAATAAGCCTGGAAGCCAAACAGAAACACAAGTCCACAAACAAACAGTCAATATTTAAATGTGATTCTCAATTTCCCCAAAAATAACACTTCAGGTGGTTTTTCCCCTTCACTACATTCCTGTCAAAGCAGTCATTACAAAATGTGTAATTGTGTGTTAAATAAGGTGATGCCCTCTAATGAGATTGAAAATGTAACTAAAATATATAGTTTTAGTAACAAAACTTGTTATATTTTAGGAATAATAAGGAATATATTATAATATCATGCAGTTATAGAATTGCATCAAACAAAATAATATGTATGACATTACAATGTCTTATTTCAACTAAATAGGAATGAGTTGGTTTTTTTACTACATTTGGTCAGTTTTTATGCTAGTGCTGTATATTATCAAGTGCTACAAAGTGCGCTCCCTTGGACTGCAGGAATGTGAGATAGTGTAGCTGTTATGAAGCTGTCGGGGCCTGAAAATAGCAGCAGGGAACACGTGTGGATGGCTGCTTTCAGATCACTTCAGCTGAGCCGTGTCCTTGAGAAGGACCAGAGGAGTTTTTAATAAAGCACATAACAAGCGGTTGCCCTGCAGGTTTAACAAGACTGTAATAAGAAATTATTCTTTGAAAAACACACACGGCAGAGGAAACACAGGGGAGAAGAGCAATAACATGACGACACCTGGGATCAATTAGAGCTGGATTATGTAAACCTCCCCACCAAATAATGCAGTCAAGAGCCAATGCATCCGTTACAACTGCAAATACTACAGTATTTGTTATTCTTAAGTTTCTAGTAAATAAATAAAAACGTCCAAATAGTTGCCTGTACTTACATGCAGCAAATGAGTGCGTTTTTGGGGAAGATGAAAGAGGGTCCAGCCAATAATGATTTCCAATGTGGAAGAACAGATCTTGCTCTGTAATAGTTGGTGGAGATGAAACCTGAAGCGCTGTTTGACAGATCTGCGGTCTGCAGAGCTCCAGGCCGGGCCGGGACTGTCACCGGAGAACCCAGAGCCATACCGGGGCCGCGAGCAAAAAAAAAAAAAAAAAAAAAAAACTCACTAGGAGACCAAATATAGAAACCAGTCAGGGTTCAACACGCACGTCCTCCTCCAGTATGGCACTGGTGGCTGTCACCTGAAATAAAGGCTTCAGCCCCAACAATGTCAGCTCACTCTGGACCTCCGAACTTGAGTGCAACTCTGGTTTCCCCTTGTTCATTCATGAGGATTGAAACGGAAGGGAGAATATCAAATAACTAGCTAACGTTACTAACTAAGAAAGGACTAGCGGCTAACGTTAATTAAAAAGAAGCCAAACTTCAACGTTAGCTAACGTTACCCGAGTAGGAACAAACTTACTTGAATGAAATGTTACCCTCCACCTGTACCATAGCATTTTAAAACAATAGCTCATATTACACAATATGGTTAGCACAGTTTACCCGACAAGTAAAATTAACGTTAATTATGTCGTTTTTATTCGTTGCTCTGTAACCCTATAACACTAGCTAGCTAGTTATGCTAACGCTAGCTATTACATTATTGAACTCAGACTGATAGCCAAACGTTAACTTACTGCAGTGGCAGTTTAGAAGCTAGCTTAACTTATAATCAAAGTTTCCACACGGATAAGAAAACTGTATCAAAACTATGCTGACCCGTCCTGTTAAATAAGCCATGCCGTCTTAATAAAAATATGTAGATGCCTTGAGTAGACCCATGGAGGTATTAAAAGAACAGTTGACCACTAGGCGTCACTGTTGCAAATTAAGCTTCACACACAGGGAGAGTTCAACAATTCCCGCTTATGTGCCGGGAGCGAGTTCTTTTTTATTTAATTTTTTTTGCAGGATGTTTTTTTTTTTTTTTTTTATTGACAAAAAAAACACCAACATACAAAACTCTCATTGGGGAAAGGATATACATGCGTATATACAATACAAATGTTGTCACTATACAAAAAGAGTTACCTGATCAAAAGAAATAAAGAATAAAATAAAAAGGGGAGCTGCTTAAAATACATCAGTCAAAAGCAAGAAGGCTAAAGAAAGTAAAATTACCATTTAGAGCGGTACATAAGGAGAGACTAATCAAAACAGTAGTTTCCTAGATATGTCACTGTACATTTTTCTTGCAATTTTAGTAGAATTAATCTTTTTCAGTGAGGAAAAAAAACAATTTAAAGTCATTTATAAACCAAACAAAGGAAGGCTTAGAACACCTCCACTTACTGCAATGAATATGATATTTACCCATTAGAATAATCATATTGAGTAAGTCTGATACTGATGAATCTACATTATCCATATAAAAGAGGATGTGTGGCAAGGTGAGAGTAGGGATATTATCCATCTTAAGAGACAGCCAATTATGTATCTCAGACCAGAAGCTGTTAGACACGGTGCAGAAAAAGAACGTGTTCTAGGGTCTCATCAGCCATCTCACAAAAAGCACAAGGGTCTACATCAAATTTGAATCTTCTTCTAAGAAAGTCAGCGACCGGATATATCTTATAGATTATTTTAAAGTGAGTCTCTTTGACTTTTGGAGAAATGGGCCATTTAATGAATTTAAAATGAGTTTTTTCTATGGACAAAGCATCCATGTTCGGGACCTGTACACACAATCCTCTGTTATAATCAAAACATAATCTAGATTTCAAAGCATCACTATTATATTTATTATTACATTTATTGTCAAATAAAGTACAATCATTAATAACTAGATTTGGTAAAGTTGGTAAGGGTCTTGTTCTTGCATATAACAATGTGTTTTGAATTAACTGTAATAACGGTACAGGTAGTGCTTTACAGATCATATTGTATTCTCTATATGTACAGTTTAGATTATATTTGTCTAGGAAGGCTTTATATTCCAAAAGGTTACCATTATCATCTATAATATCATTCACAAAAACAATTCCCTTTTCATACCAATCAGACCTGAACAATGATTTCCTATTGATTATAATGACCCTATTGTTCCATAAGGTGGATCCATGTGGAGAAAAGTTATGGGTAAATATCATTTTCCAATATTGGAGAATTTGTTTGTGGAAGTTTGACAACTTAACAGGAATTTTGGTCACCTCAAAATCACATTGCAGAAGAAAATCAAGCCCTCCTATATTTTTAAATATATGTCTAGGTATGTGAAACCACATAGAATCTGGTTGTGATAGATATGATTTCAACCAGTTGATCTTAAAGGTCCCAAACATTGCTTCAAAGTCCAAAGCTTTAATACCACCCATATCATAGTCTTTAACCAGCTGTGATTTCTTAATATAATGGGTTTTGTTTTTCCACAGGAATTGGAAAACAATTGAATTGGCTTTCCTAATATTATTGGAAGAAACATACAGGGAGTGACATGGATAAATTACTTTGGAAATACCTTCTGATTTAGACAAAGTGACTCTACCAAAGATAGTGAGATCTCTGGTAAGCCAGCGACTCAAAGATTTCTTCATATCTATTAAGCGATTAGAAAAATTAATGTCTTCCCTTCTAATAGCATTTTTAGATAAAACTATTCCTAAATATTTCACTTCAGCTTTAACCTCAATTGAAGAGATGATGGAATCCATTGATGAGTGAATGGGAAGTAGCTCACATTTTTTAATATTGAGGGTTAATCCTGAAGCTTTAGAGAAAATCGAGACTGAATCAAGGGCAACATCAACCATGAATTTATTCCTTAAAAGGAGTGCTGTGTCGTCTGCAAATTGACTGATTTTAAATTCTTTGCCAAATATTGAGATCCCATGCAAGTCAGGGTTGTGATTAATGAGCATTATAAGTGATTGGGTGGCTAGAATAAACAGTTTGGGAGAAATCGGACATCCCTGCCTAATACCGCGGAGCACATCAAACCGAGGAGTTATACCAGGATTCAGGGACACAGAACTATGTATGTCAGTATAAAACATCTTAATTATTTTACAAAAGTTGCTCCCAAAACCTAAAAATTCTAGGATTTTGAATAAAAAGATATGTTCAACAGTATCAAATGCCTTATAAAAATCAAGAAATAAAATAAAAGCATCAGTGTTAATGAAGTCTCGATAATCAAGCATGTCTAGTAGCAGCCTGGTATGGTTATGTATATTTCTACCCTTCATGAAAGCTGATTGACACTCGTCAATAATATGTGATAATCCCTTATTCAGACGATTAGCATAGACAAGTGCCAGCAATTTATAATCGTTACATAACAAGGTAATTGGTCTCCAATTATCCAATAAAAGATTATCTTTGTTAGGTTTGGGAATTAGAGTGATGAGACCATGTTTCATAGTGGGAGAAAGATTACCTTTTGAGATACAATCTAAATAGGCATTATAGAGTATTTCCCTGATATCAATCCAAAAGAAAGATAAAAACTCCACGGTTAGCCCATCTATTCCAGGTGATTTCCTCTTAGACATCTGATGAACTGCTAAGTCTAGCTCCTCAATTCTTAGCTCATCTTTCATAAGTTGTTTAAAGTTATCATCCATTGTCTTTTTAAACCCCTGAATCTTCTTTAGAAAAAAGGGATTTATACAAGTTACTATAAAAAGCTTTGATGTTTTCGTTTACTTCTTCTTGATTTTCAACAATAATACCATTGATATTTAACTTCTGAATTTTTTTCTTCGTCTGTCTTTGTTTTTCCAGACTAAAAAAGTAAGAAGAATTTTTCTCCCCTTCTTCAATCCGAGCCCTTGAATGAATAAATGCTCCCTTGGCCTTTTCCAAATATATATTATCAAGATGGGACTGTAGATTGTTTAATTCAGTCTGTTCTTGCTGAGTCAAATAATTTTTACAGCATAACGTATTGATGTGACTAATGATGTCCCTTTGTCTTATCTTTTTAAGTGTTGATGATTGCTTACTTGCTCTGATAGCCATTTGTTTAACTTTGAATTTAAACCATTCCCATTTACTCAGAAAAGACATTTCCAATTCACCTACTTCTTTAACTAATTGTTTAACTGCATTACAAAACTCAGAATTTTCCAAAAGGTTATTGTTAAATTTCCATATGGAATTTATGTTATTCTCTCTTCCACCCGGAGAAAGTGTCAAGGATATTACACAATGATCAGTCAGGGGTGATGCTGAAATATCACATCTCTTAACCTCATTAATGAGATTGTCTGACATTAACCAATAATCCAATCTAGAGCACTGGCCATTATTAGATGAGTTGAACCAGGTAAATTGTTTTCTGGTTGGGTTTTTCATTCTCCAATAATCTATTAAATTGGCCTTTGTGATCAATTCAAGTATTGTTTCATCAAGTGTGTGGCAATGTCTCTTTGATGGTAAGCGGTCTAACCAAAGATCAGGGGCTAGGTTGAAATCTCCTCCAATTATTACTCTATCCGTTGAAAAAAGCATCTTCCATTCCTCTAAGTACTTACTTAAGGATGAGAAGAGATTTTTGTTCTGTGCTCTCTTGTTATAACCATAGACACATAATAAGATGTAGTTTATGCTGTTAATTTCTGTCGCAACCATTAACCAATAACCGGTAGAGTCACTTTTATGGTCAATAATTTTCCCAGGAAATCTATTTAATAAAATCATAACTCCTGCGGAGTGTGACGTTCCATGACTGAAAAAGATGGAGTCTCCCCATTGCAATTTCCAAAATTTTGTGTTAGCCTCAGCTGAATGAGTTTCTTGTAAAAAAACACAATTAGCCTTTTGCTCCTTACAGAAAAGAAAAATAGCCTTACGTTTAACATTATCTTTCATCCCCCTAGTATTTAAAGAAATAAAGGACAACATTTAGGTAATAAGTAAATAAACTATAAGCAATGCACAAAAGAGTGTAACGATGCGCAGGAATGAGTAGTTAGTCCTAAATCTATATGTTTTGTGTAACTAGCCCTCTGAAACTATAGAGGGAGAAAGGGAAACCTACAAACCGAACAGCTATTATAGCAAAGTTCTATTTAAATATAGGATCAATTTCGCCTACTTTGTTATAATATTCTTAATTTTGGCATAACAGAAGATATCAAGGGGTGACCAGTTGCAATACCATATAGGAACAGTTAAACAAGGTAAACATTCAGTATCAGCCATATACTGGCGTGCAAAAATTATTTGGATTCAACAACGTAACATTAACCATGCTCCAATCATAACATCAGGTTATTTAACTTCAAATGTTCAGTGATGTATTAACAAACAAAGTGCGGGTAGGGTTAATACTTACATATCGGAGCGTTTATGTCAAACAAACAATAAGATTAAAGTTTCACTGAAAAAACGTATAGGCTAAATTTCTGACAGCCATTCAAATGGTAACAAAACAAGTGTTCAGTTTGGGTCCACTCTCCGGTTATCGATCAGAGCGTATCCCTCTTTCAAGAATGCCCGTTTACCTGTCTTTCTGGCTTCTTGGACCAATGGCCACAGCTTCGCACGCGCCTCCCGGTCTTCTTTCGAGAAGTCTTCTTTGAAGCGTATGTGCATGTCTTTACACACTCTCGCATCCTTCGACTTCTTCCAAACATCATCCCGCACCGTTCTCATCCCGAACTGAATGATGATTGCTCTCGGTGTGTTAGAGGTAGCGGCGTCGCCTTTACTTCCCAGCCGGTGAACGGTGTCAACTGTGTCACGCAGCCGCTCCACTGACATTGGAACAACTCTTGTCAGTATCCCTATGACAATTTCTCTCGTGTCCTCGCCATCCTTTTCAGTGAGGCCAATCATCCTCAGATTCCACCTTCTTTTGTATCGCGTTTGCTCTGCACATGCTTCTTTCAACAAGCTGTTTTCTTTCTGAAGACCTCCTATTTTTTTCTGAAGCACGCAATTTCTTCTCGGTTTTCTTTTGCTGCGGTTGTGTTAGCTTCAATACGTCTGTCGAAACTTTTCAAAAGTTCCATTTGCTCATCCATTTTTCTGGACAGAACTTGTACAGCTTGTAAGATTGCGGTGCTAGTATTCGCGTCCTCACCTTCCCTTTGTCTCGGTTTCTTTGGATTCGGCTGCTTAATTGGCGTGTGTTCTTTGTTAATTTTGCTTTCTTTGGTTGAGTGTTGCTCCGCTTCCATTTCTTCCTCAATGTCAAGATCATCACATGCCTCGTGGAGAGCAGTCAAGTTGTAGTTGTGGTCGGACATGATTCCAAACAACGAAGAAAAAAAAAGAATGCTGTTGTAGCTTACTTTTGTCACTTAATTTTGACCCTGCATTAAATAGCTGTTTTGTAGAGGGGTTGTTACACTAGTTTACCACGTTTCCAGGACTAAAAAGAAACTTTTTACCGGAGCCTGCAAAAAGTACTGCCGCTCACTCCGCCATCTTGAAAACCCCCCTTTTGCAGGATGGTAGGGGAAGAGAAATTCCCATACAGGGAAGACTCATGAACTCATTAGGGAACTCATCCCTGATTGGTGAACCCTGACATTCTTACCCTAACCATAACCAATCCCACTCCTCTTGCCTAAACATAACCAATCCCACCAGAGCAGGCAACGAGTACTAGCCATTCAGAGGGAGGGTTTTTCCCCTGCCATCCTGCAAAAAAAATGTTCGCGTCCTGCGGACTAGACTGGCTCCGCCCTCCTATGTACTTAATCTCAATTTTCATTTCCCTTCAGTACTACGTCTGGGTTCGCGCAGAGAAGAGTTGCGACCAAGGGGGTAAGCTTCTCCTCAGACGGCGAACCTCCTATGGCGCCGGTAATGGCGGAACAGCGCTCAGTAGCAACCACAGAGCGGCTTGCTCAAATAACAGTCTTCTTGCCTCCCAACTTTGCTTTTATCGACGGCGGCACTACATTATTGTTGTCGATAACGTTTTTACACCATATTATGTCCTTACAAAAACAGAATAGGAAACAGAAACGTAAAGACAGAGCTCAAATGCTGAAGCTAACAGACCACAACTACGTTGCTAGCCAAAAAGAGAACAACGGCAGGAAAATGGACGCCGACTTCTCAATGGATTCGGAGGTTGTAACCCCGGTTGGTAGCCCCTCTTCCAGCCCTGCCTTAAAATTAAAAAGGAAAGAAAGGAGCGACTTGTCTCTAGAGGATCTTCAGGCTAACATTCTGGCTGCAGTTAACCAGAGAGCTGATAACCTGGAACTGATGGTAAGAGACAACAAGTCAAGCATCGAAGAGCTGAAAACCTCCCTTAATTTTGCCTTCGTTGAAATTGAAGATTTGAAAAATGAAAACAAAAAATTATCGGAGCTCTGCAACAGTCATGAAAAAACTATAAAAAACATGGAAATTCGGCTCACTGAGACTGAAAGATACAGGCGGAGATGGGCTCTAAGGCTGTATGGGCTACCGGAGGAAAGGGAGGAAAATGTAAAGAGACAGGTGATAGACATTTGTCAGCAAATAGCCCCTAACCAAAATATGAGTCAAGCCATCGATGTCGTGCACCGAATTGGAAGGAGGGACGCCGGCAACACACACCCTCGCTCCGTGATTATCGTCTTTGCCTTCCGCACAGCGAGAGATGACGTCTGGCGAAATGCACGAAAACCACACTTTTCTGAGGGAGAAGAGGCTTCGCTTCGGAGAGGATCTCACACAGGCTGACAAGAAGACTAGAGAAAGGCTGTGGCCCCGCATTGAAGAAGCAGAGGAAACAAGGAAAGTGAGCTTTTTTCAGAGGAACCCGTGCCTTCATTGAGGATGTGGAGATCCTTTAAGATGTTTTCCTGCGGAGCCACACTAGAACTTTTTTGTAAACTATCATCTCATGCCTTCTCTGTCTGTTGCTGCTTTAGAGGGTAAGAAATCTGTTCAGGTAATGGTTCTAATATCTACGTTGGCTATATCTGCTTATATGACTGAATTCCATCTTCTCTCAGGGTTTTATAATATAATCATAATTAACAATTCTATATTATACATTATATTAACCCAGTCAGTCATCCGTGAATAACACAAGCACTTTGTAATTACTTTAAAATGTTCCAAACTCACTTTAAAAAGGCAGAAGCTGTTATTGCTTAGGTTGTCTTTCTCTCGTAAAGAGAATTGTTCTTTAGCGGTTGATGAAATTACTTTCTATAAATGCCAGAGGACTACGAAACATTGTTAAAGGGTCAATGACGTATAAGGGTTGGCCAGATGAAAAAATTAAAAAACTTTGAAAAAGCTTTTTTAAAGGCATCCTTGAGTTTCGTTAAAATGTATATTTTGTGTTATTGTACATTTTATTTCATTTTGAAATAGGATTTTCACCATTTTTTTTATCAAAGATAGGACCAAATGGACCTAAAATGTCAAGCGGTGTAACCACAAAGGAATGATTAATATTTAATATTTCATCCACTACATTGTTTGTGAGTGCGCTCATACAAATATAACTCCTATTTTCAAATTTCACCCAAAAATAGATTTTATTAGGATTACTTCTAAATTTAAATTATATTTGTTATTGTAATATCAAGTGGTAGACATGCTGGAAACATTTGTTTTCTAAATAATCTTGGAAAAATTGTGTAAAAAGTCTTAAAAATTTGTTTCTACAGTGGAGTAGAGTATTACATTTTATCAAACATTAATTTACCTGCAGATTATCATTTTTTCACGAAAAATACTGGTTACCCCATTTGACACAAACCAGTTACACCACCTGATGTGATGCTTATAAGTGACACTAAACTCAAAGTAGTTTATTGAACTTGCCGTTTAATTTCATTTCAATGACAAATATTTAAATATATTTAAAACTCATTAGATTAAATTAAACAACTAACATCTTAACAAATTGTGTGTGTATGTGTGAACAGTATTTGTGTGTGAGAAAGAGGTAGATAGATCGGTAAAAGAGAGAGGAAAAAGCAAGTCTGTTTAGGGTTGTGCATGCTCTTTAACATGTTTACAGGTAAAGCGCTCATATTATGCTTTTTGGGATGTCATAGGTTTACAAAGTGAAAAAGCCCAAAGTCCCCCCCAAAGGGACTTACCATCTCCAACAGAAAACACTGTTCACAAACTGCTCCAAACAGCTCTATTGTAGTCCAGCCTTTACTTCAGAGACAAACGTGGTCACTTTGTAACACACGTTATAATGCTCGCCTAGCTGCTAGCATGGCACGCCCTCATACTCTGCTTCTGACTGGCTAGTAGTCCTTACCTAGGTACTGTCAGGGCACGCCCTCATACTCTGCTTCTGACTGGCTAGTAGTCCTTACCTAGGTACTGTCAGGGCACGCCCTCATACTCTGCTTCTGACTGGCTAGTAGTCCTTACCTAGGTACTGTCAGGGCACGCCCTCATACTCTGCTTCTGACTGGCTAGTAGTCCTTACCTAGGTACTGTCAGGGTACGCCCTCATACTCTGCTTCTGACTGGCTAGTAGTCCTTACCTAGGAACTGAGCATGTGCAACTCCCAACAAAGATGGAACAGAAGTGAGATGTCTCACTCTGTAGCTAAAACAGAGAGCTCAACACACAGGGTGAAAAGAGGAGCTGCAGCAATGTGCAGTACAACAAAAATATGGTGTTTTCTGAAAATTAAACCATGTACAACTATTCTGGTACAACCTCTAAATGCAATTATTAACCTGAAAATGAGCATAATATGAGCTCTTTAACTTATTCTGGTGCATTTATCTTAATTCAATTTGATAAACTGCATTTTTTCAATGGCATTTTTAATATTTAAGTAACATTTTATACTTAAATTAAATAATCCTTGAATGTTTTAGGTATTTTAAAGCTGCTGTTCTTGTACCACATTAGGGGTCACAGTTCAACTGCCTCATTCTATGTTATTAAATTGTTAAGAAATTATTGTAACGTTGCAAAGGAATGATATGGAAATTTTAATTTAAGGGTAAAACCTTTTTTAAACACTAAGTCCTTGCATTATAATGATTTAGCCTAGCCTAGCTAAATACGCTATCTTAATAAAGGATAAATTACCTCCACTTTTAAAAAATACAAACAATGAACACATACAAATAGTTCTAAATAGTAATTAAGTTCATATAACCTCTTGGACCAGTAACTGAACTAGTTATATTTGAAAAGATTGGCCAAAAATTGAGAGGCTTGTAATAGGAGTCAAATGGTGTAACCGGTTACACCATTTGACATTTCAATGTAAAATCAAATTTATCAGGCATTATAATGGACACATATATCAGCATATGGCCTTGGTGTAAATAATCAAACATAATTTTTACACTAAATACTAATTTTTATTCAAAAGAATGTTTTTCAATGTTTTACTTGGGTCATACCATTTGACATGTGAACCAAAGAACTGAACTTAACCTAAAAATGTCTTATTAACTTATATTTATCAGAGAGTTATTAACCTTGTGATGCAGCAGTTATGCTGATCAGGGGTCCTTTTCTCTGATGTAACTTCCTGTCATGTGGTCTTCTTGCTGATTTCAACAAAATGGCACCTTAAATGGCACCCTACAATCCAGGATAGATTTTTGGTTGATTTCGGCTGATTTAGAGCCCTCCATTGAGTCATGCACTGTTTCTCCTGCTGTTCTGACAGACCATAAGGCAATCTCTTTAGCTATTCAGGTCAGCAAGGAACAAAGAGGGAGATTCTCTAACGGTTAATGGAAATTAAATAATTCTCTACTATTTCATGAAGAGCTAAAAATTAAAATAGAACTACTTATCTCAGAACAGTGGGAGGATGCTAAAAAAGGGAATCATTTTGGGACATCATGGGAACTTCTCAAATATAAAATTAGAGGCGTCTGCTCGGGTTATGGCAAGATATTGGCACAAAAAAAGAAAAATTTAACATACTCGCTAATAAACAATATTAACAAACTTACTGAAAAAGAGCATCTGAGCCAAGAAGATAATAATACCTTATTAGACTTACAAAGCCAACTAGACATTTTATATGAGAACAAAGCAAAAGGAGCTTTTATAAGGTCACGTAGGAATTGGATGGAACAGGGTGAGAAAAACAGTAGATATTTCTTTAACATGGAAAAAAGAAGAAATTAAATCAATTCTATAAGAAAACTTGACATTGGGGAAAAGATTAGCGAGGACAGTAAAGAGATATCAAACTTTATAAGTGCTTTTTATGAAAAACTTTACTCGAGAGATATTAATCTCAAAGATCCAAAGGAAATCTTTAAATTGATTAATTCACCTAAATGTGTGGATGCAGAATATAATAAACTCTGCTGTCAGGACATAACTCTTGAGGAGATTATATGGGGAATAACTCAATTAAAGAACAATAAATCACCAGGCTGTGATGGTCTGACCTCTGAGATGTATAAATGTTTCTCTGAATCATTAGGTCCATTTCTTTTTGTTGTCTTCAAAGAATCTCTTGACAGAGGGGAGCTTCCTCCTTCTCTAAGGCAAGGTGTCATAACACTTATCCCAAAACCTCACAAAGACCCTCTATTAATTGAAAATTGGCGTCCCATCACTTTGCTAAATAATGACTATAAGATTCTAGCATCTATCTTAGCAAAACATCTCAAATCTAAATTACACACTTTAATTGATGAATGCCAATCTGGTTTCATGAAAAATCGTCACATAGCCAATAACATTCGCCTAGTTTTAGATATGATTGAATACAAAGACTTTCTAGATGATGAACACCTTATTTTATTCTTAGACTTTCAAAAAGCCTTTGACACGGTATGCCACAAATTTATTTTTGACACCTTAAACTTTTTTAATTTTGGCAAGAATTTTATTAATGCTGTAAGAACTCTGTACATGGGAGGAAACAGTTGTGTTAAATTGGCTAATGGAACCTCACCCAGATTTTACATAAACAAAGGTATCCGCCAAGGCTGCCCCACCTCACCTCTTCTATTTTTGATTGTAGCTCAAATCCTCTGTGATTTAATTCACAAGAGTACATTCAAAGGAATTACATTAAATGAAAGAGAAATAAAAATTTCACAGCTGGCCGATGACACAACCCTGTTTCTAAAAAATGAATCCCACATAGGAGTTGCACTAAATGTTGTAAACCAATTTTCTGAAAGCTCAGGCTTGAATCTAAATCTTTCAAAGTGTGAGCTGTTTTCTCTTAAAAATAAACATTTGGGTCAAATATGTGGCATAAATAATTTAGTAACTTATCTTGGAATAAAAATCAGTCATAATCACAAGTTGATGACAGAGAGTAATATATCTTTACTACACGACTCTATTAGTAAAAAGTTT
Organism: Zingel zingel; assembly: GCA_023566125.1. NCBI lineage: Eukaryota > Metazoa > Chordata > Actinopteri > Perciformes > Percidae > Zingel > Zingel zingel. The sequence goes on from CM042333.1 coordinate 4,502,695, forward strand.
GATTCTTTGCTTGCAAGAGATTTATCTATATATGGCAGGGTTCTCCTTTCTAAAGCAGAAGGCCTCTCACGAGCAGCATATTTATTTACTTCAATTGAAATACCTAAGTTACAATGTGCCAATCTAGACAAACTATTATATAACTTTATATGGAGGAAGAAGCCCCATAAAATTAGGATACTCCATTAACAGACTGCCTGTCAAATTGTCAAACTTCCATAAACAGGCTCTAACTTATTGGTCTCTTCTATACAAACACAATTTCTCCCCTCACAAATGTTTTATCTGGAACAACATGAACATCATATATAGAAACAAGACTCTCTTTATAGAAAACTGGTTTAAACACGATATTCTACTGGTATCCCAATTATTAAATAACTCAAATCAAATTTTAACTTATGACGACTTCACCCATAAATTTAGTTTCCATCCTCCAAGAAAAGAATTTGATATTGTAACCAGAGCCATACCCCATGGGATCATCACGCTACTTAGAGGTGAGACAGATTTGGATCAATTTAATATATCTTTCTCCAGCAGTGTTTCAGTAAATGGTCTATCTTTTCTAGACAGAAAAGTCAACAACAAAGTAATATAATATTAACTGGAATAGAGCATGGAGTAACCCACATACATTTTTAGTTACAAAGTAAAAGAAATATCATTTAAAATTCTTCACCATTTTTACCCCTGTAACAAGATTATCTCTAATTTGATCCCTACCATAGACGAAAAATGCAGCTTTTGCTTTATGGAAACAGAAACGTTAGACCATTTATTCTATAGCTGTTCACATAGCTCTTCTCTGTGGAATGATATACAATGTTTCATTAATGGACAATTTGGCTCAAACATACATTTATCTAATTCTGATATCTTCTTTTACTTTTCTGACTCAAATTCCTCTGTACAATATATAGTCAACTTAATCATTCTGCTTGGAAAATTCTTTATTCATAAATCGAAGTTTATGAAAAACAAACCCCTTTTCAATGTTTTTAAACTTGACTTAAAAAATTATATAAATTGTATTTCTGGATTAGAGGGTAAATCAGCATCAATATGTACTGTTGCATAGTAGAGGAATTACTGTATTGAGAATGAGGAGATGTCGTCACTACACAGCGCCCCGCCCCCAGAGATCCCCCTTCCGCCATTTTGGGAGGATACCCGCCAGAACCGTTCATTGTTTGTGTTAGTAGCAGAGGAGGTTGTTGCAATTCCTCACTATTTTTAAATGCCTGGAAAACTGCTTTGTAAAAAAAAATGCTCCAGTGTCTCCCACGATTGTCGTGGAAACTGTAGGAACCATGTGTTAACGTTTTTTCGTTTCCCTACATGGAAAAAGCATGAAGGAGAGCATGTCTCCGATATGACAAGGAGACATCGGGTTTCTTGGGTGGCTGCAATTAGAAGAAAGGACCTTTCTCTGGGCCAGCATAGAGACACCACACTGACTGGAAAGGATCCCTACAGAGATAGACCTTTTAGATAAAGAGTAAGATCCATTTTGTTAACATGAAACACCCCCGAAATCACCATCACCAAACTCCACCAGACTCCATGTAAATAATCAGGACTTTTAGCGTGTAGAGAGCATATTTCCACATGTAAATGGGTGAATTAAGGGTTTGTTTCAACCAAACCAGAGTGGTAATTGTTGGAACAGTGGAAATATGAACCAAGACGGCTTTTGAGAGTTTTATTTAGTTCTGTCCACTTTGAATGAAGTGTGTTTTACGATGATAAAAGTCCTGATTATTTACATGGAGTCTGGTGGAGTTTAGTGATGGTGATTTCAGGGCTGTTTCATGTTAAGCTAAAAGGATCTTACTAAAAGGTCTCTGTAGGGATCCTTTCCATGTTTTCAGACACTTAGAATAATAATCTGAGTCTGTCAGCGGCAACAACAGAACTTGTAGTGGACGCTAGCTAAGTGATAATATACTGGACCAGTTTCAGAGATTGTTGTTCCTAATGTGTTTGGCCCTTTCCTTTTGCTGCCTTCTTCTTAATTTTCTCGTAATTTCCCTGTTTAAGCCATGGATGTATTAACAGAACAAAACACCTTGTAATAATTCCTTGAGCCGTCTTTCCTGCTCCGGGTCTGTGTCGCTCTGACACTGTTGCCCCTGGCAACCGGTAGCGTAGGCTCCCAAAATGGTGGACAGACTCAGACACCTCCCAAATCGTGACGTATGTCCTCATTCTCAATAGTACAGGAGAAGCTTGCAGGCAGTTTGGACTTACATTAGCTGTTTAAGTTGAATTACTAATGTTAACTAGCATTTTAGTTAGCAATAATTAGCCTGTGTCCATGTTATCTCCTTACATATACGTACGCTCTCTGTCTCTGCAAGATTGGGAATGATTGAGATTTCTTTTGGCACAGCTACCAGAAGACTTATAACTTTCAGACACGTTGCTCATGTCACATTTACGTCGTCTCTCTCAGTTGGAGGCTGCGCAGTAACGCTCGGCGCTCACCGGAAAAGTGCTTCTATCGGCCTTCACTGGTCTCTGTCCAGAGCAACGGGATCTGTTGGTCCATTCTTATATACTGTCTATGGTTGTGACCAGAGGTTGCGACACTCTTTGATCTCGCTAGCGGGGTGGTCACGTGGTTCATGTAAGCCTGTATAGTTCCAAACAGACGTTGCGCTGTCATGTTCTTCTATGGGACTAACAGCAGCGATTGCGATATTGAATGGTAAATATAAATTAAAATACATACCCAAGTACTTGTTTGATTGTTATTGCATTACTGCATATTTGTAAATGTAGGTTTTACATTTGGAGTGGTAGGGTGACAACTGAAAGCCAGAGTTTTACTACAACATTCACTATAAAAACACTATAAAGGACAATTAAAAATGAGAACCCACTACATATAATATATATACAGATATTTAATTGTCCTTTATTAAATATATGTAGTATAATACCGGCATGTAATACAAAAAATGTTTTCGCCATAATCTGTTATTAATGTAATCAATAATCACCCAACAATTTAAAACACAAGAATAAAAACATTTTACTTCCAGAGTGGTTGTCAGGTCTTTTTATACACAGATATACACTACAGTCCCTTCAGGATTCTGCGATGTCGTGATCGCGCTAATTCACGCAAATTCAACCAATCATTGCAACTTTTCTGCAAATTTGACCAATAACCGGAGTTTCCTGCAACTTCAACCAATCCCAGCAGTCCCACGTGCCAGACTTTACGTCAGTATAATGTGACTCTGAGTGCCACTGACCAAGCGGGAGTGAGAGAGAGCTTGTTTCCGATATGAAGACGAGACTCTAACATTTCACATTTACCAACAAAACGTACAGCAAAAGACCGTGCAAAACATTTCAGACCGTCCTGCCAACCTGTATACATTTTATCAATGTACGCTGTAACGTTTTTTCACTCTAAAGTCAGCGGCTGCTGTTTCAACCCTATCGGCTGTCTGCAGCGGGCGGGGGCGGGGCTGCTGGGTCTCCCTGCTACTGACGCGCACGTTCTCTTAACACTAGAACGGCCATGACGGTCATTTTGACCGTTTTGGATTTTGTAAGTGCAATAACTTTGCTGAATAAAAAAATTCAATCCTGCTGGTACCTGACTTTTCCTAAAAGTGTCTGTATTTCCATTTAAAATGTTTTTAAAATAAATTGCACAAAAGGCAAAAAAAATATGATCAATTTAACCTATTTCGGCCATACACGGTCATATTGACCGCAAGAGTTGCGGTTATCTTTATGTAATTTTTCACGCGGTTGAAGATGCATCTTGGTTGCTCAGTAACTATCATTGTGTCTGTTAGAGAAACGTCACTAGCGTCACCTAGCTTATTTGTATTTACCGGTAGCCTATTTGATTACACTAGCCTACACTGCTTTTTTATAGAATATTTAGAAGTTTGTAGTAAAAATGTCCAGAATGATTGACCGAATGAAGAGGAATATGACTGTTGAAATGGCTTTGGAGATGCTTCAAAACATGGGAAGTAATGATTCTGATGCTGGGGCTCTATCGGAGTCGGAGGAGGAAAGTGACAGCGATCATTCCTGGGTGAATGACAGGTCCTACACTTCATCCTCATCAGAGAGTGAGTCCGTAGGCCAACAGCGGAAAAAGAGGCGACGACTTTCACCTAAGACTTGGGATCCGGTTACGATTGATGGTCCCTTTGACGGCGTTGAGCCGGTCACGGCGGATGTTCGCGTTGAGCCGGTCACGGCGGATGTTCGCGGTGAGCCGGTAACGGCTGATGTTCCCGGTGAGCAGGTAGGCCTACCCCTCGAGCCAACTGAATACAGCCCGCCTGAGTCATCACGGCCGGAGGCGGCTGTGGAAATGGTGAAGGATGGGACGTCGTGGACAGTGCTTCAGCTGTCTGAACGTACAGGGAGAAAGCAGAGCCAAAACGTCCTGACGGAAGCTGCTGGCCCCACAGTGCACGCAAAGTGCAACATTGAAGATGCGCTCACGGCCTTTGTGTGTCTCTTCGATAATGGCATGCTGAAGCACATCAGGGACTGCACTGTGGCTGAGGCCCATCGGCACCATGGTGATGGCTCCTGGGACCTGACAGTGGCTGAACTAAAAGCATTTATAGCCCTGCTCTATGTCCGCGGGGCACAGGGTGCAAAACACATCGACGTGGACAGTCTGTGGTCAGAAAAATGGGGCTTGCCCTTTTTTTACAGAAACAATGGCCAGAAACAGATTTAGAGAGATCATGAAATTCCTGCGGTTTGATAAGAAAGAAACCAGACGCATTCATCTGCAGGATGACAAGTTTGCCCTGGTGTCGGCAACCTGGAACAAGTTTGTGCAGAACAGCATAGCTTGTTATAAGCCTGGTGCCGACATTACAATTGATGAGCAGCTGTTCCCCACCAAGGCCGGGTGCAAATTTATTCAGTATATGGGGAACAAGCCTGATAAATTCGGCATCAAATTTTGGCTGGCTGCGGATGTGCAGTCCAAATATATGCTGAATGGGGCTCCGTATCTGGGTAAAGAGGAGACGCGGAGCAAAGGTCAGCTTGTGGGAGAGAGTGTGGTGCTGAAACTGGCAGAGCCATTTCTGGGGAAGGGAAGAAACATCACGACTGATAATTTCTTCACCTCCCTAAAGCTAGCCACTGCCTTACAGGCCAAAAAGACCAGCCTGGTTGGCACCCTGGGCAAAGCCAAACGAGAGTTGCCTCCCTCTGTAAAAGAGCAGGCAGAGCTGTTCAGCACAAAGGTGCTGAAATGTGCTAATGCGACACTGACCATTTACCAGGGAAAGCCAAGAAAGAATGTGTGCATTCTGAGCTCAGTGCACACAAGTGTGGCAATAACAGATGGGCCAAAGGCAAAACCTGAGTTTGTGACTTATTATAACAACACCAAATACGGTGTCGATGTTTTGGATCAGATGGCGAAGGCGTACTCCGTGAAAGGCGGTACACGAAGATGGCCAGTGGCTGTATTTTATAACATCCTCGACCTGGCTGGAATAAATGCACATGTCCTATACAAGGAGTGCACCAGCAGCAAGATTTCCAGAAGGAAGTTTTTGCTGCAGTTGGCAGAGGAGCTGCGAGACGAGTTTATGGAGGGGAAAAGGGCAGCAGCGCACGGTCCCGGTCAGCAGCGACAGCTACCACCGCAACAGGCACAAAAACGCAGGCAGTGCAAGGTGAGGAGGAGCTGCAATCAGAACAAAACAAAAGACACCTGCAGCACATGCCGCAAACCCGTCTGTGGCAATTGTGTCCAAAGAAGAGATGTCACCTGTGTTGACTGCGTTTAAAAAAACAAATGTAGGCCTACACGTGTATTTGTAATTAATTGTTTCATGGTTCGTTGGCTATTTTTGTTATCAGCTCGGTTCCAGCTTCCAGTCATTTGTGGTAGAAATGTGTTTCAAAAATATAATCTTAATGTATAAAAAATTTAAATTTATAATGCACCAGCAGTAAAATTGCCCGGAGGAAGTTCATGCTGAACTGAGAGCGGAGTTTGAGGAAAAAAGGGCAGCGGCGCACGATCCGAGCAGCGCTGCGCACCGCAGCTTAAGTACATGTTCAAATTAGCTACTTTTATGTTATTTGCTTGTTATGAGTAAAGTTGAAAGAATTTCCATACCATATTTTTTGGATATGAATGTAGCCTATGAAATAAATATGGTTTACTATGCCATGATGTGAAGTATTGAAACACGTAGCCTATTACGCCTACTACTCAAATGTATAATTAAACTCGTTAAAATGTACATTTTGATGTTATTTCATTTTTCTAAAGATATCCTAACACAATACATGCATTAATATCACAATTAGGTATTTATCATGAGAGATTATAGGGTTTTAAATCTGGCGGTCAAAATGACCGCTCACGGCAGTTCTAGTAGTTATGGAATTCCGGCGCTTCTAGTGTTAATACATCCATGGCATACACACGGTGGATGCAGGAAAAACCGGAGATGAGACGACACGATGACCTAAATTGAGGACCGCTACGCTCGTTATTGTAAGTGCAATGATAAGTTGAAGAAGTACTTTATCAAACCGTATGAATGTGTATCCCAGGCCAGGATAGGAAATTAACTAACAATGTAACAAGCCACTGACACATACATGTTCAAATTTGATTCATTCAATACATTATTTTTTGTCTTAAATCCACCAGCCATTTTCATATTATACCAACATTTGCAGCATCCTGAGCCTTTTTGGTAAGGTTACTAGGAAAACTCAGCCCAGAGTAGTTTTAGTCTCCTTTTTATTTTTAAACTATACAAAAAAAAAAAAATCGCAACTTTTTTGCAACTTTCACTGTCTCCCGCAACTTCATTGCAACAAACATACAAAAGACATCGCAACTTTTTTTTTTTTGAGTACTTTATTTATAGATTTTAAATTTACAAAACAAGAAACGACAAAGATACAATGTATCTCAAACCCCGTCCCAACCCACCCACCAAGGCTAAAAAAAAAAAAAAAAAAATAGAGGTAGGTACACAAAATATAATTACACAGTTCCTGTACATCACTTTACACTGCTCAGAATGGGAATATTATGCAGCATTATACCACATATACCCTTATACCATACATCAATAGACCAGTTGACAGTACATCGATGTGCAAAGGAAAATTACATCATGTGAGGGATACACTTTAAACAAATTCTATAAAGGGGGCCCAGGTTTTAGCATTTCTGTCCCATAAATTATTACGATTATATCTCAACTTCTCTAATGGGATCACATAGAGTACCTCTTTGACCCAGTGTCTAAACAAGGGAGGTCTCACAGACTTCCAGTGTAAAAGAATTTGTCTCCGGGCAAGAAGTGTAATAAATGCTACAGCTTTTGCCTGGAGGACCGTAAATTGTTCTTCTGATGGGAATACCCCAAAAATAGCAACTGTTGGATTGGGATTCACTGTTCTTTCACAAATGAAGGAGACCGCTTCAAAGACCCCAACCCAGAAGTTGATAAGTGAATCACAAGACCAGAACATGTGACCTAATTTAGCTGGACTGTGGCCACACCTCGGGCACACAGGATTGGTGCCAGGATATATTTTGGCTAGTTTCTGAGGTGAATAATGCAATCGATGCACAATTTTAAATTGAATAAGGCCATGTCTTATGTATAAACAGAGATGTTCACAAGTCATTTTTTGGAAGTCCAAGTCAAGTCTCAAGTCTTTGAGCTTGAGTCCAAGTCAAGTCTCAAGTCTTTTGCCATGAGTCCAAGTCAAGTCTCAAGTCTGATCTGTCCCTAACACTGTATTGTTAAATCTTATGAATTCAAAGCATGTCCTGTAGCTACCATCCATACAGTACAGCATCAAAATCAGTTGTAGGATAACTTTATGGGGTCTACTGCAATGCAATCTGAAGAAACACAAATTAAGGACTCCGTTTCAATTTCATAACTGTATTTTTCAACATTTTGGTATCTGCACCAAAGAATACATGTTTGTCTGTGTTACCAACTGGCTGTAAAGCCCAACCTCATCATGCATTACATTTTTCAGTGTTCTTCAACTTAGGACATCATATAGTCTAATCTTCTGCTACTGGTGAAATATTAACCTAAGTCTGTCACATCATATGGATACAACTATAACAATACAATTTGCCTGTCCCCAGCATTAGCACAACACTTTGCGATGGTTAGCTTGTTACCTGTGGCGATATACAGTGAGGAAAATAAGTATTTGAACACCCTGCTATTTTGCAAGTTCTCCCACTTAGAAATCATGGAGGGGTCTGAAATTGTCATCGTAGGTGCATGTCCACTGTGAGAGACATAATCTAAAAACAAAAATCCAGAAATCACAATCTATGATTTTTTAACTATTTATTTGTATGATACAGCTGCAAATAAGTATTTGAACACCTGTCTATCAGCTAGAATTCTGACCCTCAAAGACCTGTTAGTCTGCCTTTAAAATGTCCACCTCCACTCCATTTATTATCCTAAATTAGATGCACCTCTTTGAGGTCGTTAGCTGCATAAAGACACCTGTCCACCCCATACAATCAGTAAGAATCCAACTACTAACATGGCCAAGACCAAAGAGCTGTCCAAAGACACTAGAGACAAAATTGTACACCTCCACAAGGCTGGAAAGGGCTACGGGGAAATTGCCAAGCAGCTTGGTGAAAAAAGGTCCACTGTTGGAGCAATCATTAGAAAATGGAAGAAGCTAAACATGACTGTCAATCTCCCTCGGACTGGGGCTCCATGCAAGATCTCACGTCGTGGGGTCTCAATGATCCTAAGAAACGTGAGAAATCAGCCCAGGACTACACGGGAGGAGCTGGTCAATGACCTGAAAAGAGCTGGGACCACCGTTTCCAAGGTTACTGTTGGTAATACACTAAGACGTCATGGTTTGAAATCATGCATGGCACGGAAGGTTCCCCTGCTTAAACCAGCACATGTCAAGGCCCGTCTTAAGTTTGCCAATGACCATTTGGATGATCCAGAGGAGTCATGGGAGAAAGTCATGTGGTCAGATGAGACCAAAATATAACTTTTTGGTCATAATTCCACTAACCGTGTTTGGAGGAAGAAGAATGACGAGTACCATCCCAAGAACACCATCCCTACTGTGAAGCATGGGGGTGGTAGCATGATGCTTTGGGGGTGTTTTTCTGCACATGGGACAGGGTGACTGCACTGTATTAAGGAGAGGATGACCGGGGCCATGTATTGCGAGATTTTGGGGAACAACCTCCTTCCCTCAGTTAGAGCATTGAAGATGGGTCGAGGCTGGGTCTTCCAACATGACAATGACCCGAAGCACACAGCCAGGATAACCAAGGAGTGGCTCTGTAAGAAGCATATCAAGGTTCTGGCGTGGCCTAGCCAGTCTCCAGACCTGAACCCAATAGAGAATCTTTGGAGGGAGCTCAAACTCCGTGTTTCTCAGCGACAGCCCAGAAACCTGACTGATCTAGAGAAGATCTGTATGGAGGAGTGGGCCAAACTCCCTACTGCAGTGTGTGCAAACCTGGTGAAAAACTACAGGAAACGTTTGACCTCTGTAATTGCAAACAAAGGCTACTGTACCAAATATTAACATTGATTTTCTCAGGTGTTCAAATACTAATTTGCAGCTGTATCATACAAATAAATAGTTAAAAAATCATACATTGTGATTTCTGGATTTTTGTTTTTAGATTATGTCTCTCACAGTGGACATGCACCTACGATGACAATTTCAGACCCCTCCATGATTTCCAAGTGGGAAAACCTGCAAAATAGCAGGGTGTTCAAATACTTATTTTCCTCACTGTATGCTAAATGTAACGTCTCTTTCACATTAGCGTGAGTGACTGACCTATCTGGGTGCTTTTTGAGATGTCTGATGAAGTTCGATGTTGTTGATCCAGCGTCATGTATCTTGGTGCCACACTCCTTGCATGTAGCTGTTCGCTTACTGCCACTGTTTATGAAGTTATTGTAAGCAAAACTAATGACAAAAGGCACAACTGCAGGAGGACTTGGTGTCGCCATCGTCGCTGCATTTTTTGATGTGTGCGCGCGCCGCATAGCGCATGCGTACATTGCACATTACAGCAAAGGCCAAGGGACACGCAGCTCGTCATGCGTTTCCCCAACGTATATGCGCCAATAAAAGAAAATAGAAATACATAAATCAATTTAGATTTAAAAAGCAATAATTGCATGAAAATAGGTTGTTGACGAGTCTCGAAGCTCGAGTCCGAGTCAAGTCTGAAGTCTTTTGGGTCGAGTCCGAGTCAAGTCTGACGTCAGCTGTTTGTGTGACTTAAGTGCGACTCGAGTCCGAGTCTCAGACTCGAGTCCCCATCTCTGTGCATAAAGAGGTGGTGTGTATGCGTTTTAAACTACATTTCCATGTCTCGTTAGACAGTGTAACAGTGCTGTTTTGTAGATTTTAGACACCCTTCTTTTCATCGTAGGGTCCAGGTCCAGTATGATATCAGTTGCATTTTTCAGTGGTAAGGAGGGAAATGGGAAGTGTTTCTTTGCAACACTACTAGGGCTACAGCTATCGATTATTTTTGTAATCGATTAATTTAGCACTTAATCGATCGATTAATCCGATATTTTTTTTAATTTTAATTTAAATTTTTTTTTTTTTTTACGTTTTTAAACAACCAAAACTAGACCTATATGTAAACATTAGTTATACTTAACCTATTTTCATTCATATATTTGATTATAATGTCACACAGCTCTGTTACACTTATGCTATTAGATCGTTGGTCAGCTGTTTCTCCGTAGAGAGAGAGAGAGAGAGAGAGAGAGAGAGAGAGAGAGAGAGAGAGAGAGAGAGAGAGAGAGAGAGAGAGGCGCAACAATCAGCTGTTTTTCTGAAGGAATAGTCAGCGCGTCAGCTCAGATCGTGGTCACCACTACGTATTTTCTTGTCTTTGATTTTGGTAGTTGTGTTTGGTGTAGTTTCATCGTCCATACGACTGTGATTTACTTTTGTCGCTCCTCTTCGTGGAATGGATGATTAAGTTAGACTCCATGTTTTCTGTTGAGATGCTAAAGCACTGACATCGTGCTATTATTGTGGTAAGCTAGTTTGATTTTGCAGTAGGCACACTGTACAGAGTTTTAGTTTTAATTACGTTTGAACTGATTCCAAACTTTGGACACTTTCTGTCGTTTTCTCCAGCCTTCTCTTAGCCACTCACTATTTACGCTCTGGCATGTGTCGCCAGCAGCAGACTGAGCTCGAGTTATTTGAGGAATCGTTTCAGCCCTAAACACTACGTACCTGTAAATACCTGAAAAAGTGATAGTTGGGAAGGTTGTGAACTTTTTGTAGTTTATCAAATGAAGCAAATGTGCCCTCGACAAAGAGGTCACCAAAAAACACCAAACCATTATTATGCCATACTTGGAAGGCAGTGTCAATGTGGGATGGAGGAAACAAATGATTGTTTGCTAGCAGGAGCAAAGAAATTGCCTGACTGAAATGAAAATGTTTCCTGAATTGGAACTATATTTTAAGAGTGTTTTTGACAACCGAGTTCAAACCTTGAAGACTTACACTGACAGGTAAGGGGCCACTCAGGATAGATATGGGTGAGAGTGGATAATTGGAATTAAGTTCCATAGAGGCCCATGTTGGCCCTTCTTTGTTTTCGTAGGTAGAAATCCAGTGATTCAGTTTGGAGATGTTAGCTGACCAGTAATAAAACAAAACATTAGGCAGACCCAGCCCTCCTGCTTCCTTAGGCATCTCCAGGTAAACTCTATTAATTCGTGGGGTGGAGTTGTTCCAAATAAAAGGAGGTAATATTACTATTCAACTTTTTGAACCAGGACTTGGTTATTAAGATGGGGATCATCTGAAATAGATATAAGAATTGAGGCAAGATTGTCATCTTTACCGTGTTTACTCGGCCTGCCAGTGTAACAGGGAGTGCAGACCATCTTTGGAAATCCTGTTTGGTGCGCTCTAGCAACAGTTTGAAATTACAGTTGTATAGGTCTTTGTATTGTCGTGTAACCCTGATGCCCAGATAAGTGAAGGACTGGGGCTCCAATTTAAAGGGAAGATTGCTATAATTGATGGAAATTGCCAGTTGATTAATAGGGAAAAGTGAACTTTTAGAGAGATTTAGTCTGTAGCCAGATAGTTGTAATATGTCTATAAGCTTAGGGATCGATTCTGTTGGATTGGATATATAGAGTAGGAGGTCAAATAGAAATGGCGAGAGGCAGCACCTTTGTTCCTCTTTGCAGCCTGAATGGGTTGGACCTAATCAGGTTAGTGCGTGCTGAAGCTGTTGGCGAGGTATACAATAATTTAATCCAAGAAGTGAACGAAGTACCAAACCCAAACCCATCCAATACCATGAACAGATAGTTCCACTCGATGCGGTCGAAGGCCTTCTCCGCATCAAGGGAGAGCAGAACCTCCGGCTGATGGGCCAAGTGAATAGAATAGAGTATGTTGAACAGCCGCCGCATGTTATAAAACGACTGCCTCCCTGGTATAAAGCCTGTTTGATCGGGATCGATGATATTAGGTATCACCGCTTCGAAGCGACGTGCCAGCACCTTAGTGAGGATTTTGTAATCACAGCATAAGAGACTAATAGGGTGGTAGGATCCACAATCCAAGGGATCTTTGTCTTTTTTTTTTTTTCTCAATAGGACTGATATTGTTGCCTGAGTCATGGTTGTAGGTAGTTTCCCTGTTGAGATAATTTCCTTGAACAGAGAGTACCAATTTGTGTGAGAATAACCTATAGAACTCAACAGGAAACCTGTCAGGTCCGGGTGCTCTCCCACTCTGCATAGAACTTATGAGGGAGGCCTGGTATTCTGTGCTAATTTTTGGTAATTCCAGGCCATCTAGAAAGGTTTGGATTTTAGCTGCGCTCACGGAGGTTTGCGATGTGTAAAGTTCCTCATAGTATGCCTGAAATTGGTCATTTATGATCTGAGGGTGTGTGGAGGTAGAATCTGAAACACGGATTTCAGGAATTGCACTACGTGCTGCTGCCTGTCTAAGTTGATGACACAGTAATTTACCTGCCTTTTCGCCGTGTTCATAATATGATTGCTTTGATTTAAGTAGCAACCGTTCTGTCTGTTTTATGGAAAGGTTATTATATTCTGTTTGCAACAATAGCCGTTCTTTATAGAGATCAGGAGTGAAATCATGAGCTAATTTGTCATCAATGTCTGATATCTGCTGGGTTAGTTCTGTAGATGCTTGGTTCGTTCTTCTTTTTTTTTATGAGCTGCATATGAAATAATCTGTCCTCTGAGGTAGGCTTTGAGTGACTCCCATATAGTAGTGTATGACATTCCAGGAGTGCTGTTGATCTCTAGGTAAAGGTCAATTTGGTCAGAAAGTAGTTTATGAAGGGGGAGTTGGCTGGACGCGCAATGGAGTAGACGCACTACGAGATAGCTCCGCAACTACAGAACTAAACCACAGCTTTTCCTCACTTTCCGACCTCCTTTTTCGTTAACATGCCTCCGAAACCTGCAGGCAAAAAGGTGGAGAGAACTTTTCTGAAAGGACTAACATCAAACCCGAATTTTAAAGCAGAAAAGAATGGCGAGCTAAAGCTAGCTAAAACCCACAAGGTCAATATTAGCCCTGCTGAAGCAGAGATGGACACTGCAGCACTAGCTACGCCTGACGAACCCTCGCCGTCGGACCTGCTCCTCGCAATCACTAATCTGAATAAAAACCTTGACGATAGATTTGCTAATCTGTCAACTCAAATCCAAAAGCTGCAATCCGATGTCACAGAAACCAGAACACGCCTCCAGTCACTTGAAACCGGTGTCAACGTTCACGATAGCCAGATTGATGAACTGGAGTCACTATGCAGCTCCCTCCAGGCAGACAACAAATATATGAAAACAAAGCTGGAAGACCTCGAATCCAGATCCAGACGCCAGAACATCCGAATCGTCGGTATCCCCGAGGGTGCCGAGGGAGGTCAGCCCACCAACTTTATCACGGAGCTGATACCGAATGTGTTGGTTAAGGAGCACCTCGGGGCGAACTTCAAAGTTCACCGTGCTCACGGGTCCCTTTCGGCTAAACCCGCCCCCCCGAGACCGTTCATCGCCAGGCTGCACTATCCACAATCCCGAGACCTCATCTTAGCCAGTGAGAACCACCCTATTCACTTTAACAACAAAAGGATTTCCTTTTTCCCGGACCTGACCCAAGAGACTATGCGTCAACGTAAACAATTTGACTCGGTCCGTGAGAGATGCAAAGCAGCTAAAATTCGCTACGGATTTCTCCACCCGGCTCGCTTCAGGATGACTGTCCCGCACCTTCTCAGACCCAGCGGAGGCCGAACTTTTTCTTGCCTCTCTAGGTGAGCCTCAGTAATAGACTGCGTCTAGGTACTCTCTCGGAGAGACTGATATAAATCACTTCATGTCCACGTGCGTGAAGTCTGAGTAGGTTAATGTGAAGGCGTGAAAGTGGGAGTTATAAATATTAGTAGTTACTAGTCTCCAGGAAGGTTAAAACACGCATATGTTGCTATATTCACTCAATAAGTCCTGGAGCTGAAAAGTATCTGTGTTACCACCTAATGTTACATTGTCATGCAGAGTTACTTTAGGTTAGAGATAGGCTTTTAGTGTATACCAGCGATTGATTGTTATTCCGGTAAGGTACTACGTTTGGGGTAGTTACCTAGCTATGTGGGGGTTGTTGGTTCATGTTCTTTTTCATGGTTCATGTTCTTTTTCTTTTTGCTTTCTTTTTAAGTTTTCATGGCAACATCTATTTTCTACATAATATGTTTGGTGACGCCCTGTAAGATCTAAGCTAGTCAGGCACATTGGGTGGGTTATAAAATGGTGAGCTGGAATGTGAGAGGCTTGGGCAGTACTATGAAACGATCCAAAGTTTTTTTCTCACTTAAAGTCTCTGTCAGCGGACATACTGTTCCTGCAAGAAACACACGTGAAACCAAAATTTAGGGATAAACTAAAGGTCAGCTGGGTAGATCAGATATATCAGGCCAATTTTAATGCCAAAGCAAGGGGAGTAGCAATATTGTTAAGGAAAAATATTCCTTTTATCCACACATCCACATTTTCCGACCCCGAGGGGAGGTTTCTTATAGTAACTGGCTCCTTGAACTTTGTACCAATTGTATTTGTTAATATCTACGGCCCAAACTTCGACAGTCCAAGTTTTTTACAAAGAGTCTTCAACAACATACCAAATATTTCTGATAATATAGTAATCGGTGGAGACTTTAACTGCATATTGGACCCTCTTTTAGATAAACAATTTCCGAAAAAATGCCTGCAATCAAACTCAAGCACCCGTCTGAAAACACTGATGGAAAGCTCAAACCTAGTGGACATATGGAGGCTTGCACATCCAACCAACAGGGATTATTAATTTTTCTCTCCAGTTCACAAAGCATATTCTCGTATAGACTGTTTCCTGCCAGATTCCAAACTGATATCACTCGCTGATAAAATAGTCTATCACCCCATTGTAATATCAGACCATGCTCCACTTTCCATGATGCTAAAAGTTGGTGAACAGGCACTTACAAAGAGACGATGGCAGTTTGATGCAATGCTGTTAAAAGATACTGAATTCAGAAAGTATTTGGATGAACACATCTCCCACTTTTTTTCCGAGAACGATACTGGCGACGTCAACGATTCAGTTCTTTGGGAAACATTGAAGGCAGTTATTAGGGACCATGTGATATCATATGTTGCTAATAAAAGGACAAAGGACAATTGTCGTCTTGAGGAAATTAACCAAAACTTAATTAACCTAGAAAATGCATACAAACAAACCCCTCTGATGCAGCTCTGGAGGAGATTACCAAACTGAAAGTTGAGTATAACACCGTTTTATCAAAACAGGTTGGTTCTTTACTCCATAAGACAAAACAAAAATATTTCGCAGTCTTTTAGCAAGACAACTTAGACATGTACAAGCATCCCGGGCCATTCACAGGATTAAGGACAAAACTGGCAAATGAATTACATCCCCTGAAGAGATTAATAAATGTTTTGCAAAATTTTATCAAGAACTATATCAATCAAAGTGTACCACTAACCAAGAAACTATCAATAAATTCCTCACAAACTTCAGGCTCTCTACACTGGATGCAGAGGCGGTACAGGCTCTTGATGCCAAGGTTACTCTAGAAGAAATCAAGACTGCTGTTATGCAATTCCCGAACAATAAAGCTTCTGGCCCGGATGGGTTTAAAATTGAATTTTATAAAGCATATCTGCCTGATATTGCCCCCTATACTTGCGGATGCTAAAAACACTCCAAAGAAATCTCTATCCTGCCTAACTCGCTTTACCAGGCCAATATAGCTGTATTACTTAATAGAGACCCTTTAAATGTGTTTTCCTATTGCCCTATATCCTTGCTCCAGATAGAAACAAAAATCCTTTGTAAAGTGATGTCCAACAGACTGTGCAACCACATCCACAAACTAGTACACCCAGACCAATCAGGATTTGTACGTGGTCGGCATACAGTGAGGAAAATAAGTATTTGAACACCCTGCTATTTTGCAGGTTCTCCCACTTGGAAATCATGGAGGGGTCTGAAATTGTCATCGTAGGTGCATGTCCACTGTGAGAGACATAATCTAAAAAAAAATATCCAGAAATCACAATGTATGATTTTTTAACTATTTATTTGTATGATACAGCTGCAAATAAGTATTTGAACACCTGAGAAAATCATTGTTAATATTTGGTACAGTAGCCTTTGTTTGCAATTACAGAGGTCAAACGTTTCCTGTAGTTTTTCACCAGGTTTGCACACACTGCAGGAGGGAGTTTGGCCCACTCCTCCACCCAGATCTTCACTAGATCAGTCAGGTTTCTGGGCTGTCGCTGAGAAACACGGAGTTTGAGCTCCCTCCAAAGATTCTCTATTGGGTTTAGGTCTGGAGACTGGCTAGGCCACGCCAGAACCTTGATATGCTTCTTACAGAGCCACTCCTTGGTTATCCTGGCTGTGTGCTTCGGGTCATTGTCATGTTGAAAGACCCAGCCTCGACCCATCTTCAATGCTCTAACTGAGGGAAGGAGGTTGTTCCCCAAAATCTCGCAATACATGGCCCCGGTCATCCTCTCCTTAATACAGTGCAGTCGCCCTGTCCCATGTGCAGAAAAACACCCCCAAAGCATGATGCTACCACCCCCATGCTTCACAGTAGGGATGGTGTTCTTGGGATGGTACTCATCATTCTTCTTCCTCCAAACACGGTTAGTGGAATTATGACCAAAAAGTTCTATTTCGGTCTCATCTGACCACATGACTTTCTCCCATGACTCCTCTGGATCATCCAAATGGTCATTGGCAAACTTAAGACGGGCCTTGACATGTGCTGGTTTAAGCAGGGGAACCTTTCGTGCCATGCATGATTTCAAACCATGACGTCTTAGTGTATTACCAACAGTAACCTTGGAAACGGTGGTCCCAGCTCTTTTCAGGTCATTGACCAGCTCCTCCCGTGTAGTCCTGGGCTGATTTCTCACCTTTCTTAGGATCATTGAGACCCCACGAGGTGAGATCTTGCATGGAGCCTCAGTCCGAGGGAGATTGACAGTCATGTTTAGCTTCTTTCATTTTCTAATGATTGCTCCAACAGTGGACCTTTTTTCACCAAGCTGCTTGGCAATTTCCCTGTAGCCCTTTCCAGCCTTGTGGAGGTGTACAATTTTGTCTCTAGTGTCTTTGGACATCTCTTTGGTCTTGGCCATGTTTGTAGTTGGATTCATACTGATTGTATGGGGTGAACAGGTGTCTTTATGCAGCTAACGACCTCAAACAGGTGTATCTAATTTAGGATAATAAATGGAGTGGAGGTGGACATTTTAAAGGCAGACTAACAGGTCTTTGAGGGTCAGAATTCTAGCTGATAGACAGGTGTTCAAATACTTATAACAGCTGTATCATACAAATAAATAGTTAAAAAATCATACATTGTGATTTCTGGATTTTTGTTTTTAGATTTTGTCTCTCACAGTGGACACCTACGATGACAATTTCAGACCCCTCCATGATTTCCGTTTTTAGATTTTGTCTCTCACAGTGGACACCTACGATGACAATTTCAGACCCCTCCATGATTTCCAAGTGGGAGAACTTGCAAAATAGCAGGGTGTTCAAATACTTATTTTCCTCACTGTATCTATGCAAACTTACGCCGTCTCTTTAATATTATGCATAACAAGCACAAGGAAGATTGTGTTGTTATTGCCTTAGACGCAGAGAAGGCATTTGACCATATAGAATGGCAGTTTATGTTATCTACCCTGAACCGCTTCGGCTTTCGGAAGCTTGTTCATAAACTGGATTACCATCATCTGCTGTCAACCCCAACCTTCCATTATCACCAATGGGGAAATATCGCAGCCGTTTAATTTACAAAGGGGTGTCAGGCAAGGCTGTTCCTGCTCTCCACACCTATTCAATCTGTGCATCGAAGTGCTTGCCTGTCTAATCAGGGCAAACCCCAACTATAAACCTATTCAACTCTATGGCAAAGATCACAATCTGTCACTTTTCGCAGATGACATAACATTATACATATTGCACCCCAGAACAACGCTCCCCACCCTCCTGCATATAATGAAAGAGTTTGGTAGCCTGTCGGAGTACACCATTAATTGGGGAAAAAAGTGAACTGCTTCAAATATCAGATGAGACAGATTTTGATTTCCTACGTACAATGCCTTTTAAGATTGTAGATGATCAAATTAAATGCCTAGGTATTATTGCGACACGAAAGTATAGTCATTTGTTAAAGTCCAATTAGGATACTAAGATTCAGCAGTTACGTCATAACATTGACTTCTGGAACACGCTACCAATTTCTTTAATAGGTCGCGTTAATGCAATAAAAATGGTGACGCTCCTCAGATTCCTCTACATTTTTCAGTGCCTTCCGGTTTATATACCAATATATTACTTCAAGAAACTGGACTCCATCATCTCATCATTTGTCTGGAGCAATAAAGGGGCCAGAATATCAAAGAACCACTTATGTAAGGATAAGGTTAAGGGTGCTTGGGTCTCCCCCAATTTTGCCTTTATTACTGGGCTGCAAATTTGAGAGTGTTCTCCCTCTGGCGCCAAAGCCTATAACCAGACCCCAATTTAATAATGAGAGCCTCCTGGCTCCAGATTGAACGGGAAGCGTGTGAACCTTCATCCCTCCTAGCGCTTTTGAATAATCCCGACAAAGTTAAAATCCCGACTAATATAACCAGCCCCGTCGCTCTGAACTCTCTTTGAATATGGAGGCAACTCCAAACATTTCTCAAGCTGCCCAAAGTCTACCTAGATGGCCCTATTGGCAAAAACCGCGCCTTTTCTCCAGGTTTAAATGATCCAACTTTTTCTGCCTGGAAAGATAAAAATATACTCACAATTGGGGACCTATATATTGGAGGTAAATTGGCATCCTTCCACCAGCTACAACAGTCTCATTCCCTACCAGCATCACATTTTTTCAGATACCTCCAAATAAGAAATTATGTTAGAGCTCATATTGCGGACTACGAAAACAAACCTATAAACACCATACTCTCGTGCCTTATTCGTCACAATGCTAACAGTAAGGGGTCAATCTCGTTTTTATACTCACTTTTGCTACCCCATGTAACCCCATCTGATACTAAAATAAAGAAGGCTTGGGAAGAAGAAATGGGAGTCGAAATCACGGATGATACCTGGAGTGCAATTCTTGCAATGATATCCAAAAGTTCTATAAATTCAAGACTTCGGCTTATACAATTCAAGATTGTGCACAGGCTCCACTATACAAAATCAAGACTCCATACTATATACCCTAACGTCTCCCCCCTGTGTGATAAGTGTAAACAGGACACAGGTATGCTACTCCACCAGCTGTGGCTTTGCCCTAAGCTCCACGCCTTCTGGTCACTAATATTTGACTGCATCTCGAAGGCAAACCTATTGGACCAGATCAATTTCTTGCCTTGTTCGGCCTATCGGTGACTTCCACACTGGATAACTACATTGTCCAAGCCATCTCACTGTGTACATTGCTAGCAAAACACCTCATCTTACAACAATGTGTAATGGCAAAATCAATATTTAAGCCTTTATTGTTTATTGTGCCTTGTGTTTTTTCATTCAGCACACTGCATTCTCATACACCAATCTAAACGACAGTTCATTTGCATTCCTGCATGTGGATTGGGGGTTGTTTAGACTTCAGAGACTGAGAGTCTCAGAAGAAGGTGTCTGTGCTTTGTGTGAACTGATAACCCATGAGGCCACAAAGTTTAATATCCTCCTCTCCCTTTCCGTTCCTCATCTTGTCTGGTTAGATGTACAGGGAGCGTGACCCCAGCTGGGGCAGAAAGGAACAGAGGATTAGATGAAGTGAATTTATGACGCATGTTTGTGTTTTCTTTTCTAAATGCCAGTACTGGACCTATATCTTATCTGTCTCTCAGAAAGAAAGGTCTAGTAGGTTACTATCTTTATTATTTGTAAGAATGTGCTCAAATGTCACTCCCCTTTTCCCAATGTGCATTTAAGCTCACTCTTTCCTTCTACTCATTTGACGAATCCTTTACACACTGAGCTACGTGCTTCTTGTGAAACTGTATTCCTCCTATTTTGCAAAATATATCTTTTAATAAAATACAAAAACCCAACTTGGTTTTAGTCTCAGTTCTGTCTTATTTGTTTCATTTTACTAAACTTTGAAATCTACACCTCTCCCCCTGCTGCAAAGGAAACTTCCACAACAGAATGGCGACGAGGATGGGATCAGAGTGGAGAGACAGATGAGAGTGGCTCCGTGTGTGACTGAGGACCTGTACAATCCGAGATCAAACGATCTTCGCCTCTACCTCGCCCAAAAAGCATTCAGAGAGAGAGGGTCAGAAACCGCGGAGGACTCCTCTGACTCCACACTGATCTTCAAAAAGAACCGACGGAAGCAATTTCACGCAGCAGGGTAAGATCACACTCTAATTTAAATTAAATTTGAGTAATTTGAATTGGCTGTAGTAAAATACAGAAACAAATACTGACGTTGGATACTGAGACAGGATAAACATTTGGGGTTGTTTGTAGGCCTATAGGTTTTGTGGTATCTTTAAGGTTGTTTAGATACATAATTGTGAAAACTCCAGCAGTGTTTTGCACCATAAAACTGATCCACGCACGGGTGTGACTTTGCTTTATAGAATTTCGGGGGACAAATCTAATTAGGTTTTGAAGTAAATCTAATAAACAGTTTTTCAGAAACTGTTAGGTTTTTTTCGTGCTTGGGTTTTTCCGAAATAAGATAGAAACCTGGCCTTACAGTGACGATTGTAAGTAGGATAGAAGTACTTCTTCCCAGTGAAATGGGTAACGGATCGGGGCGATCCGGGTCACACATCCCTACGGGAACCGTGGTGGATGACATGGTGCGAAAATACGGCTCAAAAAGCCTGGAGTGTCTACCGTATTGGTCCAACACTTACGGCTTTCCTGAAAATGGGTCTTTTAGCACGTACAAACTCAAACTGTTGAGACAGGAATTAGAGGAAAAAGAGAAAAAACTGAGAGACAAAATTAAGACGAGTGATTTAGAACAAGTTGAAAAGAATAAGGAGTGTTTTAACTTATGGATGAAAGAAGCAGAAGGCAGGGAAAGTAAACGCATGCAGAAAAATATGTCATTGTTGAAAATGAATAGCACTGATGAAGTACAGGCAAAGAAGCCTCTTACTGATTTTTCTCCTTCTCTCTATCCGAGCTTAAGTGATGCGGATCTGGTCCTGGATGTGCTGCCGCCACCCCCATACCCCCCACCGCCCGAAGCAGTGCCTTTCCAAACACAGACGAGAGCCATGCAACAGGCAGGCCACAGCAGGGCTGAACAGCCATCCACAAGTGCTGCCTCTGTGATACCAGCTCCTCCAACACCAAAGAAGACGGAGGAAGAAAAAGTGGAGCTCAACTGTCCAATGCTCCAGGTCCCGACAGCAACCGGAGTGGGTCTCATATACCGACCTTGGACAGAATCTGACCTCAAAAGATCCACCGAGCACCTGCCTCCATGCAAAGACTTTGGCAAACGCTTCGGCGTATACCTTTTTAGGTTTCTTGAGACTTTCACACCCACTGTGCATGAAGTAAGACGAATCTTGCTCCACAATCTGGGCCCAGTGGAATAAGCAAGAAAAGAAACAAAGGCGTGAAAAGAATGATGAGGCTCAGCTGACACTCATGAACACTGTGGCAGACCTGGCAAGCAGAAAACCGAGAGGCCGGGAAAAAGGCAGAGGCAGAGGAAAAGGCAAAGGGCGTGGACGTGGCCGTATTCCCTCTGGGGATCGAGAGACATGTTTCAACTGTCACCAGAAAGGACACTGGAGAAAGAACTGTCCTAACCCCACATGGAACGGCTAGAACGGACAACAGCAGACCCAGGGCAACAACAGCCAACACGCAGATTGACGTGATGCGGGGGAAGGGAGTGGTGGTGGTGGTGCAGAAGGGATGAGATCCGTGTTCACAACGCTTGAGGAAGGTAATGCAGACACACACACACATGCTTGCAATGAAGAAACGCTTCCTCGCACGCCACATCTACTTTCCCCACACAAAAGACAGGTTGTATTAGATGCTATACAACATCTTGAACAAGAACAAATTAGGGAAAGCACTCCGACTTATTCTATGTACTCATCCAATACTTATAAGAAAATGCCCACTACAGTGTTGAATGTACAAGGGAACACAGTTGAATTTCTAGTGGACAGCGGGGCTACTAATTCAGTTTTGATGCGAAATTTGTTCCCAGGTCAAAAACTTTCGGGTAGACAAGTTTTTTCTAAAGGTGCTAGCGGCACAGTGATCCCAGAAAAATTCACTACACCCATGAGTTGTGTGCACACTGACCCTACTGACCCCACACCCGATAGAAAGGCAAAATGCTCATTCCTGCTTTCTCCTGTGTGCCCTGTAAATCTCTTAGGAAGAGACCTCATGTGTGAGTTTGGAATTGGTGTAGTTCCAACCTCAACAGGTCTCAAAGTCATACGTCTTAGTAAAGACAACACGTCTGACATTTTTATGTCAGAACCGACACACACATCTTTGTACATTTTTCAATGATGGGTTTCCCTCTGTCAGGCTGAAGAATTACTGACAGAAGCACGATGCTTCGTGCCCATCACAGCTGAGGTAATGCAGGCATCAGATCTACACTGTACTTCTTTTGCTGCACCAGACCTAGATGAGGAATACACTGATACATTTTTTGTTGACCTAAATGATGAGCTTGAGTGTACTTATCTGTATTGGCATGATAACAAATGTGCAATATCAGTGAACTTGACGGAAGAACAGAGAAAGTTTTTCCGTGTCCCTCACTCACATGCTCATATTTCTTTGTGTAAATCTCCAACAGATCAATGGAGAGACTTGGGACTTTTTGTACTGGACTGTGACAAACTGACTGACTGGACTGACGCCGTGGATATCGGAGTCTCCTTCTCTCCCTCGACGGGGTGCTGCAGGAGACTCTTATCATTTCGGGTGTCTTGCACACGCAGTGTGTACCAGTACCGAGCCAACTCTGGGCAGCGCACAAATATGATGTGGGTCTGATTAAAAACTGCCAGCCTGTGGTCATCACACCGCGTTCGGACTTCAGGCCCCAAAAACATCAGTACCCACTAAAACAGGAAGCAATCGACGGAATCAGACCTGTTTTTAACTCCTTATTGGCCGCTGGGGTAATTATTCCGTGAAAATCAGAGACAAGGGTCGTCCCGTCGAGTGGCGATTTGTTCAGGACCTAAAAGCAGTAAATGCAGCGGTCCATGCGCGTGTACCGAACGTTCCCAATCCGTACACAATTCTACAGGGGATTCCTGCGGATGCTAAGTTTTTCTCTGTTGTCGATTTGTCTAACGCTTTTTTTCAGCGTTCCAGTGGACAAAGAGAGTCAATTCTGGTTTGCATTTCTCTTTGATGGTAAGCCCTACACATTCACACGCCTTTGCCAGGGGTACACTGAATCTCCCACAATCTACAATGAGGCTCTGAGAGACAGCCTTGTAAGTTTGACCCTTTCACCTGGGTCCGGTCTTTTACAATACGTAGATGACTGTCTGGTGGGGAGTCCCACAAAGGAACAGTGCGAGCATGACACTATTGCATTGTTAAAACATCTTGCAGCCGAAGGCCACAAAGCAAGCCTGTTGAAATTACAATTTGTAAAAGAAGATGTTCATTTTTTGGGTCATGACATCTCAAAAGCAGGGAAAACCTTGTCTCCATCTCGCATTGAGGCAATAGTTTCCCTCCCTAAACCTGTGACTAAGAAACAAATGATGTCATTTTTGGGCATGTGTTCTTATTGTCGTGTTTTCATCCCAAACTACGCTCAGCTAGTACAGCCACTAGCCGATCTGATTCACGGTAAAAATCTGACTGCGCATGACCGCATGACATGGAATGTGGAGGCTGATCAGGCTTTTGTAAATCTCAAAATGGCCTTTCAGAGTCCTCCAACCTTAGGTTTGCCTAACCCTAACCTTTCTTTCACTCAGACAGTGGATGAACGCTTAGGATGCATGACGTCTGTCCTTCTGCAGCCGCATGGAGACAGACTCCGACCGGTAGCCTATTTTTCCGCGAAATTAGACCATGTTGCTGCGGGTCTTCCGCTTTGTCTCAGAGCTGTAGCAGCTGCTGAAAAAGCTTTGGCTGCCTCCAGGGACATTGTGGGCTACGCCCCTCTCACACTGCTAGTCCCACATGCTGTCTCTGATTCTGCTCGAGCAAAAATCTTCCCATTTGTCTGCGGCACGTTATCTAAGATATCACACTTGTCTTCTGGACATGCCAAATGTAACTGTTAAGCGTTGTACTATCCTTAACCCTGTTTCTCTCATGCCTACACCAGGGGAAGGTGAGCCTCATGACTGTTTGGCTGAATTGCAGCACACGTGTACTCCTCGTCCTGACCTTTTTGACATTCCATTACAGAACCCAGATGCTATTCTTTACGTGGACGGGTCAGCATCTCGCTGCCCGGAAACTGGCCAGGGACAGGTAGGATTTGCTGTGGTTTCAGATACAGCCACACTAATTGCTAAATCTCTCCCAAAACATCTCTCTGCACAGGCTGCTGAGCTCGTTGCCCTCACTGAAGCATGTAAGTTGGCTGAGGGCTCATCCGTTACCATCTATACGGATTCAAGGTACGCTTTTGGGGTTGTACATTATTTTGGTGCACTATGGAAACACAGAAATTTCCTGAAATCGGATGGTAAGCCTATTTTGCATCATCACTTGATCAATGACCTTTTGACTGCTATCCTGCTTTTATCACAAGTAGCTATATGCAAATGCTCTGCACACACTGGAGCTGCAGACCCTGTCTCTAGGGGTAACGATCGGGCAGATGCAGCCGCTAAAACAGCTGCACGCCAGCCCGTATCTCATGTTGACACTTTGGTCTCAGATACGCAAGACCTTGAACATTTTTCACTCCCAGACTCTGTAGCTGCTATGCAAACACACGCTACACCACAGGAAAGACAGCAGTGGAAAGCTGCAGGGTGCACCTTTAACTCTGGGGCCTGGCTAGGCCCAGACTCCAAGCCCCGTCTTCCTCAACACTTCTTCTCCCATTTTGCTAAGTTGACACATGGGTTAGACCACGTGTCAAAAGGGAGTATGATGGCATTGATAACACAAACATGGTACACAAGAGGTTTCACAATATTTGCAGAAAAATTTTGTAAAGCTTGTATCATATGCACACAAAACAACATAGGCAGACCAATAACAGTTACACAACAGGTAGGACACGCACCACCTGAGAGACCATTTGAGCATGTGATGATGGACTTCATAGAGCTATCGCCATCTGAAGGTAAAAAGTATGCCTTGACCATGGTGGACATGTTTTCCAAATGGATTGAAGTGTTTCCTGCCTCAAAACAAACAGCTTCAGTGGTGGCAAAAGCCCTAATGACAGAAATCATTCCCAGATGGGGGTTACCAAACCGCCTGTCGAGCGACAATGGGGCTCATTTTGTAAACACTGCCATTACACAGATAAGCCTGTATATTTGTATTGACCTGAGACGGCACTGCGCTTACAGACCGCAATCAGGGGGCGCCATCGAGCGAGAAAATAGTACAATAAAAACAAAGTTAGCTAAATGCTGTGCAGAGACAAATCTCCCATGGACAAAAGCACTTCCAATTGTGCTTATGTACATGAGGATGCGAAAAAGGGCTCGGTCGAATCTTAGTCCTTATGAGATTCTATTTGGCCGCCCACCACAGGTAGGGACAGAACCACCAAAGGCTCCCCTGCCAACAACGGCTCTATGTGAGCATGACATGTTAAGTTACTGCACGCAACTCTCTTCTGCCCTTTCTGCCATCAGAGTCCAGGTTTCTGCAGCGCTACCTCAACTGGCTGAGGGTCCCCTGCACAAACTCCAACCCGGGGACTTTGTGGTGGTGAAGGACTTCAGGAGGAAGAACTGGCAGTCGAAACGCTGGCAAGGACCTGCAACAAGTGACGAGCAGACCGCTGCTTAGTCACCTACGAGGAAGAAATAGGGCAGGCCTGACAGAACGGCGTTTTCTGTGCCACCCTATAGCAGCAGAAAAACAAGAGTTTTCTTTGATGAGAACATCAAAGAGAAAAGAAACCTGATCAACCAAACTGGTACCGTACTGCTAACAACTTCTTTTTTTTGCAAAAAGACAGCAGGGACGTACACAGTCATTCTGAGACTCATCATCCAGAGCTGACACTCAGAGTGTCTCACAGACATTCCTCTGACGCTCACAGCACATTCTTTTGTTTACTGAGGAGCATCTGACATTCCTCTGAGACACAGGAGCAGAGTGCTTTGAAACACATACACACACATGGAGCAGCTGGAAAAAAAATAAATAAAAATAAAATAAACTGAAATGGGTACCCTCTCAGAAGATTTTAGGGGTGTCCACATTTGTAGTGTGTTTATTCTTCATTACTGCATTTATGATTTTTTTTTTTAATAGCATTTATGGTTACTGCATTCGTGGTCTTAGAAAAGTATGATAACGTGTAACTTGATAACATTTCTTCTCCTGACTACACTGATACACACAAGCACACTAGGAACACTAGTGAAGAACATGGGGGGGAAACGACGTGTAATTCACTACTTTCCATGTTGAGAAGTAAATGGCGTTCGGGGTACAATCAGTACCACAGAGCAAATATCACTGTAATGGTTAACACTACATCTACTTTTATGGTTTCAACAGGCATTAGGATGTCCGGCATACAAATGCTACTAAATTGGGGTCACACGGTTCCTGGAGATGACACAGATTTAACCCATAGATTAACGATGCAGAGAATTAATTTCTCCTCACCTGCGATGTTACGGACGCTAAGAAACGCACACAACATTGACACAATACACGAAAGTCTTGAGAATTTAACGGCTATTGTGATTTCAGGATTTAATGACTTTCCTCCTGCTATGAGAGCTATGCGTAATATGCTGTTACAACATCAGATGGGTCTTGATCTTTTGCTAGCCGCACAAGGGGGCCTCTGTCACATAATCGGAGATCATTGTTGTACTTATATTCCAGATGTAGAGGGTAATATTACTGACACAATCCAACAGCTAAACCTACTCCTAACTGACTTAAAATCACAAGATGTGCCCGGTGAGATTACCGGCTGGGACTGGTGGTCATGGTTAGTGGGAGGTGGGTGGAGCGCCTGGATTGCAAGGTTCATTGTACCCATGCTTACTTTCTTTTGTGCATTTCTGCTTTGTGTTTGCTGTGTGGTACCACTGGTCAAGAAAATGTTCTCCTCTCTGTTCATGACACATGTGATTCAGTATCAAGCTTTGCACCACACTGAACCTTCATGTTTTCACATTCCCACATCATATTTTGGGGATGATCACGAGCTGGACACCATTTCCGGCACAAAGTGATACTTTTGTGTTTTTTTTTATTGTTTTGTCTCATAGAAGTGTTTGTTTTTTACTAGAGGGTTTATTTTGTCCCCTCACAAAAAAAAACATTTTAAGCAATATTGTTCTTATACACTTAAATGTAATCTATGTGTGGTGATTAGTTTGTAATCAAAAGGGTGGATTGTAATGGCAAAATCACATTTAAGCCTTTATTGTTTATTGTGCCTTGTGTTTTTTCATTCAGCACACTGCATTCTCATACACCAATCTAAACGACAGTTCATTTGCATTCCTGCATGTGGATTGGGGGTTGTTTAGACTTCAGAGACTGAGAGTCTCAGAAGAAGGTGTCTGTGCTTTGTGTGAACTGATAACCCATGAGGCCACAAAGTTTAATATCCTCCTCTCCCTTTCCGTTCCTCATCTTGTCTGGTTAGATGTACAGGGAGCGTGACCCCAGCTGGGGCAGAAAGGAACAGAGGATTAGATGAAGTGAATTTATGACGCATGTTTGTGTTTTCTTTTCTAAATGCCAGTACTAGACCTATATCTTATCTGTCTCTCAGAAAGAAAGGTCTAGTAGGTTACTATCTTTATTATTTGTAAGAATGTGCTCAAATGTCACTCCCCTTTTCCCAATGTGCATTTAAGCTCACTCTTTCCTTCTACTCATTTGACGAATCCTTTACACACTGAGCTACGTGCTTCTTGTGAAACTGTATTCCTCCTATTTTGCAAAATATATCTTTTAATAAAATACAAAAACCCAACTTGGTTTTAGTCTCAGTTCTGTCTTATTTGTTTCATTTTACTAAACTTTGAAATCTACACCTCTCCCCCTGCTGCAAAGGAAACTTCCACAACAGAATGGAAATCTGAATTCATCCCCACATTCCACCAATGGTTGAGAGAACTGGGCAATGTTATCCACATGGAAAGCCTTCGATATAAGCTTGCCAATCAAGAGAGGGTTTTTCTAAAAGTATGGAAACCGCTTCTTGACAAATGGTCGATAACCCAGCAGTCGTGAGTTGATTTACACATCTCATGTGCCTGACTAGTCCTCTCAAGTTGTTGCCGCAAGTCTGTCGCCACCGTTTCTCTTTTCCCTGAATTACTGCTGTTGCCATGTTAGTCCAGGTGTTTTATTTTTTTTTATTTTTATTTTTTATATTTATATCTTTTCTGCCCTTCTCTCTCAGGCCCAGTATAACACCCATCAGTTCTAAGTATATGTGTATGCATGTCTATCTACACTGGGTGTGTGTGTATGTCTGTATGTGAGTTTACGAGTATACATGTATATGGATGTTTGTACTGTGTATATGTCTATATATTTTGTGTGCGTGAGTGTGTGTATGTATGCAAGTACATGGCTATGCATACACATGTGGGTACATCTAAAGGTGGGAGGTGGTCTTCCCGCTACAATTTAACCACCCATTTTTGGTCTTGGTTGTTCCATTTTTAATTTCTGGTTCTGGTAATGTTTTGTTTGTTTATCTGGACATTTCTTGTACTGTACCTCGTAGTTAGTAAAAGTGGATCAAGTTGACATGAGCGCTGAGGCATGGGATTGTTTGGAAATTACATGTCTAATTGGACAGGACTGTGATCGGCGTGATACTGGCAGTTAGTTACCAAAGAGATGGTCCTGTGATCAATCAAATAAAAATCAATTCAAAAAAGTACGAAAGATGAGCAGGCAAGAAAAATGAAAACTGTCTGGTAGTGGGATTGGAGTATCTCCAGGGATCAAATAATTTGTAGGATTGCATAATCGACAGGAGTAGCGCACTCAATTTGGAAATAGATTTACTTTGTCTGTGGCTAGATTTGTCTAGCGTTGGCTGTTGAATACAGTTGAAATCTCCCCCTAATATTAGCAAATGTGAGTTAAGATCAGGGAGTTTACCAAAGATGCTAGAGAAGAAGTGAGGGTTGTCCCAGTTGGGGCCATAGAGGTTAACCAGTGCAACTAAATTGCTATATAACATCCCTGTCACAATGACAAACCGGCCATTATTATCTGGTATTACACTGCCCGACATGAATGGAACACCTTTCCTTATTAGTATTGCTGCACCCCTAGTCCTATCTCCATAGTTGGAGTGGAATATCTGATCAATCCAGCCTTTCTTCAGTTTAGAGTGCTCAGTAGCCCGGAGGTGGGTCTCTTGAAGAAACATAATATCTGAACCCAGTGATTTTAGGTGTGTGAAAACCCTGCTACGTTTATTAGGATGTTGTATCCCTTTAATACACAAAACACAATAATGTGAAAATATGTACCTGAGTAGGAACAGAGTATGTACTGGTCAGTCATACAGTTGGCTCATAGTTCCTTACACGCAGCACACTACAAAAGAATAACATGTTATGTTAGCACTGAGGCTAGCTAGAAAGTGCATTATGCCGCTATTTTAACATTCTGGCACTTGAAAAAGGTACAACAATCCACTTGTAACTCTTATTATTAATCTGGTCATAAATCACAGTACACATATGTTCATACAATGAATATGCAGACATAAATACACAATATCTGTACTCCATGCTGCACTCGGCAACTCACCTTGGGCACGTCTCTCATAACTGGCAATGAATACACAACAGCCAGTGGCATTTAACTGCTGCAAGAGAACTGCGGTCAAGCCAGCCGACACTCGGATCTCCGTGGTCAAATCAGCCGACACTAAACTTGTAGTGCGCTCTTATACCGGCACACGTGGTAAATGCATTCAAACGGCCTAGATCGAGTAGCGAAGTGATGATACACATGGCACTACTTCCGGTTTTCAAAATAAGGTGTTAATACAACGTACATATAAAATCTAGTAATGGATTATATTCACCAGAAGTAAAATAAATGTAACCTGTGTCTGTCCTTTATACAAAACAAATGAGGAAATTGTGAATGGAATGTATAGTTTAAGTTTACAAGAATACAATATTAACAATGAATAATTCCAGACAATGATTTATTTCAGGGGACACCTCTGACTACACCTATATTTAAAATCAAGCAATTAAACGGTATCAATTTGGAGATTTTAGGAAGTAAAAGTCCCACATTTCTAGGGCAAAATGACGTCATATCTGAAAATTAAGGTGCCATAAAAGTCCCATACTTTTGCTGTAAAATCAGTATAAATATGAAACTGCAGGTGCCATAAAAAGACTTTTGTCCATAGATCCAGGCAATGACTGACATATTTGAGTACAGGGCATCACTTAATACTGTCATACAGAAAATCAAACAATTTTACTGTATAATTGTGGAGATTTTCTGAAGCAAAGTCCCATACTTTTGCTGTAAAATGAGTACAAATATGAAACTTGAGGTGCCATAAACAGACTTTTGTCCATAGTTCCAGGCAATGACTGACATAGTTGAGTACAGGGCATCCCTTAATACATTCATACAGAAAATCAAACAATTTTACTGTATAATTGTGGAGATTTTTGGAAGCAAAGTCCCATACTTTTGCTGTAAAATAACTAACATTTATTTATTTTATTTGTTTTTAGTAATTTCTGTGGATCATCATAATTTGGTTCCAGTAATTACATCAAATAAAGGCGAAACAACAAATAAATTAAAAAAAAAAATCAATAAAGACAGATTTGAAAATGTCATCAAAATCAGTTTCGTCAAAATTTCATCTATATTTTTTATATACTATGCTTCCCTCAATACTTATTATTGATTATATCAACCCACCCCTAACAACCCACCCTACCATCTACCCACCTCTCCCACCCCCGTCCCCATTTAACCGCACATTGCTGGTCCTCATTCACCAAAGGTCACACACACACACACACACACACACACACAAATAAGTCAAATAAAATAATAAAGGGGGTTCTAAAGACCTCTCCAGGAACTATCACCTTATCGTGGTGGAGAGATTTGTGTGTCCCTATGAACCTGAGGGCTGTGTTGTCTGGAGCTTTGTGCTCCTGGTAGATCCTCCCAAGGCAAAGTGGTCTCAGCTGAGGGGCCAGACAAAGAATGGTTCAAAAACCCTATGAGTGACCGAGGTAGAGATGGAGTGACCCTGCCCGGAGCCAGGCCCAGATGGAGGGCTCGTCAGCGAGCGTCTGGTGGCCGGGTTTGCCACAGAGCCCGGCCGGGCACAGCCCGAAAAAGCTACGTGGCATCCATCTCTCCATCCCATGGGCCCACCACCTGTGGGAGGAACCGCTGGGGTCGGGTGCGCTGTCACACGGGTGGCAGTGAAGGTCAGGGGCCTCGACGGACCAGACCCGGGCAGCAGACGCTGGCTCTGGGGATGTAGAATGTCACTTCTCTGTGGGGGAAGGAGCCGGAACTTGTGCGGGAGGTGGAGCACCGGTTAGATCTGGTGGGGCTTACCTCTACGCACAGTCTCGGTTCTGGAACCATACTCCTGGATAGGGGTTGGACTCTTTTCTTCTCCGGAGTTGCCCAGGGTGTGAGGCGCCGGGCGGGTGTGGGGATACTCACAAGCCCCCGGCTGAGCGCCGCTACGTTGGAGTTTACCCCGGTGGACAAGAGGGTTGCCTCCCTACGCCTGCGGGTTGTGGGGGGGAAAACTCTGACTCTTGTATGTGCATATGCACCAAACAAGAGTTCGGAGTATTCGGCCTTCTTGGAGACCTTGAGTGGAGTCCTGTATGGGGCTCCAGTGGGAGACTCCATCGTTCTGCTGGGGGACTTCAACGCGCACGTGGGCAATGATGGAGACACATGGAGAGGCGTGATTGGGAGGAACGGCCTCCCTGATCTAAACCAGAGTGGTTGTTTGTTGTTGGACTTCTGTGCTAGTCATGGATTGTCTATAACGAACACCATGTTCGAACATAGGGATGCTCATAAGTGTACTTGGTACCAGAGCACCCTAGGCCAAAGGTCAATGATCGATTTTATAATCGTTTCATCTGATCTGAGGCCATATGTTTTGGACACTCGGGTGAAGAGAGGGGTGGAGCTGTCAACCGATCACCATCTGGTGGTGAGTTGGGTCAGGGGGTGGGGGAAGACTCTGGACAGACCTGGTAAGCCCAAACGGGTAGTGCGGGTAAACTGGGAACGTCTGTAGGAGGCCCCTGTCCGACAGACTTTCAACTCACACCTCCGGCGGAGCTTTTCGTGCATCCCTGTGGAGGCTGGGGGCATTGAACCCGAGTGGACAATGTTGAAAGTCACCATTGCTGAAGCTGCGGCGGGGAGCTGTGGTCTTAGGTGCCTCAAGGGGCGGTAACCCACAAACACCGTGGTGGACACCGGTGGTCAGGGAAGCCGTCCGCCTGAAGGAGTCTTTCCGGGATATGTTATCAGGACTCCGGAGGCAGTTGCAAGGTATCGAAGGGCCCGAAGGGCTGCAGCCTCTGCCGTGAAAGAGGCAAAGCAGCGGGTGTGGGAGAAGTTCGGAGAAGACATGGAGAAGGACTTTCGGTCGTCACCAAGGTGCTTCTGGAAAACTGTTCGCCACCTTAGGAGGGGGAAGCGGGGAACCATCCAAGCTGTGTACAATAAGGATGGGACGCTGTTGACCTCAACTGAGGAGGTAATAGGGCGGTGGAAGGAGCACTTTGAGGAACTCCTAAATCCGACTAATACGCCCTCTATGGTAGAGGCAGAGCTGGAGGATGATGGGGGATTGTCGTCAATTTCCCTGGTGGAAGTTGCTGAGGTAGTTAAACAACTCCACAGTGGCAAAGCCCCAGGGATTGATGAGATCCGTCCAGAAATGCTTAAAGCTCTGGGTGTGGAGGGGTTGTCTTGGTTGACGCGCCTCTTCAACATTGCATGGAAGTCTGGGACGGTGCCTAAGGAGTGGCAGACCGGTGTGGTGGTGGTTCCCTTTTTATAAAAGGGGGACCAGAGGGTGTGTGCCAATTACAGGGGTATCACACTTCTCAGCCTCCCCAGTAAAGTCTACTCCAATGTGCTGTAAAGGAGGGTTCGGTCAATAGTCGAACCTCAGGTTGAAGAGGAACAATGCGGATTCCGTCCTGGTCGTGGAACAACGGACCAGCTCTTTACTCTCGCAAGGATCCTGGAGGGAGCCTGGGAGTATGCACAACCGGTCTACATGTGCTTTGTGGATCTGGAGAAGGCGTGTGACCGGGTCCCCCGGGAGATACTGTGGGAGGTGCTGCGGGAGTATGGGGTGAGGGGGTCCCTTCTCAAGGCCATCAAATCTCTGTACGACCAAAGCGAGAGCTGTGACCGGGTTCTCTGCAGTAAGTCGGACTTGTTTCAGGTGAGAGTTGGCCTCCGCCAGGGCTGCGCTTTGTCACCAATCCTGTTTGTAGTATTTATGGACAGGATATCGAGGTGTAGTCGGAGTGGAGAGGGGTTGCAGTTCGGTGGGCTGGGGATCTCATCGCTGCTTTTTGCAGATGATGTGGTCTTGATGGCATCATCGGCCTGTGACCTTCAGCACTCACTGTATCGGTTCTCAGCTGAGTGTGAAGCGGCTGGGATGAGGATCAGCACCTCTAAATTGGAGGCCATGGTTCTCAGCAGGAAACCGATGGAGTGCCTTCTCCAGGTAGGGAATGAGTCCTTACCCCAAATGAAGGCGTTCAAGTACCTTGGGGTCTTGTTCGCGAGTGAGGTGACAATGGAGCGGGAGATTGATCGGAGAATCGGCGCAGCGGTTGCGGTATTACATTCAATTTATCGCACCGTTGTGACAAAAAGAGAGCTGAGCCAGAAGGCAAAGCTCTCAATCTACCGGTCAGTTTTCGTTCCTACCCTCACCTATGGTCATGAAGGCTGGGTCATGACCAAAAGAACAAGATCCAGGGTACAAGCGGCCGAAATGGGTTTCCTCAGGAGAGTGGCTGGCGTCTCCCTTAGAGATAGGGTGAGAAACTCAGTCATCCGTGAGGAGCTCGGAGTAGAGCCGCTGCTCCTTCGCGTCGAAAGGAGCCAGTTGAGGTGGTTCGGGCATCTGGTAAGGATGCCCCCTGGGCGCCTCCCTAGGGAGGTGTTCCAGGCACGTCCAGCTGGGAGGAGGCCTCGGGGAAGACCCAGGACTAGGTGGAGGGATTATATCTCCAACCTGGCCCGGGAACGCCTCGGCATCCCTCAGTCGGAGCTGGTTAATGTGGCTCGGGAAAGGGAGGTTTGGGGTCCCCTGCTGGAGCTTCTACCCCCGCGACCCGATACCGGATAAGAGGACGAAGATGGATGGATGGATAAAGAAATGCTCTAGAGGACATTATAAATTAGGCAGTTTCATATTTTTTGTCATTTTACAGCAAAAGTATGGGACTTTGCTTCCAAAAATCTCCACAATTATACAATAAAATTGTTTGATTTTCAGTACGACAGTATTAAGTGATGCCCTGTACTCAACTATGTCAGTCATTGCCTGGAACTATGGACCAAAGTCTTTTTATGGCACCTCCAGTTTCATATTTATACTGATTTTACAGCAAAAGTATGGGACTTTGCTTCCAAAAATCTTCACACTTATACAGTAAAATTGTTTGATTTTCTGTATGACAGTATTAAGTGATGTCCTGTACTCAACTATATCAGTCATTACCTGGAACTATGGACCAAAGTCTGGGACCAAAAGTATGGGACTTTTATGGCACCTCCAGTTTCAGATATGACATCATTTTGCCCTAGAAATGTGGGACTTTTACTTCCTAAAATCTCCAAATTGATACCGTTTAATTGCTTGATTTTAAATATGGGTGTAGTCAGAAGTGTCCCCTGAAATAAATCATTGTCTGGAATTATTCATTGTTAATATTGTATTCTTGTAAACTTAAACTATACATTCCATTCACAATTTACTCATTTGTTTTGTATAAAGGACAGACACAGGTTACATATATTTTACTTCTGGTGAATATAATCCATTACTAGTTTTTATATGTACGTTGTATTAACACCTTATTTTGAAAACCATAAGTAGTCCCATGTGTATCATCTCGCTAACTTCGCTAATCGATCTAGGCCGTTTGAATGCATTTACCACGCGTGTTGGTATAAGTGCGCACTACAAGTTTAGTGTCGGCTGATTTAACCACGTAGATCCGAGTGTCGGCTGGCTTGACCGCAGTTGCAGAGAGGGGGCGTCCTTGAGCCAATAATTCTGAATTGCTATTAAATAACAATAATGGCAAGTGGAATGGCATAACATGTAAACCCTGTTACATATACATGCACAGACTCATTCTTATGTGTATAGTTACGTTGCATCAAAGAGTGAAATTAGGAGGTGGCACTGTCAGTACACTGTCAGAAATAAAGGTACGGTTGAGGTCCATTTATGTTCTCTGAGGTACAACTGCTGGTGATGTACCCCCAAAGTGTCATAGTTGATCCATAAGGTACACATGTGTAGGTTGGAAGGGTACATATAAGTTCTAACATGACCAAGGGGGGTACGTCAGTGTGTGACCCACGGAGTGACAAAAATTATGTTGGGGGATGGGATGGCTAGTGCCTCAGGGCTGTCAAGGAAATTATGAAGTTCTCAAATTCATTACCATAGGAGATTATAAACAATAAGTGTATTGTTATTAATGCTAGTAAACTACATATAACTCTGTGAAATCAACAATGAATAGCAATATAAGAATTCGACAGTAAAAAATATTTATCAAGGAGGCAACATTGAATGTTGATTTTTGAAAAGAGGGAGTTCACACATGCGCAGTGGCTGCAGCAGCAGCACTTTGCTTCTCCCAACTGTCACTGCTGCACCTGGCGCAAAAACCGGAGAACAATGGAGTTGTCAACTGAGGAGCTGCTCCAGAAGTTAATGGATTCAGGAATTATACTAACGGAAGAAGAGACACAGAGATTCAGAGGTAACCTCGATGTTAAGCTGATATAGCGCGTTATATGTTCTTTACAAACTTTTTTTGTCAAAAGGAAATGAACTTTTACCGAACTGAACGGAAAATTACTAGCAAACGTTAGCGTTATCTAGAAAATTAGCTAGCAGCCAGGGGTTAGCTAGCTAGCTAGCTATGTCAGTTAATTAAATCAGCCCAGCCGGCACATGACCAACCTTCAATGTTGAAATGTGGTTGAAATAATGTCAGTTGTCGTTTCAACCGTGAAACACCGTTAAAACATCTAATGCTAAATGGTTGTAAAAAGGTCAAGCACATGACCAACCTTCAACGTTGAAATGTGGTTGAAATAATGTCAGTTGTTGTTTCAACTGTGAAACACAGTTAAAACGTCTGATTCTAAAAGGTTGCAAAAAGGTCAAGTAAATACACATAAATCAACATAAAAAACATTAATTTATGTGAATTGTATGTAAATTGTCTACTATATATTTGATCATAGACCAATTCAAATATCTGAATGAAATGTAAAATTAGAAGAAAACAATTAATTTGCCCATTCAAATTTTTTTTTTTTGTAATCTAGTTAAAATCCAATAGTTGGCGTCAATATAACTATAACTGGATGCCAACCGCCTTTTAAAACCAGAAAAGAAAAAGTAGTGCTCCGCGCATGCGTAGCACCTTCATGCCAGTTGGACATTTTGGACAGTGAAGACGGAGATTGGATCAGCAGCAGGACATTTTTATGACAGGATTGACTTAATTCATGAGGATACCTTTACATTTTAGATATTTTCAAAGGTAAGTCAATATTAAAGGCATGCGGTTATTTTATGTAATATATAAACAAGTAAGAAGAATGACGTAAATGCTAACACTGTAGTTTGCTAGCTAGCTCATTAGCTGACATTAACGTTACCGCTACATTGTAACATTCATGGCACTGTAATGTCAACTCATGCTTTTGTAGTAGCTAGTGTGATTTTGTGGTAGCCAAAAGTGTATCATGTGTAACATTAGCTAGGCTATCGAGGCTAATTTAGTTGGTAATTTTGTGAGTTATTTTTATTTTTTATTTTGACCTAGAGGGCAAATTCCACCAGTTAGAATTTAAACCGTTAACGTTACGGATTTTCCAAAGTAGTTCTCAACGGGCGGATACCACCTGTTAGAATTAAAACCATTAACCTTACGGATTTTCTGAAGCTGTTCTCGATCAACTGGCGGATTCCACTCGTTAAAATTTTGTGTTTGAACTGGTATGGCTGTAGATTTAAAATTGATTAATAGAGCAGTCTGGCTAGCTATACACATACAAATTTAGAGCCAACAACTTGAGCAAAATAAAGTTGAACTATATATTTTGTCTTATTTAGTAACGTTAGAATGCAATCACACATAAAACCGTTTTATAAAACTTAGCGTCGCGGAACTTAACCAGGCAATGTCAACTGCGTTTGGCATAACGACATTTTTTAGTATTCACAATAGGCTAACGTTAATGTTTTTTTATCAGTAGATGAGGAGATCGGTTTAACGCATCATCTTTTGATCTCGGCGCTAACGTAATTAACGTTATTGTTTTTAATAAGCACATAATGTGCACTGCAGGAAGGGACATCTATGACACTGGGGCTCTATAACTAGCTAGCTATGTACATAACTTAATCATTAATAATTTGATTTTGATTGCATGTCTTGGAGTTAAACTGAATTGGTAAGTGCAGTTACTGTTTTCTGTGTAAATGAATTAAACTAAGTAACATCGGGATAATGTAGAGCTTTGCGTAGGAGCCCTGCCCTCTCGGGGTTCTAATAAGCAAGACTGACTAACCCGCTCATATTTATCCTGGTTGGGACCGTGCATTTTTTTCCGCTGATGACCACGGCTCACAGTAACGTTATGAGAACAAATATAATTTGAGGTAATTTTTACGGATTGTGCATTGATAAGATATTGGTGCAAATACATTTACATTAAGTTTGCTAAACAGTAAACTGATTATTTAGGTCTCTTATGTGGTAAGGTGCAAGTAAAGACAGCAACGTTATTGTCAATATTTTGGCACAATACTGATTTACTTCTTTCCATTGATACTGTGTGATGTCAATTGTTTTTTTAGTGAACCCCAGAGAGACTAGCAACAACTTTGTGAAAGCTAATGGTGATCCAAATGAATTATTGTGTTTAACACTGCTAAACCTGCTGATAAAGACATTTTCTGATTAGACATTTTGGTCTTGTCTGGAAAATGTTACCGCTGGGAAGTGTTAAAGTGCAGTAGAGTTGAATATCTTGAACATTACGCTAACATTGTTAATGACTGTTCATTATCTCTTTCTGTGTCTCTCCCTCTTTATGTATCACATCCTTTGTTGCAGCACTTTCTCAGCAGCATTTTCTACCAGAGGTGCTTCCGTTTACAGTCGGACTACTAGAAGGTGAGTTTGCTGGCAATCCACTACTCTTTCTGACCTTTTAAACTGCTGTTTGAGTAGTCTGCTGTTTGTTCCACATCAGTGTTTCCCCACACAGACTAATTTGTGGCGGTGCGCCACACAATCAACATCAGCCGCCACACATTGCGTTTTGTTATTATTTTTTTAACGCTATTTAAAACACGCATTCTTTCAGCTGCATTTCCATTCCCTGCTCTCCTCCGTCTCTTTGTCACTCACGAGTCCCTCTCACATAGGCTACACACACACACACACACACACACACACACACACACACACACACACACACACACACACACACACACACACACAGCCCCTCCCCTCCGTACAGCATCTGTCTCCATGAAAACGAGAGAACAGTGTTGCCAACTTAGCGACTTTATCGCTAGATTTAGTGAGTTTTCAGACCCCCTTAGCAACTTTTTTTTCACAAAAGCAGCTAACGACAAATCTGGCGACTTTCTGTAAAAAAGAAGAGACATATAGATCACCTCAAGCGGAACACACTGCCGCAGAGAAACA